>OY740784.1:102587962-103182756 GCA_963514005.1 Raja brachyura
TCCCCCCTCTCTCCCCCTCTCTCTCCCCCCCTCTCTCCCCCCCTCTCTCCCCCCTCTCTCCCCCCTCTCTCCCTCCCCCCCTCTCCCTCCCCCCCTCTCCCTCCCCCCCTCTCCCTCCCCCCTCTCCCTCCCCCCCCCCCTCTCCCTCCCCCCCCTCTCCCTCCCCCCCCCTCTCCCTCCCCCCCTCTCCCTCCCCCCCTCTCCCTCCCCCCTCTCCCTCCCCCCCCTCTCCCTCCCCCCTCTCCCCTCCCCCCTCTCCCTCCCCCCCTCTCCCTCCCCCCCTCTCCCTCCCCCCTCTCCCTCCCCCCTCTCCCTCCCCCCTCTCCCTCCCCCTCTCCCTCCCCCCTCTCCCTCCCCCCTCTCCTTCCCCCCTCTCCCTCCCCCCTCTCCTTCCCCCTCTCCCTCCCCCTCCCCTCCCCCCTCTCCCTCCCCCCTCTCCCTCTCCCTCCCCCCCTCTCCCTCCCCCCCTCTCCCTCCCCCCCTCTCCTCCCCCCCTCTCCCTCCCCCCTCTCCCTCCCCCCTCTCCCTCCCCCCCTCTCCCTCCCCCCCTCTCCCTCCCCCCCCTCTCCCTCCCCCCCTCTCCCTCCCCCCCTCTCCCTCCCCCCCTCTCCCTCCCCCCCTCTCCCTCCCCCCTCTCCCTCCCCCCCTCTCCCCCCCCCTCTCCCTCCCCCCCTCTCCCCCCCCCTCTCCCTCCCCCCCTCTCCCTCCCCCCCTCTCCCTCCCCCCCTCTCCCTCCCCCCCCTCTCCCTCCCCCCTCCCCTCCCCCCCTCTCCCCCCCTCTCCCTCCCCCCTCTCCCTCCCCCCCCTCTCCCTCCCCCCCTCTCCCTCCCCCCCTCTCCCTCCCCCCCTCTCCCCCCCCCCTCTCCCTCCCCCCCCCTCCTCCCCCCTCTCCCTCCCCCCCTCTCCCTCCCCCCCCACCTCTCCCTCCCCCCCCTCTCCCTCCCCCCCCTCCCTCCCCCCCTCTCTCCCTCCCCCCTTCTCTCCCTCCCCCCCTCTCTCCCTCCCCCCCTCTCTCCCTCCCCCCCTCTCTCCCCTCCCCCCCCTCTCTCCTCCCCCCCTCTCTCCCTCCCCCCCTCCCTCCCTCCCTCCCCCCACCCCCTCTCTATCCCACCCTCACTCCCTCCCTCTCTTCCCCCTCTGCTCCCCCCTATCTTCCCCCTCTCTATTTTGTTGACATCTTTCCTATAATTTGGCGACCAAATTATACACCATACTCCAGAATTGGCCTCACCAATGCCTTGTACAATTTTAACATTACATCCCAATTTCTATATTCAATGCTCTGATTTATAAAAGCCAGCACACCAAAAGCTTTTTTTACCACCCTATCTACATGAGATTTCCACCTTCAGGGAACTATGCACAGTTATTCCTAAATCCCTCTGTTCAACTACATTCCGCAGTTCGCTACCATTTACCATGCATGTCCTATTTTGATTTGTCCTGCCAAGATGTAGCACTTCACACTTATCAGCATTAAACTCCATCTGCCATCTTTCAGCCCACTCTTCCAAATGGCCTTCTCTCCTTCTCCCTCTCCCCCTCTCCCTCCCTCACCCTCCCCCTCGCTCCCCCTCTCTCCCTCCTCCCTTCCCCCCCACCCCATCTCTCCCTTCTCTCCCCCTCTCCCTTTCTCCCTCACATGCAGTCTTTCTCCAGCTTTTTATTTGAATTTACTCATGACCATGCGAATGGCCACTTTTGACTTTAGATTTGCTAACTTGCAATCAAATTCACTTTTGGGGAGAATGTTTAAGCTAACCATATCAGCAGTACTGAAACAACTGTTCGCTGGATTTTTAAAAAAGTCCCGAACAGCAAGTATTTTGCCACAAATTAACTCTTCTGAGAGCTGATTACAATCTGGAACTGGCAAGAATGATGACTACCAAAATTATTCTCCATTTTGCCGCTCTGCTTATTTCCAAACAAGATCCATATCTTCCTTTAATTATGTGTTTCAATTTTAGTTCACAATGAAGAACTCTAATAGCTGCCTTTAAAAAAAATCCATACAATTTCCATACGCATATCTGTGTAGATTACTTTACTCAGCTATTTAAAAATACTGAGCATTTTATCAGACATAATCTAACCATTATAAATTCTTGTTGCTGTCTCTGATCGGCCTCACATTTTCAAGATGTTTGGTTCCATTTTGTTTAATCACAGGCTCTCATAACTTCCAACAATCAGTGTTGGACTAACTGTAACTCGACTATAATTCCCTCATTTCTCTATGTTTTTACATTGCAGAGTCGAACGACTGTAACGGGTTTGAGATGTTCCGCAATATATAACAAACCATAAAATGGTAAACTTTAATTTAAAACATTTAAACATTTTATAGAGAGCAAAATAAAGAGCTTATTATTTTGGTTCCTGTAATGAAGGATTTCTGATTGAAGAAAGCATTGTAAATAGGGTAATTATCATATTTTGATGCTCTTACCCACTTTCTTGAAAAATCGTCGGCAACCATCTGGTCATGGCTCATGTCACTCTTCAGTCTTATTTATTTATTTGATGCTATTATTTTGCTCCTAGGGTCAGAGAGCCAGACAACACAGAAACACGCCCTTCAGCCCAACTTGTCCATGCTAACCAAAATGTCCATTTAAGGTAGTCCAATTTACCCGCATTTGATCCATTTCCCTCTAAACCTTTGCTATCCAGTATCTGACCAAATGTCTTTTAAATGTTGTTATTGTACCTGCCTCAACCATGTCCTTTGTCAGCTCATTCCATATATGTATCACTTTCACATCTTAAATGTACACCATCCAGTTCTTGATTCCCCAACCTAAAAAAAACTGAGTGCATTCACCCCATCTTTGCCCCTCATGCGCCTCTCTAAGTTCACCCTTATGCTCCAGGAATAAAGTCCTAAATCTATTGTGCATGCTTTTCCATTGTAATGGCATGTTTCTCACAACAGCATGATCAAAACTGAACATATTACTCTATGTACAGCCTCACCAATGTCTTGTACACCTGCAACATAACACCTCAGTCTCTATACTCAATGCTCTGACTGATTGGTTTTATCCTTTACATGATCCTTATTAGACAATAGACAATAGGTGCAGGAGTAGGCCATTTGGCCCTTCGAGCCAGCACTGCCATTCAATGTGATCATGGCTGATAATCCCCAATCAGTACCCCGTTCGTGCCTTCTCCCCATATCCCCTGACTCCGCTATTTTTAAGAGCCCTATCTAGCTCTCTCTTGAAAGCATTCGGAAAACCTGCTTCCACTGCCCTATGAGGCAGCGAATTCCACAGACTCACCACTCTCTGTGAGAAATAAATTCCACAGACTCACCACTCTCTGTTTCCTCGTCTCCGTTCTAAATGGCTTACACCTTATTCTTAAACTGTGGACCCTGGTTCTGGACTCCCCCAACATCGGGAACATGTTTCCTGCCTCTAGCGTGTCCAAGCCCTTAACAATCTTTTATGTTTTAATGAGATTCCCTCTTATCCTTCTAAACTCCAGAGTGTATAAGCCCAGCTGCTCCATTCTCTCAGCATATGACAGTCCCGCCATCCCAGGAATTAACCTTGTAAACCTGAGCTGCACTCCCTCAATAGCAAGATTGTCCTTCCTCAAATTAGGGGACCAAAACTGTACACAGTACTCCAGGTGTGGTCTCACTAGGGCTCTGTACAACTGCAGAAGGACCTCTTTGCTCCTATTCGACTCAGTTGCTGAAACCTTCAGAATCAGTGGATTCGGTATTGCTCTTTGTACCTTTCCCAGTCGCTAGAATGAGTTTTGGTCAATTATTTTGTAATCTTTTCCTTTTAAGTTGTTGCTTAACTCTTTTGATGTCCTTGGTTGGTTTGTTTTGGCAGACAATGAGGTCCATAATTACTTCAGCACAATGCTCGATTTTGACCACCATGTAGGAATTTAAGACCCAAATATATCCAGGAGAGATTGCCACTGGAGCATCACCTTCCAATGCACAAAAAGATTGTGAAACACAAAATTGACGTCAGCTTTACCATGGCCTGATGCAGTGCCATATCATGAAATTATTCATTCTCTTCCTCGTTAGCTTTTTGCAGTACTGTAAGTGAGTTTGACCCACATTATTTGCCTGAAGAAGGGCCTTTGAACTGAAACGTCACCCATTCCTTCTCTCCTGAGATGCTGCCTGTCCTGCTGAGTTACTCCAGCATTTTGTGTCTATCTTCACATTAGTTATAATGGTTTGCGATATTAACTGGAAACTGATTAGATGGTATCCAGGCAAATAATATGTTGAAGATTTAGAGTGGTCAGAAACACAGAACAGATTTTGTAATAATTTCTTTACTACACCATCAGGTTGCATTTTATGAAGATGACAAATATGACCATTTCATGTGAAAACTTGGCAGTCACAATAACCTGGATTTTTCAATCAGTCACTAGTCTATGTTGCTTGCAGATAACCTTGAAGAAATCTGCCCAGCTGATTCAGTGGATTTTCAGTGTGTGTGTGGATTTTCCCTCTCAAATGAAGTGCCATTTGAAAATTGCTGAAGGCAATCTGTGTTGTTTAGTAATAGTGTTCATCAAGTTGGCTAGCAGCCAAACAAATTGAGGAATTCTGACATACAGCCAGCAGGAATAAAAATTACAGATTTTAAAACTCTTTAAACATTTTACAGAGAACAGAGTAAAGATTGGGACACACATTTGGATAAAGGTAGGATCTAAAATATCATAAAAATTATACTTTTTATTTTCACATTTGTTTGCTATTTTTAAATTTATGAATTTTGAAATAATTATTCTAAAGGCGTACTCCCTGCTTACAAAGTTAGTTTTATTAGGACAGGAAGGCTCAAGAAAAATATTGCTTTTTACATTGCAAAATATGAAGTTATGCTAGTCAATTGTGCCAAATGGGCAACAATGTAGTGAGAGCATGTTGTACTTCACCTCCGAAATTCATTTCCCTTGTGAAACTATCTTGGATCCTGTGAATTTAGTGCTACCAAATGGAAATAATGTTTGGGGCGTACATCTTCAATTATTTTTATAATGAGAGGAGTGAATACATTTTGATCAAGTGGATTGGGGGTAAATGTTTCCGAGACAGGAGAACTAGGATTTAATATCATTTACAAGGAACCTGAGGAAAGTTTTTTTTTCCCTGATGCAGCAAGCTCTTATGATCTGGAATGCAAATGCAATAAAACTTCAGAAGGAATTCTGAAGAGCTTAGGGGGAAAAAAGCAAAGGAGTGTGTCTAATTAGCTAAATTCTCTCCAACTGGCAATACTCGCAATAGCCTCCAACTGCGCCTTATTATTTTATGACTCAATGTTTCTTTGAGGTTCATTTATACCCTCTGTCACCCAACCACTGGCAGTCTACAGAAAAAGGGATTCTTACCTAAATATTTAGAAGAACACAACCCTGGTAATATGCCACCAACCTTAAACGAGATATGCAAAAATGATTGACTGCATTTGTGCCATTTGTGCTTGGCAGACATTTGACTTTAATGTCACTAACTAAAAGCAATAACTAAAAGCCAGATTATTTTGCCACATTTCACAGAGAGTAGTAGTACATGCTGATGGTTACGCAGTTGACAAATGTCTTGGTTTGCTTCGTTTACACCAGGCAAGCATAAACTCTGTAGAAAGTGGAAACAATACAAATGAACACCACCGTTTTCCAATGACCATGCATAGAAATACACACAGGACCATCCACACACCTTCACTCACCACATCACTTCCTACACAAGTCCCGTCTCACTTTCACTCCGCCATTAATATTCTATATTCCCCTCGCAGAAGCCAATCTTCCAAGTGGAGGATAATGAAAAGGTACAGTGCTTCACTGCACGTTCCGTACCTATGTATACTGTCTCAATTTTATTTTTAAAGTGAAGAATGAATGAATAAATTAGTTTATTGGCCAAGTATTCACATACAAGGAATTTGCCTTGGTGCTCTGCCCGCAAGCGACAACATGACACACGGTGACAATTAGGAATGGCACATAAAACATTAAACATTAATAATAAAACATTATTGATTCAACATGCAAATTAAATAAAATACCAGAGCAAAAGGAGGAAAAAGAGGAACACCACCCACACATTAAGGTGGCACTTGCAATTTCACAGTTTCATCCATGTGGAATAGACTATCATGCAGTGTGCCAGGTACATTCATTCATAATATTTCATTGTAACATATGAGTATTTCAAATGTCCCCAACATATGGGGAGAAGGCAGGAAGGGGGTACTGATTGGGGATGATCAGCCATGATCACATTGATTCATTTGAATCAAGCAACAGTACACACCTTCATTATTGTCTGTGCTGCTGTGTCACCATGTAAATGTTGTTACTGTAGCTCACAAATGCAGCTATTTTCTATATTCGCTTCTCGGTCTCTTGGTATAAGCCAATCCCAGAAGAGGAGGAGATGGAGCTAGAAGAGCTGGATGAGACACTGGAGGGAGAAAAGGAGAAGTAGAAGGAAGGAACACTGGATGGAAATAAACAGATGGAGCTGGAGGAGCAATGTGGGACACTGGAGGGAGGGAAGGAAAAGGAGCTGGAGGACCAGAATGGGATAATGGAGAGAGAGATGAAGATGGAGCTGCATGAGCAAGATGGGACACTCGAGAGAGAGGAAGGGACCAGTAAAAATGATGATGTTGACAAATTCAGTGCTAGCATTTATATCAAGAGAACTGGAATACAAGAGATGTAATGCAAAAGCTCGATATGGTGCTGGTCAGGCCGCATTTCGAGGATTGTGAACAAATTTGGGCCACATATTTGAGGAAGGATGTGCTGGCTCTGGAGAGGGTCCAGAGGAGGTTTACATGAATGATTCCAGGAATGAGTGTATTATCATATGATGAACGTTTGACAATAGACAATAGACAATAGGTGCAGGAGTAGGCCATTCGGCCCTTCGAGCCAGCACCACCATTCAATGTGATCATGGCTGATCATCCCCAATCAGTACCCCATTCCTGCCTTCTCCCCAAATCCCCTGACTCCGCTATTTTTAAGAGCCCTATCTAGCTCTCTCTTGAAAGCATCCAGAGGATCTGCCTCCACCAGGCACTGGATCTCTACTCGTTTGAGTTTAGAAGGTTGAGGGGGGTTGAAAGTTACAGAATAGTGAAGGGCGGAGGTAGAGAGAATGTGGAAAGGATATTTCCACAGGTGGGAGAGTCCATGGCCAGAAGTCATAGCCTCAGAATTAAAGGGTGCTCCTATAGAAAGGAGGTGAGGAGGAACTTTTTTAGTCAGAGGGTATAATCTGTGTTAATCTATTGCCACAGAGAGCTGTGGAGGCTGTCAGTGGGTATTTTTAAGGCAGAGATAGAAAAATTTGTGATCAGAATAGGTGTCAAGTGTTGTGGGGAGAAGGCAGGAAAATGGGATATGGAGGCAGAGATCAGTCATGATTAAATGGTGAAGTAGACTCGATGGGCCAAATGGCCTAATTCTACTCCTATCTCGTGAACTTGTGACCACAACGCATCATTGCACGGCACCCCATAATACCCCACACTTCAGGGATTACAAAATTAGGCTAGAGGGACACAGCATCATAGTGAGATGAACTAGATATTAGAGAACTGCAGCCTAGTGTAAGTCTGAGAAACATAGAAACATAGAAAAATAGGTGCAGGAGTAGGCCATTTGGCCCTTCGAGCCTGCACCGCCATTCAATGTGATCATGGCTGATCATCCAACTCAGTATCCCGTACCTGCCTTCTCTCCATACCCCCTGATCCCTTTAGCCACAAGTGCCACATCTAACGCCTGAGCGGAGCCTGGTATGAGGGATTTCCAGTGAGGAATGTCCTGGCCTCTAAATTTAGGGCTCAGAGTAGGAGAGTTTTTCAGGATGAGATTAATGTGGAATCGCAATGAGATGATTAGTGTGCAGTCACACCAGACTCACCAATTGCAAGAGATGAGAGGGAGCATGGAGGAGACCATCCCCATGCCCTGTTTGGAAGTTGTACAGAGAAAGAATGTAATGATCTCCAATCTGAAGACACCACTTTCTCCTCATTTTAGCAACAGTCTATCATACGGCATTTCCTGGTGCAGTTGTAGAAGCCTGGCCTCAGCCACATGGGAGCAGCTGTGAGCTCTGAAGGAGCAGTGACATTTCACTAGGGTGCAGCTTGGTGTTCTCATGTATCAAGAGATGTCACATTGGAGCCAAGTGGTGCTTCCGTTGAACTACAAGGTGTAAATCATGAACACAGTTGCACTTAATAGTTCTAAAAGAGCAAAGAGATGCTGTCCATAATGAGTCCATTGGTCTGGATGAATGGAGAGATGTTACGCATCATCAAATTGCTATCCTGTGTGGGCAAATAAATGCTACCTTTAAACAGTAGCACAAATATAACTCGCCTTTCTCTGCACAAACTTAGTAATGCAGCCCGCATCCTTTCTCATACCCCCTTCATAGCCCTGCTCAGAATGCTGAGATGATGGAGGAGAAGAATGAAAATAGCACGGAGATAATGACAATGAGACAATGGTCTCCTCAGCTCTTAGCTTATGGCAGATCATTGAACCATTGTCTATCCAGTCTTCTCAGGGACTGTCAAGTGCAAATATTTAGGATATATTGAGGTACCTGCCCATTGTGGGATCCTAGTCACCTCCCACCACAACCCTCTCATACAAGTACGCTCACCTGAGTCTCAGCTCACCAATCCAGATTGCTTCTTCCATTAGTCCTTGACAGAAGACTGAAGCAAAAGCATCTTGTGTGTTATCAAGGACATGTATGCAGAGTTAAAGGAAGCAGCTTTCTAGCACCAGACTGCAAACGCATACGAAATACTACAAAGTAACATCATGAAATCTGAATTCACAAAATTCGCATGCAAGCAGTGAAACTGCAGAAGGCAGTCTTGCCTGATTTGTGAATAGGGTGTGATTCCCAAAATGACCTCATTATCCATCACAGAATCCATAAACATGGAGCGGAAATTATCCTTGATCATGTGGGAGAGAAGAAAGAAATGGGAAGGCCAGTAATTGTAGAATTTTGTTGAGAAATATCATTTGGGGTCTTGATTTTTTTGTTTTGTTAATTATAATTCTGAATGGAAGAAATGATCAAATACAATCACATTTAGGATGATTCTCTTCTTTGTGCAGGGACAGGTAACATTGGATTAGTAGCTGCTGGCATTGCTGCAGTTTCTGCCTACTCAGCCAGAAAGATTACTAATAGAGTGCTGCTTATGCAGTAATCACTGAGGCATCACAGGAACGAATATCTCTGCAGATAAATTCTGGCAAAGCATAAACAATTAGATTTTGTGTATTGTGAATTTTGAATACGTGAATGGCCTATTATGAAGCTGCAAATCAGAGCCCCTAATCTCAGCAGAGTGTCTCTTTAAATAGACTGACAAGCTCATGTTATAGGAGTAGATTTAGGCCATTCGGCCTACCGAGTCTACTCCGCCATTCAATCATGGCTGATTTCTGCCTCCTAATCCCATTTTCCTGCCTTCTCCCCGTAATTTACCTTCATAATAAGGCTCAACTGCAGCATGACAGCAACGCATTCCTAGTTGCATTATGAATCTTCATCAAAGATTGTAGGATTCACGGACAAGCCACAATTTGTGTTAGCAAGAAATAAACATGCTGTGCTTGACGCATTACATCAGTAGGTGTGCATGATGCCGCGATAATGCCATGCCCACAGAACCACAGATCCAATTTCCTGATGGGCAAGGGCATGAATGGCCTAGCTGACTGGGATATTATCACCTTACAGAAACATGGTTGTGAGAAGGTCAGGATTAACAGCTCAATATTCAAGGACTATTAGACACTACAGGTTTGACGGAGATGCAGGAAAGAGAGGAGGTGGGTTTCCTTTTTGATCAGGGAGGATGTAACCACAGTGTTTACAAAGGATATTCTCGGGGATTATCCAGTGAGGCTTTGCGGTTAGAATTAGAAACAGGTGTATAGGGAGTTTGCAGATAGCTCTAAAAATAATAGGATAGTATTAGTGGGAGATTTCAATTTCCCCCATATTGACTGGGTCTCCCACAGAATAAAGGGCTTGGATGGAATGGAATTTCTTAAATGCCTCCAATAAAACTTCCTTGATCAATCTATAAATGGACCCTTTAGAGAAGGCACAATGCTGGACTTCCTCTGGGGGAACAAGGTGGAGCATGAGACTGAACTGTCAGTGGGAGAGCACTTTGTGACCAGTGACCATAGTTCTATAGGTTTTATAGTAGTTATGGAGAAGGATAGGACTGACCCCAAGTTAAGATCCTAAACTGGGGCAAGGCCAATTTTGGAGGCATTAGGTGGAAACTTGCAGAGATTGATTGTGAGGGACTGTTTGCAGGTAAGGAGACGGCTAACATGTGAGAAGCTTTCTAAAGTGAGATGGCAAGAGTATAGGGATAGAATGGTTTTGTTAGAGTGCAGGGCAAAGCTGGCACGTTTAAGGGTCACCAGTTGATGAGGGATATTGAGGTTCTAGTCAGACAAAAGGAGAACTGCGTCAGATTTGGGCAGCCAAGATCAAGTGAATCCCTCTGCGAGTATAAGTAGTGTACAAGTTGACTTGAGAAGGCAACCAAGAGGGCAAAAAGAGGACATGCGGAAATGGATCTGGTAGGTAAGATAAAGGAAAATCCTAAAATATTCTACAGGTATATTAAGAGCAAAAGGTTGATGATGGAAAGAATGGGTGCCTTTAAAGGTCAGTATGGCTGCTTTTGTGTAGAGTCACAAGAGATTGGGGATATATTAAGTTCATATTTCTCACCTGTTTTTACAAAGAAGATGTTGGAAGCTAAGGAACTGAGGCATCGGAGTTATATCTACGATCATGTACAAATTACAAAAGAGAAGTTGTGGATGGTTTTAAATTGCATTAAGAATTAAGGTATACAAGGTGCATCTATGGACCTTGTGGAAAGCTAGGGAAGAACAAGGCAGGGAACTAAAGCCGATGAGGCCGATGTCAGTGGTGGGAAAGCTCTTTGAGGGGATTCTTAGGAACAGGGTGGCTCATGGGTAGAGTTGCTGCCTTACTTAATCATGTCTAAGGGTGCTTTCTGTATGGAGTTTGTACGTTATCCCTGTGACCGAGTGGGCTTTTTCCGGGTGCTCCGGTTTCCTCCCACACTCCAAAGACCTACAGGTTTCTAGGTAAATTAGCTTCTGTAAATTGTCCCTAGTGTGTAGTATGATGATAGAGTAGGGGGTGATTGTTGGTCAGTGTGGACTCGGTGGGTTGAAGAGCCTGTTGTATCTCTAAAGTCGTAAGTCTAAACAAGATCTACGAGCATTTGGATAGTCATAGACCGATTGAGGATAGTCAGCGTGGCTTTGTGCGTGGCTGATTGTGTCCCACAAATCTGATAAATTATTTTGAAAAGAAGAGGCGTTAGGCTTGTGGGAGGGCTGGGAAGGGGAGGGGAAGGATGGAGAAAGCAAGGACTACCTGAAATTGAAGAAGTCATACTGCTGAGGTGTAAACTACCCAAGCTAAATATGAGGTGCTGTTCCTCCAATTTGCGGTGGGCCTCACTCTGCCAATGGAGGAGGCCCAGGACAGAAAGGTCGGATTTGGAATGGGAGGGAGAGTTGAAGTGCTGAGCCACTGGGAGATCAGGTTGGTTATTGCAAACTGAGCTGATCGTTGGTTATTGCGAAGCGATCGCCAATCCTGCGCTTGGTCTCACCGATGTAGAGCAGTTGACACCTGGGACAGCGTGCAAACTGAGTGGAGGTGTTGGGTGAAACCTGATCCCCCGGTGGCTCAGCACTTCAACTTCCCCTCCCATTCCAAATCTGACCTCTCTGACCTGGGCCTCCTCCATTGCCAGAGTGAATTGGAGGAACAAATTGGAGGAACAGCACCTCATATTTCGCTTGGGTAGTTTACAACCCTGTGGTATGAACATTGACTTCCCCAATTTCAGGTAGTCCTTGCTTTCTCCCTCCTTCCCCTCCCCTTCCCAGCTCTCCCACAACCTATTGTGTCCGCCTCTCCCTTTCTTTTTCCCGCTCCGCCAACCCTGACATCAGTCTGAAGAAGGTTATCGACCCGAAACGTCGCCTATTCCTTCGCTCCATAGATGCTGCCTCACCCGCTGAGTTTCTCCAGCATTTTTGTTTAACCTTGATTTTTCCAGCATCTGCAGTTCTTTCTTAAACATTAAGTATTTTGAAAAGGTCACCAAGAGGATTGCTGAGAGCAGTGCAGTGAATGTTGTCTTTATGGACTCTGGTAAGGCCTTTGACAAAGTCCTGCACGGAGGCTTATCTGGAAGGTTAGATGACAATGAAATCCAAGATCAGCTCGCCAATTGGATACAAAATTATCTTTGAGGCTGCTGTCAAAGGGTAGTTGTGAGGGATTTTTTTTCTGATTTCAGGTCTGTGACCAGTGGAGAGCCGTAATAGTCAGTTCTGGATCCACTGTTGTTTGTTTTCTACAATAATGATTTGGATGATAATATAGTTTAATAAAACCGTGATATAGTAGACAAGAGGAAGGATATCTATGTTTACAACAGGATACAGATCAGTTGGGGAAACTAGACCGAGGCAATTGAAATATAACGCTGACAAGTGTAAGGTGATGCAGTTTGGTACGTCAAACCAACGCAGCACTCACACAATAAATAGTAGAGCCCTGAATAATTTTGTAGAACAGAGAGGTCTCGGGAACAGGTGCAATGTTCCTGAAAAGTGGTGAGTCAAGTGAACAGGGTGTTGAAGAGGGTTTTTTGTATGCTTGCCTTCATTGGGAAGGGTATTGAGTACAAAAGATGGCAAATCATGTAACAGCTGTACAAGTCGTTGGTGAGACCGAAAAGGAAAATGAGTTGCAACCTGTTCAGCTCGTGGAGAGTTCAGGGAATTCCCCCAGTCCTCAACTGCCACCCCACTAGCCTCCGCATGCAATCCATCAGCCCCTGACATTTCTGTCACCTCCAACATGATCCCACCACTAGTCACAGCTTCCTATCTCCACTCTTTTCTGCCTTCCATAGAGATCGGTCCCTCCGTAACTCCTTGGTTCACTCTTACCTTTCCATACAAACGACCTGCTCGCCAGGTAATTTCCCCATGAAACCGCAGCAGATGTAACACCTGTCCCTTTATCTTCTCCCTCGCCTTCATCAGGGACCCCAGCAGTTCTTCCAGGTGAGACAGACGTCCACATGCACCTCTGCTAAGCTCACCTGCTGCATCTGGTGTTCCGGATGTGGCCTCCTGTACATCAGTGAGACCAAGGGCTGAACACTTGCGCTCGGTCTGCCAAGGCCAACTGGAGCTTCTGGTTACGATCCATTTTGATTCCCCTTTCCAGTCCCATACTGACCTTTCTGGCCTGGACCTCGTTCATTGCCAGAGTGAGGCCACATGTAAACTGAAGGAACAACACCTCACCTTGGGTAGCTTTCAACAATGATATGCACATTGAATTCTCAAATTATAAGCACTGTAACTACCCAAACGCAACACCCTGCTTCTTCCACTTTCTCCCCTAAGACCCTCCCCCCTTTCTCTCCCCACCTTCCCCCCCAACTCCCCCCCCCCCCCCCCTACCCTGGCGGATCTTGCACCAATATCTCTCCTCTCCCCTCCACCTGTATCCCTTCCAATAGCTGCACATTTCACAACTTTTCTTTTCCCAAGCTTAACAAACCTTATCCTTTTAGTGTTAATAACTGTCTTTTCATACCTGTCTTTTGATCAACAATCTGCCTATCAAATAAAAAGCCCTTGCCTGTGTTCACCTAAAACTGGCCATGCTCTGTCCTCCCCTCTGGTCCAGCTCCCACTCTCGGTCTGAAGAAGTGATACATGAACCTGAAACATCGCCTATCCATGTTCTCCAGAGATGCTGCCTGATGCGCCGACTCATTTCAGGATTTTATGTCTTACCTGTAGTTTTTTTATTTACTTTTTGCTTCTATAAATGTTTTAGGCATTAAAACCAGTTTCTGATAGATCCATTCTCTGCATTTAAGTTTGAACGTCATCTTTTCCATTGTGGAGCATTATAGTATGATATTTTGGCATGGATTTATCTAGACCTTAAATTTGACTTACTGACATGAATCATGCTGGCATAGATGAGTGTTTGTCACAGAGGATGTGCAGACAGTTATGTCAGACTTGTTATGCAGAGCTTGGTTAGAGCATTGTCTGGAGCAATTGGGTCAAATTATTCCAAATCAGCTACATCTTCTGTAAGGATATCCAATTTATAGAGCTGCTGGCAGATTTTCTTCAATTTTTTTCAGTTTTCAGAAGAACATTTATGAAGCAGATGCTTGACCCACAGATACTTTGGCAGAAGTGCACATACCACTGATACTGCTGTAGTGTCCCACTTGGCATCTTTCATCAGCTGGAGCTGAAGCACGGGAGCTGAGGTCAGATTAATCCGAACCAGTGACCTTGGAGGAAGAGAGATCGGAAGGTTTCATGTACACATGTCCTCTGCCTCCTTTAGTGCACAGGAAGCTGTATTTCTCTCCCAACTTGTTAATGCAGCAATGTCTCTGGAGGACATCAGGTGGAGGACAGAGGTGTGTAAATCAGGGTACCCGGACGTGGCACCGACGGACGAGAAGCCGAAGCAAAGAAGTCGGTCAAAGAACCGAATGGAAACGAGGCCGAAACGGCAAAAAATCGAAAGAGTACGAAGACGAAACGCCAACTAACCGAAAGGATGGGACGCCTGAATGCAAACTAACCGAAAGCCTAAAAGCCATAAAACTAAAAAGTTACGTCGCCTAAAAGCAAACTCACCGAATGGCCGCTCTGTCGAAACGCCACCTACCCGAAAGGCGGCGTCGCCTACAAGCCAACAAACCGACTGCCACTCGACAGAAAGTCCAATAACGGACATGACGTTGCCAGGGGGCGGGACTTCACAACGATTGGTCCAGACCCCTGCGTCCATCACATCACTGTGAAGGCATGAACATTGTCCCAAACCTCCGCTCCACCCAACCCGCAGCCCGCGGAGGATGGCCGTGGGAGAGTGGGGGCTGTCCCGAACGATGCACAACTTCGGCCGCTTTCAACTTGGTGCTTGGGTTCAGATTGCCCAGTCACCTATGGCTTGTGTGGGAAAATGAACCCCACGCTCCCCTCTCCCCCTTTTCTCTCCCCTCTTCTCTCTCTCCCTTCTCTGTCTTCCTTCTCTCTCCCCTCTTCTCTCTCCTCCTCTCTCTCCCCTCTTCTCTCTCTCCTCCTCTCTCTTCCCCTTCTCTCTCCCTCCCCCTCTCTCCCTTCTCTCTCTCCCCTTCCCTCCCCCTTCTCTCTCTCTCCTCCACCTCCACCCGCGGTAGCGTCCCTCAGTCACTGACCGCGATGCACCGCCATCGGACCCCAACCTCCACACCAGGATGATTCCCCCCCACTCCGACCCCTGGACTTTGACATCACACCAGGTGATTCACCCCGGCCGCGGGGACAGACGTTTTATTTATTACCGTCTCGGTGCTTGCAGAACGCACCCAAGCACCCACGGACTAAACAGGCAGCATCTCTGGAGAGAAGGAATGGGTGACGTTTCATGCTGAGACCATTCTTCACAGTATGTCTGAAAGGTCTCGACCCGAAATGCCACCCATCCCTTCTCTCCAGAGATGCTGCCTGGTGAGGCTGCTCTCACACAGCAACCCAGCCGGTGAGGCTGCTGTCACACAGTGACCCAGCCGGTGAGACTGCTGTCACACAGTGACCCAGCCGGTGAGACTGCTGTCACACAGTGACCCAGCCGGTGAGGCTGCTGTCACACAGTGACCCAGTCGGTGAGGCTGCTGTCACACAGTGACCCAGCCGGTGAGACTGCTGTCACACAGTGACCCAGCCGGTGAGGGTGCTGTCACACAGTGACCCAGCCGGTGAGGCTGCTGTCACACAGTGACCCAGCCGGTGAGGCTGCTGTCACACAGTGACCCAGCCGGTGAGGCTGCTGTCACACAGTGACCCAGCCGGTGAGGCTGCTGTCACACAGTGACCCAGCCGGTGGGACAATGTTCATGCCTTCACAGTGATGTGATGGACGCGGGGATCTGGACCAATTGCTGACAAGTCCCGCCCCCCGGCAACGTCATGTCCATTATTGGACGTTTCTGTTGAGCGGCAGTCGGTCCATTGGCCTCTAGGGGACACCGCCTTTCGGGTAGGTGGCGTTTCAACAGAGTGTCCATTCGGTAAGTTTGCTTTTAGGCGATGCAGCTTTTTGGTTTGTTGGCTTTTAGGCGTCCCGCGCTTTCGGTTAGTTTGCATTTAGGCGTCCAATCCTTTCGGTTAGGAGGCGTTTAGTCTTCGGACTCTTTCGGATTATTGGCGTTTTGGCCTCGTTTCCATTCGGTTCTTTGGCTTCGACTTCTTTGCTTCGGCTTCTCGTCCGTCGGCCCCACGTCCGGGTACCATCTCGGGGCACGGGATTGGTCCAACACCTTGTCAGTCATCGACACAGGTCAGCGATTGGTCCAGACCCCCATGTCCGTCAGCAGCAGCTTGGAGTCACTGGCACCATTTTACAAACACAAGCTCAAGCATGTCCGTTCGGCATTATGTCCGTTCGGCATCAGCTCCATTCGGCGTCATCGTTTTTGGACGTCATGTCCGTTCGGCGACTTTTCGATGTCAAGTCTGTTCGGCGTCTTGTCCGTTCGGCGTTGTGTCTGTTCGGCGTCATGTCTGTTCAGCGTCGTGTCCGTTCAGCTTTGCATCCTTTTGGCATTGTGTTCGTTCGGTTTCGTATCCTTTCAGTATCGTGTTCGTTCAGCTTTGTGTCCTTTCGGCGTAGTGTCCGTTCGGTATCTTGGCGTTTCTGCGTGATGTACGTTCGGCTTCTTGGCTTCGGCTTCTCATCCTCCGACGTCCTGTTTGCACATGGGGCGTAAGGAAGCTTGGGTTACACGAGTTGTGCTGTATTTAAGAAGGGCTGCAAAGAAAAGATGAGGTACGAAGGTAAGCTAGCCATGAATATAAAGGAGGATAGTAAAAGCTTCTTTAGGTATGTGAAGAGGAAAAAAATAAGTTCAGGCCAAAGTTGGACCCTTGAAGACTAAAATATGCAAATTTATTATGCGGAACAAGGAAATGGTAGATGTGTTGAACAGGTACTTTGGATCCGTCTTCACTAAGGAGGACACAAACAACCTTCCTGATATACTAGCCAGAGGATCTGGGGTGACAGAGGAACTGAAGGAGAGTCACATTAGGCAGGAAATGGTGTTGGATAGACTGATGAGACTGAAAGCTGATAAATCCCCAGGGCCTGATGGTCTGCATCCTAGGGTACTTAAGGAAGTGGCTCTAGAAATAGTGGATTCATTGGACTCATAGGAACATTATCCAATGTTCCATAGGTTCAGGATCAGTTCCTGTGGATTGGAGGGTAGCTAATGTTGTCTCACTCTTTAAGAAGGGTGGCAGAGAGAAAACAGGGAATTGGACCAGTTAGCCTGACATCGGTGGTGGGGAAGATGCTGGAGTCAATAATAAAAGATGAAATAGCATCACATTTGGATAGCAGTAGCAGGATCGGTCCAAGTCAGTAGGGATTTACAAAGGGGAAATCATGCTTGACTAATCTTCTGGAATTTTTTGAGGATGTAACCAGGATAATGGACAAGGGAGAGACAGTGGATGTAGTGTACCTGAACTTTCAGAAAGCATTTGATAAGGTCCCACATAGGAGATTAGTGGACAACATTAGAGCACATGGTATTCGAGGTAGGGTGCATACAGGGATAGAAAATTGGTTGGCAGACAGGAAACAAAGGGTTTGAATCAACCGGACCCTTTCAGAATGTAAGGCAATGACTAGAGGGGTACCGCAAGGCTCGGTGTTGGGACTTCAGCTATTTACAATATATATTAATGATTTGGATGAAGGGAATAAAAGTAACCTGACACCAAGCTGGATGGCAGTGTGAACTGTGAGCAGGCACGGAAATCGCTCTCAAAACATGGGGGGGGGGACACAATTTATTGGCGGAAGCGCGCGCACACATGCAACACCGGGAGCCTCGATCGCCTTGACGCAGCAATTTGACCGCAGGACAGTGGAAGATCCCGCAGCTGGCAGTGCCGGGACGAGTGGTGAAGAGCCCCGTGGACGGACCAATTCAAGCTCCGCTCCATGATCTTTGCTCCACAGACGTCTCCCGCCTCCAATCGCTGCGCTCTATCCTCAGTCCCACCCCCTACTTCCGCCTCTGACCGACACCTCCCTCCTCCAATGATCGCGCTGAATTATCATGGTCCCCCCCCCCCCCCCCACTGCCTGCTGATCGATGTCTCTCTCGTCCAATCGGCGCCCTCGATCATCAGTCCCACCCCCACTGTCTCACGGAAAGCGGAGATTTTTAATAGCTTTTTTTACCGAGTTTTAAAATACGCATTACAAATCATGGGGGGGCGGGGGGGTTCGTCCCCCACCTCTCAAAACAGGGGGATGTGCCCCCCCCGTACCCCCCGGGATTTCCGCCGCTGGCATGAGGAGGATGCTATAAGGATGCAGGGTGACTAGAACGGGTTGGGTGAGTGGGCTGATGCATGGCAGATGCAGTTTAATAGAAACATAGAAACATAGAAAATAGGTGCAGGAATAGGCCATTCGGCCCTTCGAGCCTGCACCGCCATTCAATATGATCATGGCTGATCATCCAACTCAGTATCCTGCACCTGCCTTCTCTCCATACCCCCTGATCCCTTTAGCCACAAGGGCCACATCTAACTCCCTCTTAGATATAGTGAATAATGTGAATAAATGTGAGGTTATCCACTGGTGGCAAAAACAGGAAGGCAGATTAGTATCTAAATGGTGTCAAGTTGGGAAAAGGGGAAGTACAACGGGATCTGGGGGTTCTTCTTCATCAGTCCCAAAAGTAAGCATGCAGGTATAGCAGGCAGTGAAGAAAGCGAATGGCATTGTGGCCTTCATAACAAGAGGAGTTGAGTATAGGAGCAAAGATATAGGGACCTCCTGCTGTTGTAGAGGGTCTTGTGAGACCACACCTGGAGTATTGTTTGCAGTTCTTGGTCTCCAAACTTGAGGAAGGACATTCTTGCTATTGAGGGAGTGCAGCTTAGGTTCACAAGGTTAATTCCCGGGTTGGCGAGACTGTCATATGTTGATAGATTGGAGCGGCTGAAAAGGATGAGAGGGGATCTTATTGAAACATATAAGATTATTAAGGGTTTGGACATGCTAGAGGCAGGAAACATGTTCCCAATGTTGGGGAAGTCCAGAAACAGGGGCATAGTTTATGAATAATTGGTAAGCCATTTAGAACAGTGATGAGGAAAAACTTTTTCACACAGAGAGTTGAGAGTCTGTGGAATTCTTTGCCTCAGAGGGCGGTGAAGGGAGAGAAGGGAGTCTCTCTCCCTTCTCTCTCTCTCCCCCCTTCTCTCTCTCTCCCCCACTTATGCAGAACGGCTATGGAAGTTGAGAAAAATGGCAGCGGTCCATATGAAAATACAGTGCTTACCGGTTTTAACTCGGCATTGAGTATAGAAGTTGGGAGGTAGACACAAAATGCTGGAGTAACTCAGCGGGACAGGCAGCATCTCTGGAGAGAAGGAATAGGTGACGTTTCAGGTCAAGACCCTTCTTCAGACTTTGGGAGGTCATGTTGCAGTTATATAAGACATCTGTGAGGCCACATTTAGAATATTGTGTTCAGTTCTGGGCAGCATGTTAAGGGAAAGATTTTGTTAAGTTGGAAAGGGTGCAGAAACATTTTACGACAATGTTGCCAGGACTCGAGGGTCTGAGCTACAGTATAGGGAGGTTGAGCAGGCTCTATTCCCTGGATTGCAGGAGGATGAGGGGTGATCTTACAGAGGTACACAAAATCATGAGAGAAATAAATCGAGTCTCTTGCCCAGAGTGGGGTAATTGAGAATCAGAGGGCATAGAATTAAGGTGAAGGAGGAAAGATTTTATGAAAATCTGAGGGGTAACTTTGTCATGTAAAGGGTGGTGGGTGTACGGAACGAACTGCAGGAGTAGGTAGTTGAGGTAGGTACAATTGCAAAATTTATGAAGCAATTAGATAGGTACATAGATAGGACAGGTTCAGAGGGATATGGGGCAAATGCAGGCAAGTGGGACGTGTAAAAAGGACATGATGGTTGGTGTGGGCAAGTTAGGCTGAAGGCCCTGTTTCCACACTCTATGACTCTATAATGCAGGTGGTGCATTTTGGGATGACATTGAATGGCAGGGCTCAAGGATGTGTTAGAGAGTAGAGGGATCTAGTAGTACAGGTATGTGAAGGAAGGAACTGCAGATGCTGGTTTAAACCGAAGATAGACAGAAAAATCTGGAGCAACAATGGGTCAGACAGCATCTCTAGAGAAAAAGAATAGGTGACGTTTTGGATCGAGACCCTTCCTCAGCCCAAAACATCACCTATTCCTTTTCTCCAGAGTTGCTATCTGACCTGCTGAGTTACTCTAATAATACAGGTACATTGTCCCTTGATAATGTTGTCACACGTAGGTAGGACAGTCAAGAAAGCTTTTGGCATGCCTGCCTTCATCAGTCAAGGTGTTGAGTGTAGAAGTTGGGATGTTATGTCGCTGCTGTACAAAATGTTGGTGAGGCCACATTTGGAGCAGTTTGTTCAGTTTTGCTCACACTGTTTTATAGGAAATATATTGTTAAGCTGGAAAGGGTGCCGAAAAGATTTACGAGGATGTTGCCAGGACTTGAGGGGGAGGTTGGATAGTCTATGACTGTATTCCTTGAAGCTCAGAAAGATGAAACATAGACATAGAAACATAGAAAATAGGTGCAGGAGTAGGCCATTCGGCCCTTCGAGCCTGCACCGCCATTCAATATGATCATGGCTGATCATCCAACTCAGTATCCTGTACCTGCCTTCTCTCCATACCTCCCGATGCCTTTAGCCACAAGGGCCACATCTAACTCCCTCTTAAATATAGCCAATGAACTGGCCTCAACTATGCTCTGTGGCAGAGAATTCCAGAGACTCACCACTCTCTGTGTGAAAAATGTTTTCCTCATCTCGGTCCTAAAGGAATTCCCCCTTATCCTTAGACTGTGACCCCTTGTTCTGGACCTCCCCAACATCGGGAACAATCTTCCTGCATCTAGCTTGTCCAACCCCTTAAGAATTTTGAAAGTTTCTATAAGATCCCCCCTCAGCCTTCTAAATTCTAGCGAGTACAAGCCAAGTCTATCCAGTCTTTCCTCATATGAAAGTCCTGACATCCCAGGAATCAGTCTGGTGAACCTTCTCTGTACCCCCTCTATGGCAATTATGTATTTCCTCAGATTTGGAGACCAAAACTGTATGCAATACTCCAGGTGTGGTCTCACCAAAACCCTGTACAACTGCAGTAGAACCTCCCTGCTCCTATACTCAAATCCTTTAGCTATGAATGCTAACATACCATTTGCTTTCTTCACTGCCTGCTGCACCTGCATGCCTAGAGGGATATGAAGGATGACCTTATAGAGATGTATAAGATCACGATGAGCATAGATAGGGTAGATGCACAGAGTTTTTTACCCACAGTTGTGGAATCAAGAACCTGAGAACATAGGCTTAAGGTGAGAGGGGAAACATGTATTAGGAACTTGTGGGGAATTTTTTCACACAGAGGGTGGTGGGTATAGGGATCGAGCCTCCAGAAGAGGTAGTTGAGGCATGTACTGCAATCACGTTTAAAAGACATTTTGACAAGTACATAGAGAGGAAAGTTCTAGAGGGATATGGGCCAAACATGGGCAGGTGGGATTCATGTAGATAGGACATCTTGATCAACATAAGCAAGTTGGGCTGAAGGACCCGTTTCCATGCTGTCCGACTTTATGCTGCTTCAGCTGAGGAAAATATTCAATATTCAGGAGGGATAGAGAGAAAGGAAAAGGAGGTGGGGTAGCGTTGCTGGTTAGAGAGGAGATTAACGCATTGGAAAGGAAGGACATTAGCTTGGAGCATGTGGAATCGGTATAGGTAGAGCTGCGAAACACTAAGGGGCAGAAAACGCTAGTGGGAGTTGTGTACAGGCCACCTAACAGTAGTAGTGAAGTTGGGGATGGTATAAAACAGGAAATTAGAAATGCGTGCGACAAAGGCAAAACAGTTATAATGGGTGACTTCAATCTACATATAGATTGGGTGAATCAAATTGGCAGGGGCGCTGAGGATGAGGATTTTTTTGGAAAGTATGAGGGATAGTTATCTAAATCAACATGTAGAGGAACCAACGAGAGAGCAGGCTATTTTAGACTGGGTATTGAGTAATGAGGAAGGGTTAGTTAACAGTCTTATTGTGCGTGCCCCCTTGGGCAAGAGTGACCATAATATGGTCGAGTTCTTCATTAGGATGGAGAGTGACATTGTTAATTCAGAAACAATGGTTCTGAACTTAAGGAAAGGTAACTTTGAGGGTATGAGACGTGAATTGGCCAAGATTGACTGGCAATCAATTCTAAAAGGGTTGACGGTGGATACGCAATGGAAGACATTTAAAGACTGCATGGATGAACTACAAAAATTGTTCATCCCAATTTGGCAAAAGAATAGATCAGGGAAGATAGTGCATCCGTGGATAACAAGGGAAATCAGGGATAGTATCAAAGCAAAGGATGATGCGTACAAAGTAGCCAGAAAAAGCAGCATACCAGAGGACTGGGAGAAATTCAGAGACCAGCAGAGAACGACAAAGGGCTTGATTAGGAAAGGAAAAAAAATTATGAAAGAAAACTGGCAGGGAACATAAAAACTGACTGCAAAAGTTTTTATAGATATGTGAAGAGAAATAGATTAGTTAAAACAAATGTAGGTCCCTTGCAGTCAGAAACAGGTGAGTTGATCATGGGGAACAAGGATATGGCGGACCAATTGAATAACTACTTTGGTTCCGTCTTCACTAAGGAAGACATAAATAATCTGCCGGAAATAGCAGGGGACCGCAGGTCAAAGGAGTACTTGAGTGAAATCCAGGTTAGTCGGGAAGTGGGGTTGGGTAAATTGAATGGATTAAAGGCCGATAAATCCCCAGGGCCAGATAGGCTGCATCCCAGAGTACTTAAGGAAGTAGCTCCGGAAATAGTGGATGCATTAGTGATAATCTTTCAAAACTCTTTAGATTCTGGAGTAGTTCCTGAGGATTGGCGGGTAGCAAACGTAACCCCTCTTTTTAAGAAGGGGGGGAGAGAGAAAACGGGGAATTACAGACCAGTTAGTCTAACATCGGTAGTGGGGAAACTGCTAGAGTCAGTTATTAAAGATGGGATAGCAGCACATTTGGAAAGTGGTGAAATCATTGGACAAAGTCAGCATGGATTTACGAAAGGTAAATCATGTCTGACGAATCTTGTGGAATTTTTCGAGGATGTAACTAGTAGCGTGGATGGGGGAGAACCAGTGAATGTGGTGTATTTGGACTTCCAGGAGGCTTTCGACAAGGTCCCACATAAGCAATTAGTATATAAACTTAAAGCATATGGCATTGGGGGTTCAGTATTGATGTGGATAGAGAACTGGCTGGCAAACAGGAAGCAAAGAGTAGGAGTAAACGGGTCGTTTTCACAATGGCAGGCAGTGACTAGTGGGGTACCGCAAGGCTCAGTGCTGGGACCCCAGCTATTTACAATATACATAAATGATCTGGATGAGGGAATTGAAGGCAATATCTCCAAGTTTGCGGATGACACTAAGCTGGGGGGCAGTGTTAGCTGTGAGGAGGATGCTAGGAGAATGCAAGGTGACTTGGATAGGCTGGGTGAGTGGGCAAATGTTTGGCAGATGCAGTATAATGTGGATAAATGTGAGGTTATCCACTTTGGTGGCAAAAATAGGAAAACCGACTACTATCTAAATGGTGGCCGATTAGGAAAAGGGGAGATGCAGCGCGACCTGGGTGTCATGGTACACCAGTCATTGAAAGCAGGCATGCAGGTACAGCAGGCAGTGAAGAAAGCCAATGGTATGTTAGCTTTCATAGCAAAAGGATTTGAGTATAGGAGCAGGGAGGTTCTACTTCAGTTGTATAGGGTTTTGGTGAGGCCACACCTGGAGTATTGCGTACAGTTCTGGTCTCCAAATATGAGGAAGGACATTATTGCCATAGAGGGAGTGCAGCGAAGGTTCACCAGACTGATTCCTGGGATGTCAGGACTGTTTATTAACAAAGACTGCATAGACTCGGTTTATACTCTCTAGAATTTAGGAGATTGAGAGGGGATCTTATAGAAACTTACAAGATTCTTAAGGGGTTGGACAGGCTAGATGCAGGAAGATTGTTCCCGATGTTGGGGAGGTCGAGGACAAGGGGTCACAGCTTAAGGATAAGGGGGAAATCCTTTAGGACCGAGATGAGAAGGAATTTTTTCACACAGAGAGTGGTGGGTCTCTGGAACTCTCTGCCACAGAGGGTAGTTGAGGCCAGTTCATTGGCTATATTTAAGAGGGAGTTAGATGTGGCCCTTGTGGCTAAGGGGATCAGAGGGTATGGAGAGAAGGCAGGTACGGGATACTGAGTTGGATGATCAGCCATGATCATATTGAATGGCGGTGCAGGCTCGAAGGGCCGAATGGCCTACTCCTGCACCTAATTTCTATGTTTCTATGTAAAAACACTTCTTCTGGTCATTTAGTGCAATGAGAAGCCAAAAGAGGAATATTCACATTTTTCTGTGCCTCAGGAGACCAGTATGTAGTAAGTCATCGTACTAGATGAGTACATTTTGCTCTTCATCTGCAGCCTTGGCTGGTCTTGCCTCTCAGCAAACAAAGTGTATTCATTCTTTGCAATAATTTAGTTTCATTAAAGGGCAGTACAGATTTAAATCAACTGTATTTATTATTTAATTTCTGACACCAATTTACAGAGATTGAGATATTACCCTTGGCAAATTTTATATTATGAATCTTATTGGCATCAACAATCCTTTTAAGAACTTAGCTCTGTTCTTTCTTGAATTACAGTACATACATTTCTCAGTATCCTTTCAAATGTTTAATCATACAATTGGACAAGACATAATGGATTTTTGGCTGAGGGACTTAATGATGTCCAAAACAAAGATATCTATAGTTGTGATTTTGCACCTTGACCCGAGACATTGATAGTGTTAGAACCATTAAGCAAACACAAGGCAAATAATTTGGTAAGTGTGGGTAACAGTGTCCCTGGAAGCATTCACCCATCTTTGCAGTCAGCCTTAGTAATGTAGCTCGTGGACAGATTTGGGAAACCTTTGGCTCCTTCACAGGGCAAAGGCTTGAGGAGGAGAAAACCATAGAAGGGAATGCATTACAGTGGGAATGCAAAGAACTTGAGGTATTCTGATCATTCATATCACAGTTATTTGATCACCAGATCGGCAGGGTTTCACAATAACAAAGCTTCATTATATTAGAGCATTCATTTTGTAAACAAAATAATGACTTTGGGTTCATTCATAAATGTCCTTTATTGTTTTTCTGCCAGTGATTCATCAGCCATGGGTCAGGACTAGAAAGAATTAAATGTAGCTTATTGTTCTTCTAAGTGGCAGGAGGATTTTTTCCGTTAGTGCTATGAAGGACAAATGTAAATTTCACTGACTCTGTATACGTCTGCTACATGGCCCTTGACAAGGTTACAACACATGCAAAGCCTTGGTGAACAGTAATTCTTGGCTATTGCCTCTCAATTATTTCAGAAGGTCACCATGGTGTTTATCCTTTCAGCAAAGTTAAAGGCTGGAGGGAATGATGAAAGTTACAGAGATAGAGCGAGAGAGAAAGAGCGCAAAATAGTGTATCTCTCATAAGGCTCACTATCGCTGCATCAATCCCTGAACTCTTGAATTATGTGTTTGAAACCATTATTTTTAGGTAACAACTGTCAGTAAATTATGTGCAGAAACACAATTTACTGCATCTATATGAATAAAGCCTATGCCCCTTAGTGGCTGGATTTGCTAGTGCCATTGTATTGGGTTAAAATAGCACTGTAGGGGGATGGAAATGAGAGCATAAATTTAGAAGGCAGAAGGTTAAAGTTGGATATAGAAGAGAAAGGAATTTGTAAGGTAAGTCAGAATGAAGGAAACGCAGGCTATAAAATGGCAACAGAGTTTCACGGTACTATTATTACTGAACAACATACCACTATTACCATAATATATTTTAATAAAAGGAGACTAGGCCAAAGATCTGAAGGGATTGAAGGAGGTGTAGATCAATTTTATTATTGCTATTACTGAAATGCAGCATGAAGTGAGATTGTAATGGCAACCCAGGTTTACAGTAAAGATTGTGAAAGAGGTAGCAATATTGTTAACATGTCAGAATGAGGATATTACCGAAAGAACAATGAATGAAACCTTAAAGGTTGAACTGAGGAACAAACAGCTGGGGTATGTGGGGGAATGTTTATGGTAGTCGTGATTTGATTAGATTTAGCCGCGTTATGGAATAAAATGCAAAAACATCATTCGGAGTAAAACTTATTAACTAAGAAACACTATAATTTATCATCTGGGATGTATTATAGTAAGAGTGGTCCTGAAATCTGTGATAAATCAATGTCAGAGGAGTGCGAAGATCATTGCTGCAGAGTTTCTAGAGTGACTTGGAAAGTGTCGGAGTTATTATTTTAAGTAGGAAGGAAAGGAGAGGGCATTTTAAAAATATATTGGTACGTAATAATGAGGAAAGCCCCAAATGCACATGAAGACCATAATGACAATAAAAAAAAGTGTACTTATCACAGATGTAAAGATGACCTATTTGCAGAGATAGAAGACATGACTACATAATGAATGCTTTATAATAGTAATGAGAAATGAAGTGAATGATATGGGTTCTATAGTTAAGAAAGATGAGCATGAACTGGTGTAAAATGAAGGGAAGTAGATGGAGGGAATGGAGGTATATGACCACAGAATATAGTTCAGAGGCAATATGTTTGGAGAAAGCAAACAAGGCAAGGGGTAATATATAAATAGTAGGATATACGGGCGGTACTGTGATGCAGCGGTAATGTTGCTGCCTTACAGCGCTTGCAGTGCAGAGACCTGGGTTTGACCCCGACTACGGGTGCTGTCTGTATGGAGTTTGCACGTTTTCCGCGTTATCTGCGTGGGTTTTCTCTGAGATCTTCGGTTTCCTCCAACATTCCACAGACGTACAGGTATGTAGGTAAATTAACTTGTTAAATGTAAAAACAATCATCCCTAGTGTGTGTAGGATAGTGTTTATATGTGGGGATCGCTGGTCGGCGTGCTCCCGGTGGGCTGAGGGGTCTATTTCCGCGCTGTATCTCGAAATTAAACTAAAATATGAGACGAATGAAGAAACTTCAGAATGCACATCTACAATCCCTAAATATTCTGGGATATAGAAAAAGTGGCTAGGAAGGCTTATGGAATTCTCTCCTTTCTTGCTCTGGGCACTGGGACAAATACAAAGATATCACACAAAGGACATGACAGTAGTTCAGAGGAAATTCGTAAAACTGTAGTTTAGGATGGTGGAGGCTCAGCTGAGGAAAGATTGGCTCGGCTGGAGTTGCTTTCTCCTGAACCATGCGGGCTTAGGGGAGGTTTGATCAGTAATTTATAAAATGACAATTTATCTCAATGGTATTAATAAAATTACCTATTTCTCTTAGCAGAGAGGGCAATAGGCTTGGCAACAATTTTTGTTGTGGCGTATTCATTTGGGAGTAAGTTGAAGATTGCATTGACCTAGTGGGGTGGTGGTCTGGACTTGCTGTCTGAACTGGTGGTGGAGGCAGAAGCACTCAACATATTTTTAAAGAACCTGATTAAACACTTGAAATGTTTTATCCTCAGAGATACATTCTGAGAACTGGGAAGAAGGGGAATGTTTTACTAACACTTCCTTGGTGACAAATGGGCATGAAAAGCAAATGGCTTTGTCATTTGCCATAAATTTCCATGATTCTGTGCTCGTATGTCGTCTTTGCAGATTTCCGAGATTGAGAATGAATGGTACTCATCATTATTCGGGTAGCTTGCAAGAACAAATTATATATACTGCATCTCAGTAGACTTTTTAACTAATTCATTTTCTTCTAAACTGCTTTTGAAGTCTCTGGGCTAATTTGTGTTGTTCATTTCCACTGACGGTGTAGATTCTTCTAATGAGGGACAATCCTAGCTTTTAAAAGTGGCAGTCTGTTTTGTTTTTGCAAGCTAGTGGGTTGACAGACAGAGCTGCATTATTAACTAGCGGAGTCCTGTTAATTCTTCCTCCCTTCTAGCATTCTGATGTGCAATGAGAAAGAGTTTAACACTAAACATGCAATGAAAACTTTATTGTCTTCCAATTTGTGCAGAGGGTTCACGAAAAATTAATAAAAGAGCCTGAACCCGGAGATAGGAGATTAGTTTTGCATTCTATTAACTGATCATACCTGTGAAAATGTTTCTCCCAAGGTTATGATATTGATGCATAATCTACCCACTGCCAGAGTAAATGTGTGCTCCTTAGTTGTGGTCCATCTAATTAAAGACATCTTGAACCAAAATAAAATTAAATAGGAGTCATGGGAGATACAGTATCATAAAGACATATGAGGTCATCTATCTATGTTACACTGGCGTTAGAGCAGCTTTAAAACTATACTGTTAAAATTATTTAATTTTGTGAATGACCAGGAATTACATTGGAGCAGCAGCTTGCCCAAACACCAGCTAAACCAGTGCTCATACAGAGTGGATCCCATGGTGAGAGATGCTTGAGTGAAGCCAACTGTAACCTGATTGGTGATCCCTGTGCAACACAGAGCGTTCGGATGAAGTACTTTTGGAGCCAGTTGAGTTACATTCCCAGGGCAATCATCTGTCAAGCTAGTGTAACATCTTGAACATTAATGAATGACACTCAAAAATGTTATAAAATCAAAGATTAAAATGGTTAACAAAATGATAAAATACTTTTAATATCTAAAAAGTCTTCAAAATAATTAAAGGAAATTAGATTTATTTTTGACAGACTTTCCTCTACATCAAGATGGTGCATATTCAATGGAGCACTGTATAGGAACTTATAGGAAGTTTATGCTTCACTCTGTATTTGGAGTACAGCATACAGTTCTGGTTGTCCCATTACAAGAAGGATGTGGAGGCTTTGTAGTGGGCGCAGAAGAGGTTTACCAGCATGCTACCTGGAGGAAGAGATAAGGAGAGGTTGGACAGACGTGAATAGTTTTTTTCTGGAACGCCAGAGGTTGAGGGGAGCTCTGATAGAAGTGCATAAAATTATGAGAGGCACAGATAGGGTAGACAATCAGAATCTTTTTCCCCAGGGTGGAGATGTCAAAGACTTGAGGGTATAGCTCTAAAGTGAAATGGGCAAAGTTTAAAGGAGATCTATGGGGTGTGCAGAGAGTGGTGGGGATCTGGAAGGTGGTGGAGGCAGATATTATAGTGGCAGTTATACCTTGGTGTGGTTTAAATTAAGTTTTGGGTTCAGTATAAGTCTGAGATATCTTGTGTGCTTTCCATTTATGAGGTGATTTGTTAGTCTAGGTTTCAGTGTTTTGTAACTCTGCAAGCCATGAACTCTTTGTTACTGTACTCGACTGAATTTTGTTTTTAAGGAGCAGGTGTTTTACTTATCCACCTCAGTAAAATGAACTCCTTTACTCAACTAGCTCACCATCTGACCCAAAACAATCTCACCATCACTTGAAGATAAAAATCAGTATTTGAAGTCAGCCCCTCTATTTACCAAATGAGTGCAATTGTAACAGTACCTCCTGCAGCAAGAAGCTGGATAGCATCCATAACAACATAGTTTGCTTGATCAGCACATTACATGACCAGCAGACACATCCATACATTTCAATAGCACTGCATCATGAATGAAATGCATCCAATACCAACAGTAGTTAGGGAAGTGCAATTGACTGATGTCCAAGTCCAAAAAAAGGAAAACAAAATACTCAGCTTGCTGACAGTAACATGGTGGTGAATTTTATTTGTTTCTTTATGATAAAGAGTGATGTTGAACTGCAAACGTAGAGTTATCTTTAGTGACAGCTAATATAAATTAGACCAACATGTTGAATAACACTGTAGTGATACAAATTTAATAATGTACTTTTTTGGAAGATTGGTAATTGCAGGGATACTTATGTGATTTTATTTTATCTAATTCATTGCTAAGATTTCATCTGGTCACACTATTGCAAGGTCAACTGTTTTGAAGTAAAACTAATGTTATGATTGTTGTAGGTATAGGAAATGCCAGAGATCTCAGCAAACATCTAAAATTGGATAATTATTTTGTGCACACCTGATATTGGCATTGTCTGATATAAAGTTTTATCTGAAATCCAATCGATCATAGCCTTTCTAAGGTTGACTTCAGGGAAGATAACTGCTTACCCAGTAAAGAGGACACTACATATACCTTCTCACCCCCTCCCCAGGTACTTTCCCCTGCAACCGCTGCAGATCTAACACATGTCCTGCTACATCCTCCCTCGATTCCATCCAGGGACCACAACTGTCTTTCCAGGTGCAACAGACATTCACATGAACCTCTTCGAACCTCATCTACTGCATCCAGTGTTCCCGATGTGAGCTCCTGTACATCGGCGAGACCAAGCGTAGACTAGGCGGCTGTTTCGCTGGACAATAATGCACGGTCCATCAAGGCCTACTTGATCTCCCGGTTGCTAACCACTTTAATTCCCCTTCTTATTCGCATGTTGGCCTTTCTGTCCAAGGCTTCCTCCAATGACAGAATGGAGGCACACACAAATTGGAGGAACAACACCTTATATTTCACTTACTTTTCACTCCACTCCCTTTACTCAAATGCAGGCTGACCTTGCACCAGATTCACCTCCCTCTCCTCCACTAAAAGTCCATTAACTAGCTTCATAGTTCACAACTATGTATCCCTCTTGGGCTTACACCTGTCTCTATCCAACAATCTGCCTATCGGGGAACTACCTTGACTGCAGTCATCTATTACCGGCCCTGATTTGTCCTGTATTTCTTTGCTTCAAGTTTATTTCCCTGCTACAATGGTTCTAAAGAAGGGTACCAACTCAAAATGTCACCTGTCCACTTTCTCCAGAGATCCTGCCTGACCAGCTGAGTTACTGAGGTATAAGCAAGCTTCTGCAGTTCCTCTATATTACATTATTATATTTAATTTCACATTTGTTTCAAAATCATTATAATTCAAAGCATTTCTAAAGTGAACAAATTAGCTGAATTCACTATCTGTTTTATTCGGGTCAGTCAGCTTTTTATGACTTCTTTTGGTAGCCATTGTGAAAGTATGCTTGATTGTTGTTGAGAAGTTATAGTGTGCTGTGATGGATGCTGCAGATTGGTGCAGGGACTGGGCTGTAATGAGTGCCAGTTGACCTGCAGCATTACATTTCAATTGCACCCAAATACATATTACCCAGTTTTCCTTTCCCAAGGTTGGGAGTTCATTATCTTCAGTCAAGCCTGTGTCTGGTTTGGTGAGATGGTGGGTATTAGTGACAAACCTTTATGGAATTGTCATCATGATCTGAGAGATCCAGATGTCCAGCAAACCTATGGAAGATTTGGGGAGCAAGGAAAGGATAGACTGTTGAGGATTAGAAGAGCAGGATGGAAGCATTGTGTTGGAAGAATAGGGGAGTGACAGTATTTTGGAGGAAATCAGTGGTATCAAATGGGGACATTACAGGTTAGAGCAAAAATGAATATGTTATTAGTTCTAAAATAATAAGACCAATCTTTTTAACTTATTTGTTACACCTAGAGTAACAAGAAAATCTCCCACTGTGTCGTTATAGTGTAGTGAATAGTCAAAGAGAAATAGTTATATTATTCAGATGAATCTAAATGATCAACAGAGACATATATACAATTTTTATTTGTATGCCTTCCTAACATTCCTTGGAATCAGAATTCCTGGTTTGTAGATTTACAGATCATGGAAACTGCCACGGACAAGTTATCTCATTTTAGTCCAAAGATAAAAGGAAATGCCCACAAGGAGAGTGAGATCAGAATAACTCTTTAACTGGCCGAATAAATTATCAGCATTGGTTTGATACAATCCAATGATATAATGTTACAACCAATACAGATACACATTCTTAAATGGACTTTGGAATGATTCGCTTGAATTTAAATAATAAGGCCTAGTTTACCCAAAAGGTTGTGTTTGGTGAATAATGCCATTTAGTGCATATGACCATTTTGGTGTTAACACCCTTGAAAGCATGAATAGCACCAAGGCTTTGAGCGCATCCAAACATGTGATTGCATGTGAACATGTGAAGATGGGCTTTCATGCAGCTGTTGGGAAAGGGAGGTGAGGAAGAAGAATAGCCACCGAGGACCGGACAAGGATCATCAGACGTGCCCAGGATTGCAGCTGAGGATCATGAATTAGCACCAAGGATTGTACTAAGGCAGTCTGGAAGGTGTGTGCGTGTTTGCATGCATGTGTGTGGGGATGGAGCTTTATCAGTGGAGATCAGCAAATCAAAAGGTTGGAAATTGGGCATTGGTGTGTAGTATTGGTGTTATGGTGAGAGGAATAGGAATAAGCGATTTTTCAACAATGAGTTGAGGACATGCTAGAGGAGTGCTGTCAGGATTGAGGTGCAGATGGTCAATGTTTTTTATTGGAAGCTGGCATGCCAAGGAAATAAGTAAGGAATGCATATGAAAGTGGTTGTGATCCTTTCATGACTACAAGGATCTGTTTGTTTATTTATTTATTTAGTCATTTATCAGAATTTGGGTGTGCTGATATTTGCAGCACTTTTATGTGGACTGCACATTATTCAGAATCACAAGCTTCTGTACATTTGACCAACTGAATGAGTACTCGGTGGAATTGCAATCCCATCAGATATGATCTATCTGCTGGATGTCAACTCAATATTCACTAATCCATAAGCCTCAGCAGGATTTGGCACATGAACATATAACTTTATAATTAGGAGTGCATAATGCCTACAGTGCACTATGGTTTACTCCCATTTGTCTTTACTTCCTGAGCAATACAAAGTTTACAATAATCAAGCAACCTTGAATATTTCCTCTGGGAGTTAAATGGATGAAGCTGATATGTTAGATTCCACACAGTCTATTTAAAGAGCATGCTTAAAAAAACAAATTAACTCTTGTCTTTCATCAGTGCATTATTTTTCTTTGAGGAATCCATAATTTCAAGTCATTTCCCCTCCACTATGGGATTTTGGTTTCCCTCCTTTTATCACATTCATTTTGATTGCTTTCTGTTTGCTGCCTTATGTTAATAGGCATCAAACAGCATTTGGTTGATTGGTGAATTTGGTTCACCAATCAACTAAAGTTTGATCGCACTTTTCCAGATCTGCTGGGAGACCTTTGTCCTGAAACATAACTATTTATTCTCTTCATGATATGTCAGATATATCTAACATAGAAACATAGAAACATAGAAACATAGAAAATAGGTGCAGGAGTAGGCCATTCGGCCCTTCGAGCCTGCACCGCCATTCAATGTGATCATGGCTGATCATCCAACTCAGTATCCCGTACCTGCCTTCTCTCCATACCCCCTGATCCCTTTAGCCACAAGTGCCACATCTAACTCCCTCTTAAATATAGCAAGCTGCTAACATTAAAAAAAATCTTGTGTGAGGTTTGCATCATCTACAATAATTTGTTTATATATTTTAGTTCACTGGATTATGGAAAATTATGGTTCAGAGGATGTCATTTAGACCACTGCTGGTGAAAAACATTCAATTACTTTGATAGTATGAGAAAGCATCTTGCTGAAGTTTATTGGAGTAGTTGTTTGTGGCCAAAAGGATGTCCGGAAAGTGGGATGCCTTTAAAAGTGTGATAGTTAGAGCTCAAAGCATGTATGTCCCTGTTAGAGTGAGGAGTAAGGCAGGTATGAATAAGGAACCCTGGATGACAAAATAAATTAGGCAGGAAAAATGAGTTATGCATTATGTCTAGGTAGCTGGGATTTAGTATCTCTTGGGGTACATAGGGGATTGAAGAGCAAACTTAAAAAGGAAACCAGTGGGGCCAAAAGGGAAACATATAGCTCAGACAGCCAAGATTAATGAGAATCCAAAGTGATTTTACAAATACTAGATGGAGAATTGGCCCCCTCAAAACCAAAGTGGTCATCTAGGTTGGAGCTGCAAGAAATGGACAAGGTCGGTAATGACTATTCTCTTTTTTATCATTGAGAAAAAACATGAAGGATAAGGGAGTTGGGAAAGTTAATGAGATGTTTTGAAGACAGTCATATTACAGTTGAGGACATACTGGATGTCCTAAGATATATGAAGGTTGATAAATATCCCAAGCTTGATTAGATATATCCATGGACACCATTGAATTCTGGAGAAGAAATTGCAGGAGCCCTGGATAAGGAAAGGTTTAGAGGGATGTGGGCCAAACGCAGGCAAATGAGACTAAATTAGACAGGGCATCTTTGTCTGCATGGAATAATTGGGGTGTGGGCCTGTTTCCTTGCTATATGACATTATGATTCTATTGAGATCTTCTCACATCCCAGCTCTTGATTTGGAACCATATAGAGGTCAGCTCTTCAAGTGGTTGAGGTATATTTTAAATGTGATATGGATGTCTGCCTCCTCTTCTTTTAGACATTGAATTCTGAATTCAGCTATTCTTCAGGAGATTCTCTCCCCTTCTCCGCACCCTTTTATAGTGCCATTTCTCCTCTACCTTAAATCTAGATCCCTCCCTATTGATCTCTGTCATAAGTAAATTAGGTCCTCTGTATTTGTCCTCTTTAGATGTCTCACCTCATTTAAAGCATGTTTCAATCCTTTGTTCCAAATCCTTTGTTCCAAAAAAAATAGTATGATACAAGGCATCATGGAAACCAGGTACAACAATCACCTTGGCCCCAACATTCAATCTAGCAGGATTTCACTTGGAAACTCTTCAGCTGCTCCATTCCATGCTCCCAGACATATGAATGTTCATTGATGATTTAGATGCAGACTTCAAAGTTATGCCATGCATGAAAGATTGCAGAGCCAGCTACAATGATATCAAGTCTCAGTCAACACTAATTTAATACCCTTCCTGTACATTGGACTCTGTACATGCACAAAATGGACAATATAAGTCCCTGTCAATAGCAGGAAGCTACACTCTTACTGCACCAACCTACACCACTGAACCAAGGTGTGGGGCTATAAGGATTGCAGAGATTTATGCTGTCACATGAGGGGCTTCAGTAATGCTTTTGCAGTTTGGTCGAGTGAGACTGATGTTACTTAAGGTAGAATTTAATTTAAGCAAGTAACAGTTGCTGACAGACAATGAACATTGGAGGCTTTACACTGGAACCATCAATATGACTGGGAAGAAGGGCAAAGTGATTGCAGAGAAGTGCAGCTTGTCAGGGGAAAATTGAGGTGGAAAGAGAGAAGGGCAATAGGCAATGGATTTTCTGAGAGGACTTCACCAAGATCAAATTAATAGCACAGTAAATAAAAATGGTCAATGCAGGGAATGTTTAGCAGGTCAAACATTATCCGCAGGAAGAGCATTTGAGTTATTGTTTAGGGTTGATGATCTTTTATCATTCTTTCCATGCTCATTAGCAAAGGAAAGGGAAGTGAATGGCGCTCCTTGAGTAGAGTGTCCTCTAACTCACAAATGGTCTTGCACTATTTCCAAACTACTTATCTCCTTTATTTGCTTCTTGACTATCTGTTCACCTGACCCTTGTGTAAGGAAACCCTTGTTATTGTTGACAAAGATCCTTCTCTTGAAGGAGTGCAGTAGTTACTTCAGCAAGCTAATTCAATCAACCCATGCACAAAGTTGGGGTCTGTGGATGTGCACTGGTGCCAACAGTATGGTTAATAATGGTTGGTCACTGAAAACATCTTGTGAGACCATGGGATAAATCTTTGTTTTCATCCTGCACTGCATCAACTGGGTGTGGGTTAATTTAACACAATGATTCCAGTACTGTTTTCCAATGCTATCCAATTTAACATAACAAATTGCTAAGACCAGGTAGAGCAATCATACAAATTTGCAATAATGGTAGTGCCATTTTATTTAAAAAGCAAAAATTGCAATATTGTAGGAAAAAACTGTAGTGAAACCAACAACAATAATTAATGACCCAATTAATAGTTTACACAGCTTTGCAAGGTATTGTCAAAGTGATTGAAAGCCCACTAGTGTTGAACTCTCTCACCGCTAATAAACTGCACTGAATCAGCAGTATAATGGTGTATACCTAGGTGCTGTTGCAGCTTTTTGCTGCTGAAGAATGCTGATTCTTTGCATTTAAAGCCTTCGCTTGCTCCTGGTTTTAACATACCTTCAACATCATGAAGAAGCAAATTTTGTGGCAGTGATAGTATTACTTATCACCTCAGCAGTCTTCACTGAGTGGACTTTACTAATATTTGTGGAGCAAAGTTGACACAAATCTGAGTTTAGAAGGGATACAGTGCAGATGAGAACTTACGACAATAGTTATGTATTGTATAAACTGAAGCATCTGGTGAGGGGAATAATTTATGAAGCAGCTGTGAGCTTAATCAAAAGGTAAATTATTGTAAAAAGGGAATTATTGATTCTTAGTAAAATCCATTAAATTTATTATTGCCTTTCCGCACATTAATGCAAGGTTAGAAAAGGTCAATTAGATATGTACTTTGCTTATACTTTCTATCTTCTTAAAATAGTTAGGTTTCTAAAACCCATAATTTTTTTAAGACCAAAGGAATTTACGAAGTAGAATCACTACTGCTTAATTTAGCTTATATATTGTACACATCCAACCTCCTTCAGTAGGTTTCTTAATTTGTTTAATGAAATGGTAAAAAAAAAATCAAATTACTGCTAAACAGGTGTGCTAAACATGAACTCAGCAGATTTTGTGTCATATTTGAGTATATCGAGCAAAATAGTCCTGTTCATTAGAAACTCAATATGGCACAGAGCATCCATTCTTGAGTCAATTGATGGCAAGGCCTCAGCAATTGAAAGGTTTTCTCCGCTAGGCTAGATACAGTGTACCCAGCACCAGGCAGGTCCATGTTCAGTGTGAAAAAGGGGTCCGACCCAAAAATCATGTACTCATTCCCTCCACAGATGCTGAGTTCCTCCATCACTTTGTGTTCTGTTCAAGATTCCAGAATCTGCAGTTTCTTAATGCACCAGACATGTTCTTGTAGCCCTAATTTTCATGTGGCTAGTCCAGATGAGTTTCTAGCCATTGGTAACCTCCATGGCTATTAATCATGGCACTTTTAATAATATTACTTGTTGATAATAATATCCCTGAATGTCAAGAATGGGTGGTTCTACATATTTTAAAGATAGCCATTGCCTAGCACTTTCAACAAGTTAATGAATGATGTTTGCCATTTGTCAACATATCCTTGAATGTTATCCAATTATTGCTGCCTGCAGGCATGGGTTACTTAATTTTCTGAGGAATGGAAATGAACATTGTACAATCATCAGTAAATGTACTTAACCTATCATTGATGAAACAGCTGAAGATGGCTCTACAAAGATAGGGCACCTCTGTGATGTTCTGGGCCTGACATGATTAACATTCAGCAACAACAATTGTCTTCCTTTGTACAAGATTTACTCCAATCTCTAGAAATTTAGCTGTGAAAGTGTTGTTTTGTGTAAACAGTCATGAATTCATTGTGTCATAGAGTTATATAGAAACGGGCCCTTTGGCACTTTACATTGATGCCAACATTTGTATCTATCTACCCATTTGCCCACAAGTATCATTTCAATGTCTTTCCTATTTAAGTATCTGTCTAAATTCCACTTGCATGAAATAATTGTAACTGATTTAACCACCTCTTCTAACAGCGCATTATCTGTGTAAATACAAATGTATCTCCCAGATTCTTTTAAAACACCTTTCTCTCATCTTAAATCTATGTTCTTTTGTTTTTGATAGTCATGGAAAAATAATGCTGAGCATCTACCCGACTTTTGCCTTTCAGAATGTTTGGTCCTTCTATCTGTTTCCCCCTTTGTCTCCTTTGATCCAGACAAAGCTAATCCAGCTAATCTCTCACAATAAACAATAGACAATAGGTGCAGGAGTAGGCCATTCGGCCCTTCGAGCCAGCACCGCCATTCAACGTGATCATGGCTGATCACCCCCAATCAGTACCCCTTTCCTGCCTTCTCCCCATATCCCCTGACTCCGCTGTTTTTAAGAGCCCTATCTAGCTCTCGCTTGAAAGCAATGACTAAAGTTCTCCACTCTAAGTAATATTCTCATGAATCTACTCTGCACTCAAATCACATCAAATCAAGTTGAGTTTATTGTCAGATACACAAGCACAGTGATGTGCAGGTACAATAAAAATCTTGTTTGCAGCAATATTGTAGGCTCAGAGCCTCAGATAAACACACAACATAAATTATACATCAATTACATCTGAATTCTACAGTGACAAGATAATAACTGTCAAAACAAGACATAAGTGCAAAAACATAATGTGAAACAAGTCCATGGGAGTGCCAGAGGTGGTCCACAGTGTTCCATTGCTGATGTGGGGGGGGGGGGGGGGTCTGAAGAAGTCTTGACCCAAAACATTATATATCAATATGCTCCAGAGATGCTACCAAACTCACGGAGTTATTCCAGCACTCAATTATCGTTGCTTTTATAAAGTTCTCATCCACCACCTTTTCAGACTATAAGTCCGGATTTCTATAGGTGAAAAACATTTCTTCATCTTACTTCTTGTCCTTCTGCCAATACTTCGAAATCTATATCCAATGGTTTTTGATTCCTCTCATGTGGGAAATGGGCCCTCCCTATTTACTTTAGCCCCTTATTTATCTTATACACCTCAATGAAGTCTCCTCTTAGCCTTCTCTATTTCTAGGTAAATAACTCTGTTGTATCCAAGCTTACATCATAGTGATAATTTTACAATCCTGTCAGCATTCTTAATGTAACCATTGAAATGACTGAACATGAAATTATCTGGATCAAAGCAGCCAATAATTAAGCTGTCTCTGGAGTTCCCATCATTAGACTTGAACTGACTGACTGACAATTTTAAGCAAATAATAATTTTGGGGAAAAAGGATGTCACTGTTGATTCTCCGTGGTATTGTTCTTGCTGTATAGTTGGGTGCAGACTGGTCAGTACCTCAATAGATGGTGGGCAGCTCCACTGGTCAGCTATGAGCAAACTTTGTTGTAAGAAGGATCCTGAACCGAAATGTTGCCTATTCATGTCCTCCAGAGATGCTACCTGATCTGCTGAGTTACTGCACAATGTGTCTTTTTTTGTAAACAAGTACCTGCAGTCCTTTTTTGTAAGTTTCACTGCTGCTAATGTTTAAAGTTTTCACAACCACCGTAGGCCAACTTTATTGTTGAGTTGGAGTGCAACGTGTCACTTGGGCAATAATGTCTTAGCATGGGGTCTTGACAATTGAATAACAAATACAGATGGGGTAAGGACATTGCCCCACACTATCATCTTGCCAGGCCACACACCCCATAATAGGAAGATGTTTGAGAATCTCAGCGTAATAAAATTGGTCCGAATCGCACTGCCAGAAAGAGTCTTAATTTGAAGCTGTGCACTAAGATCCTCCATCACTGCTATACAGCCTGACATCTTTTTCCTTTTTCTTGTACTGAAGCGTCTCGGGTAGATGCGGGGCACACATAGAGGTGTGGATGTATTAGATAATGGCAAAGTAAGTAAGACTCTCCTGATTGTGCTACAGAGTGCCTCCAAAGCAAGAAGAGACCCAAGTCATATTTTTCATTAGACTGATCCTCGGCTACAGTAGAATAGTGCTCAGCTTAATAATGCGCAGAAGTTAGAAGGTACTGAGGTCCAAAAGTCTACTGAAATAAAGCAGGTATCATAGAATGGCAGAGAAATAAAAATTCCCCGAATACACAACATTGACAATATGATCTTATCATCAAGCTCAATTATATACATAAGGGAAGATTCACTGAGAGTTTTTTAAATTTTGATTGGTGTATGGAAGTAGTCTATCATTCGTTAACCTCTAAACAATCACAAATCTGCTCTCTCACTCAATCTAATCATCTTTGCTCAAGGAAACTGGAAGCAATGGCATAGGTCAGCCCGGCTGCCTGGAATTTCTCAAAGGCTTGATTTCTTCAGATGCAGCAAAATAAGGCACAGGTGTGTGTCAGAGCAATAAAGTCAAAGTAATCTGTTACTTTTGCCACAGGAATCGTTATTCTGACCTCCTATTCACCGTAAGACTGTTGGCCTCCAAATATTCTTGGGCAATGGGATCTGTGGACATGAGCCCAACGTCGTTTGCTGCCTGAGTTTCTGAGACATTTGTCCATCACTAGGGCCATTACTGAATCACCATCAAAAAACAGATAATGTAGAGAAAGACAGTGCATTTCACCCAGAGTTATTGTGTGAGCTTGTATTCTCTTGAGTCACAACCGATCTCCCAGAATTGTCTGCAGAACAATGGTGAAATCAATGCGTTTGGATTGTGACAAACAGCAGCTTGCAAATAAGCAACCAAAGAATAGCCAACAGTTTTGCTAAAGCAGGAACACTAATACTGTTTCAGTGGCATTGGCAAAATGATTGCATATCATAAAGTCAAATATCTGATATGCACTGGGGCATATTGCAATCAGAAATGCTGAACTGAATCTTGTGAACTGCACCATTCAAAGAGATTGTTCAGAAAAACATTGATATTCAATCGGGTAGTGTTTTCGACAGCACCACATGATCCAATTTCCAGGCAAATGAGCTAAGACATGAATCTTTTTTAAATGTTGATAGCATCTTGTAATAATGATCTAGGCAAATTATTTTCATTGGAATGCTAATGTAGAGAATGAAGACACAGCATTGAAATCAATAAACTCAAGATTAGAGCAAATATTGTTTTCCAGTTAGTGATATTGTTTAAGGCAAAAATTCACATGAGCAAACCAGCTTTCCAACTCTTTTAAAACTAAAAAGCTGAATTAATATGTTTTCAGCATTGATGCTGTAGAAAGTTGCTAAGAGTAAGATACATAGGCCCTGTGACATTAGGTTCAGCTCTTAAAGAAGAGTCAGTTGACTTTGGAAAGTAATAGCTTGTCTGAAGAAGGGTCTCGACCCAAAACGTCACCCATTCCTTCCCTCCAGAGATGCTGCCTGTCCCGCTCAGTTACTCCAGCTTTTTGTGTCTATCTTTAGCTTGTTTGAATAGCAGAAATTTGAGGTCAGATTTCTGAGTTTGCCTTTCTACTTCATAGAAACATAGAAACAAAGAAAATAGGTGCTGGAGGAGGCCATTCGGCCCTTTGAGCTAGCACAGCCATTCGTTGTGATCATTGCTGATCGTCCCCAATCAATAACCCGTGCCTGCCTTCTCCCCATATCCCTTGATTCCACTAGCCCCTAGAGATCTATCTAACTCTCTCTTAAATTCATCCAGTGATTTGGCCACCACTGCCCTCTGTGGCAAGGAATTCCACAAATTCACAACTGTCTGGGTGAAAAAGTTTTAATCTCATTTTAGTCTTAAATGGCCTCCCCTTTATTCTAAGACTGTGGCCCCTGGTTCTGGACTCGCCCAACATTGGGAGCATTTTTCCTGCATCTAGCTTGTCCAGTCCTTTTATAATTTTATATGTTTCTATAAGATCCCCCCTCATCCTTCTAAACTCCATTGAATACAAGCTTAGTCTTTTCAATCTTTCCTCATATGACAGTCCCACCATCCCAGGGATCAATCTCGTGAACATACGCTACACTGCCTCAATCACAAGGATATCCATCCACAAATTAGGAGACCAAAACTGAATGCAATACTCCAGATGTTGTCTTACCAGAGCCCTATACAACTACAGAAGAACCTCTTTACTCCTATACTGAAGTCCTCTTGTTATGAAGGCCAACATTCCATTAGCTTTCTTCACTGCCTGCTGTACCTGCATGCCAACTTACAGTAACCAGACACCCAGGTCTCGCTGTACCTCCCCCTTACCTAACCTAACCCCACTGAGATAATAATCTGCCCCCTAGTTTTTGCCACCAAAGTGGATAACTTCACATTTATCTATATTATACTGTATCTGCCATGCATTTGCCCACTCACTCAACCTGTCCAGGTCACCCTGCAACCTCCTAACATCCTCTTCACAGTTCACCCTGCCACCCAGCTTTGTGTCATCCGCAAACGTGCTAGTGTTGCTCCTAATTCCCTCTTCCAAATCATTAATATATATGGTAAACAGTTGCGGCCCCAGCACCGAGCCTTTGAGGCACTCTACTCGCCACCGCCTGTCATTCTGAAAAGGACCCGTTCACTCCTGCTCTTTGCTTCCGGTCTGCCAACCAATTTTCTATCCATGTCAACACTCTACCCCCAATACCATGTGCTCTAATTTTAGTCACCAGTCTCCCGTGTGGGACCTTATCAAAGGCTTTCTGAAAGTCTAGATAGACTACATCCCCTTCCAAAGAGCCAAAGAGTATTTCTAAATAATTTACTTTCAGAATATGCGGGGTATAACCAAAGCCCGATGAACTAATTGACTTTTCATCATTCTCTGATTTCCTAAATGATTTTTTATTACTATACTATGTTTAATGTTCAAATGTAATTTATATATGGGGAGACCGCAGTGGTGATAGGGATTTTGAAATCGCACTTTAAACAGAATATGCACCAGCCATTAATAACAGGTGTGACGATCTGTCATTTAAAGATTAGGTAAAGATAAAGGAGGGAGCTGGTTGTGATCAGTTGTTGGTGAGTGTGAAGTTTGCACTGTACTGTTGGTGAGTCAGGGTCACAAATCCAAGATCTATTGATGAATGGACCAAAATAAACTTACAGTGAAGTGGTAAGGGAACCTGCCTGCAGTAGATCCAACATCAGATTACATGGGTACACAAAAATGCTGGAGAAACACAGCGGGTGCAGCAGCATCTATGGAGCGAAGGAAATAGGCAACTTTTCGGGCCGAAACCCTTCTTCAGACCGGCCCGAAACATTGCCTATTTCCTTCGCTCCATAGATGCTGCTGCACCCGCTGAGTTCCTCCAGCAATTTTGTGTACCTTTGTTTTTCCAGCATCTGCCGTTCCTTCTTAAACACCAGACTACATGGTCAGGCTGATCCCATTTAAATTGTAAAGAAACAGGCATAATCTATGCTTTGGAGGCTTGAGTGCCCTGTTCTATTCATGGGTTATGCATGCATAAAGAAGTAATTACATGTGGTGTCCAAACCGGGCTTGATATTCGATGAACAACATTTGCGTTTTTGCTGACAAAGCTGAGGGTATACATGGTATTCATGGTTTCCATGAGCCTGTACACAAGACCAGAATGATGCCTGGATTTGTGGGTATTAGCTGCAACGAGAGGTTGAGCAGACTTGGATTGTTTAGTCTGGCACACCGGAGGTTGCAGGGAGACCTGATAGAAGTATATAAAGTTATGAGAGCCATAGATAGGGTAGACTGTTCCCAGGATGGAAAAAAAAAATCAAATACCAGAGGACATAGCTTTAAGATGAGAGGGGCAAAGTTTAAAGGAAATATGCATGACAACTTTTTTTACACAGAAGGTGAATGCCTGCAACAGGTTGCCATGGTTGTTGGTTGAGGCAGATACGATAATGGCATTTAAGAGACTTTTGGATAGGCATATGGAATGCAGGGAACGGAGAGAGATGGATTATATGCAGGTAGACAAGAGTTGATCTTGGCATTATGTCTGGCACAGGAATAGTGGGCGGAAGGGCCTGTTCCTGTACTATGTTCTATGTTCTATAAGACAGAGGACAGGGAGTATATAATGTGTTTGGAGCACTTGCTAGACCTGGGGCCTCATGTGGCCTGATGCCTTTGGTTGTAGAAGCAACTAGACTTCATGACTAATGTTTCTCCCTGCTGACCATGCTATCCCTTGGTTCCTCAAAAGTATAGATTACATGGCTATGAATGTGAGGATGGAGATTCTTTCACCAAACCCACCAGGAAATCCCCCTGGATAGTGAAATCTTAACCAGTCTGGACTACACAGACAATAGTCTTCTTTTAGATTAGATATTTCAAAGATGTTATTTGTACATAAATTGAAAATGAGGTGAAGCGGAAGTTAAAACAAGTAAAAGGAGAATGAGATTAAGCTTGACGTTAACATTGATCAAACCAAAAAAATATTTTACTGGCATTTGAGTAATGAATGGGATGTATGAAGGAAAGGAAAATGTTGCATGCTGACAGCCAGTTCTTTTTAGGAGACATAAAGGTGCCGGTACACGTATCAATTAAACATTAAGCTGCATGTACCAACAATTTGTTTCCATTAATGTACGCCCCTCTTGTGTTCTGATTTTATGATTAATCAGCTAATGTAATAAACTAATGGCTATAAAGTATAATAAACAAATAAAAATTGTAAAATTTTGAAAAGCTAGTTACAAATTTGTTTGGAGGTACCGGCATTCCATACTAACACGTAGCATCACAAAATTAGCACTGCTGACAGCAATGCATACATATTTTACAACAGTGTTTATTAGGGAAGTGGGTGCTGACAGAATATCAGCAGAAACAGAGACATTTAAGATATTCCGCAGACATTTTTGCCATCCCCAACGGGATCCCACTACTAGTCACATCTTCCCATCTTCACCCCTTTCTGCTTTCCGCAGAGACTGTTCCCTCTACAACTTCCTGGTTCCCTCAACCCTTCCCACCCAAACCACCCCCCTCCCCAGGTACTTTCCCCTGCAACTGCAAGATATGCAACACCTGTCCTTATACCACCTCCACCGATTCCATCCAGGGACTCCGGTGAGGCAAAGGTTCACTTGCACCTTCTCCAACCTCATCTATTGTATCCGTTGTTCTTGGTATGGACTGATTCATCCTCTACTCTTAGTTGTCCTGTTTGTATCCCCTCATTATCATCTTCTGCGCAGCCAACCATGAACCATTGTGGGCTCTTTGGCCATTGGTGATGTCTCTGATTTGTTCTGTACCTTTTCATACTTCTAGTTTCCATCTCGCCTGACTCTCAGTCTGAAGAAGGGCCTCGTCCTAAAATATCACCTATTCCTTGTCTCCAGAGATGCTGCCTGACCCGCTGTTAATCCAGCATGTTGTGTGTATCGTCGGTGTAAACCAGTATCTGCAGTTCCTTCCTACACACAAAGCATGGTGAAGATTGGATAAGAGCAAGGCCTGGAAAGGCTGGCTATGCTTGGAATGGATAGGTCACCTGTTCCTGATGGTTTGTATCTCAGGTTGCTAAAGGGTCTGGGATTGGAGAAACAATGGGGGTTGTCTTCCAAAATTAATAAGGTATGGAAGAAATTAGAATATTGGAAAGTTGCAAAGATCTTAAGGACAGTCCTATAAACTGGGCTAGTATTAAAATTTAGCTAAAGTTTTAGAAATATTAGTAGGAATAAAAATATCAGGTACTTACAAAAATTTAGTTAATTATGGATTTGTAAAAGAGGGATTGTGAATGACTGAGCTAGTTGAATTTTCTGAGGAACAGAAAAAAATGATGAATGTAATGCAGTGGTTATATAAAATAAAAATAGAATCTGCGAGAAAACATCCTTGAAGAGAGAAATAGTTCATGGTGCAGGTAGGTCAAAGTCAAACAAACTTTATTGTCATTTAGAAATACACCGATATATGCAATTCCAAACGAAATTCCGTTGCATTTGGCTCCCTGTGGAACTCGATAATTAACAGAAGGATAAACTGGAAAAAAAATGGATAAAAGGATAAAAGGATAAATAGACAATGGTGACAGCCCATTACATGGCATTCAGGAGTCTGATGGCTCGTGGGAGGAAGCTGTTGCAGAACCTTGATGTTCTGCTCCTTATGCTACGATATCTTTTGCCCGAGGGCAGCAGAGTGAACAGTCCGTGATGGAGATGTGTGGGGTCTTTTATAATACTGCTGGCCTTAGACAAGCAACGTTTGGTCGCAATATCCCCGATTGAGGGGAGAGAAGTCCCGATTATTTTTTCCGCTGTCCTCACCATTCTCTGCACGGACTTCCAGTCGGAGGCTGTACAGTCCCCAAACCAGACAGAGATACAGCTGGTCAAAATACTCTCTATGGTGCCCCTGTAGAAAGTGGTGAGGATGGTTATTTGACCAGGTCAGACTGTTAGTGATCTGCTCCCCCAGGAACTTAGTGCTACTGACCACCTCCACATCGCTGTCATTGATGTGGAGTGGTGTGGGACTGTGCCGGTTTTTCCTGAAGTCGACGATGACCATTCAAATGATAATGTGAATTTTAATATTGACAATTGAATGGTCATTGAGTAAATTGAGTAGCTGGTCGCGTAGATTAAAACATAGTCTCAAATAATGAAAGCAACAAGTCATAATAAATTATTGTTTATCATACTGAAGTATAGTAGGTGGCGATGTTTCCCAAGGTCCATGGATGTAGTGGTAGAGCTACTGCCTCACAGTTCCGGTGACTTGGGTTTGATCCTGACCTCGGCCATCGTCTGTGTGGTGTTTGCACATTCTTCCTGTGAACCCATGAGTTTCCATCGGACGTTTGGGTTTCCTCCCACATTTCAAGATGTTTGGGTTGGTAGATTAATAGGTTACTGTAAATTGTCATTAGTGTGTGGTTGAGTGGTAAAATCTGGGAAAAATTGATGTGAAGAAGGAGAGAATACAAGAGAATTAGTGACTGACGGAACCAGACATGTGAATTGAAGATGATATTTCTGTGCTCTGTGACATTTTGACCACTGCATTTAAAAAAATATGTGACCATATTATTAGAACACAGGAAAAGATGAGGAGCAACAAACGGTGAAGGTGATACCAATCAACTGCAAATGAAAACAGATGCAGTTATGGAAAAAGTAGACAAATGGCAGATGGAATTTAATACATAAAAGTGAGAAGTGATACCATTTGACAGAAGGGATGAGGAAAGATATAACAGTGCCTGAGGAGGTAGACAAAAACGCTGGATTCGAAAAACACAATTCGATTTTTCCAGCATCTGCAGTTCTTTCTTAAACACAGTGCCTGAGGAAGTCGATCGGCCCATCAAGTACGTACTGGCTGTCCGTTCAGCAATTCAGCACTCCCATTCTCCAGCTCTGACTGGTAACCGAGCAACTTTATTTCTCGCAAGTATCAATACAATTTCCAATGTGAACTGTGCAGTCACATACATGCATTTTTTAAATTAAATAATTTAAGTTGGAAAAGTGTTATATCAAGGTTCATACAACTAAGAAAAGTAAAAAGCGAAACACCTACGATATCACAGAATAGAAGCAACTGATTAATACTTAGCTCCTGAAAACTGAAAGTGGCCTAGGTGACAAGTATACTTTAATGGCATTGTGCGGAATTGTATTAGGTATTTTTCAGTGATGTGGAATTGCTAACATGTCATTAAAATAAGGAGTTGTGATGGAGTTACCTTATATTATATAATTTCATCTGCAATATCTTGTTGTATACCTGGATTTGTAATGACTATAGAAATGATAGGTCGTTTTTTATGAATAGAGGAAATGACTTTGGTGTTAAAAAAGAAGAATGTTTATGTTTTATAACATTTTATGTCTTTAGAATGTCTTTAGAATGTTATTTATTAGCAAGGAACTTGTGTTACTATTTCAGAGAAGCAATGAATTCCAGAAAGAGTTTTGAAAAACTGAATGTTTATCACAACAATGCTTTCAATTTGTAACTGATGAATCAACTGAAGCACTATTTTGACTTATACTTTTGCATTGACTATTTATTCCAGTGCAATATTTTTATTTCACCCATGCCAATTTCCTCTCCTCCTCCCACCAACCCAAGAAGTATCCATATTTTAGTTTGTTTCTACAGGTTCCAAATCTCATCCTGTACCTTCCTGAAATGGCCATTATAAAGCTGAACCAGATCCAGTCCCTAGCTGTTTTCATCTGAACATAAGTAGATAAGAAATAGAAGAAAGTATGGACTATCCAATCCCCCACATCTGCCATTTAGTAAGATCATGGCCAATTTTCGTGCATTCCTTTCCTGCATTAATCTCAACATACTTGTTTGCCTAATATTTGAATGTGTATGGTTCTCTGTTTTGAATTACAACCCTTTGGTGAAGAAATCTTATTAAATTTCAAAATGTTCTCAATAGCTTACACCATGTTTTGACATTGTGACCAATGAACCTGTGCATCTGCTGTGTCAAACTTCATGAACATTTTGTAAATTTCACTGAGATTGCCTTCCATTCTTTTAAACTCTTGAGCTTTCACTGGAACCTCTGGTTTGGAGTTACCAGAGTGCTTTGTTTGACTACATAGTTCTCCATGGTAGCAGTAGTTGGCCCCTCTTGGTCATGACTGACCATGGGTGATGCATCCTGGTTGGATGCAAGCCTGGGCAATGTCATATGGAGGACAGGCTGTTGCCCATGCAGCACGTCCCCCCTCTCCACGTCGCTGATCGATCCAAAGGAACAGCAGGGCTGTTACAGTTTGGCACCAGCGCCGTTGCAGGAGCTGCCAGAGCGAGGTTGGAGACAACGCCAAAATGCCTTAGGGGCTCCAACTCTGGATTTTCTTGAGGTTTACTTCTGGAGCCCTTTCCGTGACTGGATATGGCCACAAGGCAGTGGAGGTTTTAAATCAGAGTTTTCCCTCTCCTAGATGGACTGCCTTCCCAGGCTGACGAGCCTCATCTGCCCTAGACTCATGGGGGCGGGAGCGTCTACCTTCCTGTGCAGGTCTATAGCACCCGCCCACTGCCCAGATGTAGCATGCTCAATGATTAAATGTGAAGATAGACATAAAATAGACAATAGACAATGATAAGTTGCATTGCTTCATGTGTTACCTGACTGCCCAGATCCTATGGCCTCCCTTTTCATCTCCTGTTGCAGAAATAACTGTTGAGTTTGTCACTCTGGATGAATTTCTGGGCTGGAAAGTATTGTGCATCCAAACAAAGGGAGGGCCAGGCAACAATTTCTACTGCATCTAATGGAAGGTGATGAGAGTAAAATCAAGAATTGAGTGAAGATTTGGAATTTGGGTAGTCTGTTATGTCATGGAGTAGCTGCGGCTGGTCTCCAGCAATGTGTATGAAGGAAATGCAGATGCTGGTTTAAACTGAAGATCGACACAAAGTGCTAGAGTAACTGAGCGGGACAGGCCTGAAACCGACTCTTGACTTGAAACGTCACCCATTCCTTATCTCCAAAGATGCTGCCTGTCCTGCTGAGTTACATCAGCAATTTGTGTCTCTCTTTAGTCTCCAGCAATGACCTGCACTCACCATGCCAACCACCTTTGAAAATGGAAATATTCATTCTATTTGTGATCATATTGAGTTAAAGTGTGAGCAAATCATTATTAATATTATCAGTAGTTACACATGAAATGCAGGGAAAGGTGGGCATATGGATGGTGTGGAGGCAGAGGAAATTAGTTTAACGTCATTACGTTCTGCATGGACATTTGTGGTCCAAAGAGCCTGTTGCTGTGCTGTACTGTTTCATGCTCTATGTTCCAATAAATGTAGTTTCTTTTGAATTAATTGTGCATCTAATAGATAGTTTGTCTGCTATTTCTGTTCATTCAGGCTAATAATTTGATAAATGTGAAAAACAAATTAGTAAAACGCAACCTACGTATAAAATAAGCAGGGGGGTACACAAAAGGCTGGGGAAACTCAGCGGGTGCAGCAGCATCTAAGGGGCGAAGGAGATAGGTGACGTTTCGGGTCGAGACCCTTCTACAGACTGAAACAGACTTATAAAATAAGCAAATTAATTTGGAAATATTTGCAAGAAATGTTCCAAATTCAGCTCAATTGTTTCTCTAGATCTTTGGCTTGCAGTTTTGTTCACAAAGGATTTAATCTGATCCTTTACTGTCCATGGATCTGCAGTTTGCATTAGTACTGTTAATCTTTTGTGAGTGGGACTTTTATTGCAAAATGTTATATTTAGTCTTGCTGCTCTGGAAATCAATTGTGCAGGATGGATACCAACATTTCACATAACATGACGATCTGGAGATCCCCAATTAAAAACAATAAGGTATGATAAATAAAACTCAAAGAATGTTGCCAGTTTGTAAGGCCCAAACAATATATCTACTTTTGATTTGAAACATGTTTTTCATGTGTTACTGAGAGATACCAGTGTTTGCTATGGTGAATAATAACCAGTTGGTTATCGGTTAATTCACCGTAGATCAAATCTCTTGATTCAGTTCTGCACTAATAATATTCCCAGTAAAAATGACAAAGTGAACTCATATTTCAGATGTGCATGTAAACTGAATAAATCACAAGTAAATCTGAGCAAACACAGCAATGTACTATTGAGCAAAATATGTAAGTAAACATAAAATGTTTAAAGTACCCCAGAAGCTTAGGGAAACGGTTGAAATGGGGCAGCAAATAATTTGAACATGGTCATTTTGAGGAACGTGTAATTGTATTAAATTTCATTCACTTCTCTGATGCTTAAATAGCTTTGTTGTACTCCATGGATGGGAAAACTTCAGTTGTGTTTTGGATGCAGCAGGTTCCCAGTTAAACTACACGAGGAACACAATGAAAGATCTCCTAGCTCTCTTCATTTATTCATGTAAATGTAACCTATACCATTGAGGCTTCCATTACCTGCATGATAGCAAGGATATCACTGAATAATTTAACAGTCTCAAACCAGGTATTGCAAACATATCAGACTATACCCATGTGAAACAGAATAATGTGAAAATAAAAATTTAATTTGCATGGTGAAATTCTGATGGCATTTTATTGGGAAGCCCAATGCAAAGCAGTTGGGTTTTGCCACAGAGATTTGTAAGCTGCATCCTGGAACACAAAACATGTAGGGTACATAAGTGCTGAAGCATCTAGGTCAGTGCAATGACATCCAAATGTAAACAGTCCACCTTCGATATTGGTTCCTCAAGACTCTTTCATTCTTGTGTGGTCTGCAAATGTTGTGGACCACTCATGCACAAGCAGATCTTCAAAACAAAAATAATTTAGTTAAATCTGCAGACTTTCTTGTCAAGGTCTAAGCTTGTAAATTTGAAGCTTGTTAACTTGTTGAGGGAGATGCTTTTTAATAGAGTAACAGACTGAGACAGTGTGGAAACAGGCCCTTCGGCCCAACTTGCCAACACCGGCCAACATGTCCCAGCTACACTAGTTTCACCTGCCTGCGTTTGGCTCATGTCCCTCCAAACTTGTCCTATCCATGTACCTGTCTAACTGTTTCTTAAACGTTGGGATATTCCCAGCCTCAGCTACCTCCTCTGGCAGCTTGTTCCATACACCCACCTCCCTTAGTGTAAAACGTTACCCCTCAGATTCCTATTAAATCTTTTCCCCTTCACCTTGAACCCCTACTCTGGGCAAGAGATTATGTGCATCTACCCGATGTATTCCTCTCATTATCTTATCACCTCTATAAGATCACTCCTCATCCTCCTGCACTCCATGGAATAGAGACCCTGCTTATTCAACCTCTCCCTATAGCTCAGACCTTCTAGTCCTGGAAACATCCTCGTAAATCTTCTTTGAATCCTTTCAAGCTTGACAATATCTTTCCTATAACATGGTGCCCAGATATGAACATAATACTCTAGATGTGGTCTCACCAATGTCTTATACAACTGCAACATGGCCTCCCAACTTCTATACTTAATTCTCTGACTGATGAAGGCCAATCTGCCAAAAGCCTTTTTGACCTCCTTATCTACCTGCGACTTGACCATCAAGGAGCAATGCACCTACACTCCTTGATCCCACTGCTCTACAACAATCTCCAGAGGCCCACCATTCACTGTGTAGGTCCTGCCCTTGTTAGACATCCCAAAATGCAACACCTCACATTTTGTTGTATTAAATTCCATCAACCATTCCTCAGCCCACCCAGCCAATCGATCCTGCTGCAATCTTTCACAACCATCTTCACTATCTGCAAAACCACCCACTTTTGTAGCATCAGCAAACTTGCTAATCATGCCCTTTATGTTCTCATTCCAAACCATTGATGTAGATGACAAACAGTAATGGCCCAGCAGCAAACCCTGAGGCACACCACTAGTCACAGGCCTCCAGTCTGAGAAGCAACATTCCAACATCAACCTCTGCTTCCTTCTATGAAGTCAATTTGCTATCCATTCAGCTATCTCTCCTTGAATGCCATGCAATCTAACCATCCAGAGAAGCCTACCATGCGGAATCTTATTGAATGTCTTACTGACACATTGAGCTTTCTGATTGCCAGTGGTCTCCTTCAAAGTCCCCAGCAACATGGCCTCACCCTCTGATCCCAATCCTGCCTAGAACGCACGTATTCCAAACAACTGTTTGTCAGCTCAGCTGTCCCCTTACTGATGGCTCAGTATTCCAGTTTCCATATCTAGTCCTCATAACTAAACCACCTTCCTCTGGTCCTTTCTTCACTCAGAGTAGTGACGGTCCATGCATAAAACATGCATTACCACACCTCTGATCACGAGTCTGGCAAGCTGCCTCTGAACAATTTCAAGGGTCACGATGTTTTTATTTTGTTGAGAAAAGGAAATCAAGTGTAAATAATGAAAGTACAAACACCTCAATCAAAGACAGACCTGTACACATGATGGATGAGTAATTGGAAATCAATTTTACAATTACTTCACATCATTATACAATTGATTTCCTTCACTCAGTTCCGTCCATCATGCCCCCCTGTCTCCTACCTTTATCCTGTCAAAGCTATCACTGAAAAATATTTGTTTTCATTAATTATAATTTACATTCTCAAATATTCCAAAAAGTCACACACATCTTAAAACAATTAAACATGTGAACATGTCTATTCCTCATTCTGCTGGCAGCCATTTATTCCCATTAATTTCATTGTGACTGTCATCGTGGTGCCCGTTTTAGCCAAGCCACTGCTCAATAGGAAGATTTTGCAGACTCAGAAATGGAACTCTGCCTTGTTGGAGTCTGTGGGAATCTACTGATGCAGCACTGAAGTATTCAACAGCCCTGGAAACCCAGCAGACGATGCCACCATTAACTCATGCCCACACCAGTTCTGCACTTTGCACAAGGAGATGTAGGAACCTAAGTGGAAGTTTGATCTCACACATTTGTTTTCTGTGCAATTCATGAATCTGAAATACAAATGAAATGCCAAAAATTAAACATGCATTTTTCATTTGTTGGTAAAATAATTGTAGCACCAGTAGACTTCTTTAAATTAGTAAAACTTTGAAGTCAGTTATTTTAAAACATGAAAGCACCCTTTTTAAATTTGTCTTTAAATTCCTTTGTTTTATTGATATTATGCAAGTTTCTGATAATTAACTTCTTGAGCTGTTGTAGTAAATTGATGCTTCATCTCTATATCTCTTGCATTTGCAACATAATCAGAACAGTTCTAAGACAATTGGTTTTGCTCATTATTTCTTCACACTGCAGCCTGTCTTGAAGTTCAATAAAACTTAAAGGATGATGATTCCATGTTCCCTTGCAAGGTGATGTGAATGTTTAGTTTAGTGGATTGAGCAGCTTGTTTTCTCCTGGTTGGTGTTGGGTTTCTTGCAAGTTATTACAATGGTACGTAACAACACAGCTAGAAGGTATTCCATCATTGAGAAGACTAACAGCTTATTTGTTGGAGAAAGGTTGCGGGGAGCAGGAATGTGGATTACTAACTGCAAAGTCCCCAGACTCCAAGCACAGAAATGAATGATAAAGGGCGTACCAACTGTAATACCATTCAATAATAAGCGTAGGTGATTATTTTCTCTATTGTTGAAATGGTCAATGACTGATGTCTCTAATGTGACTTGCTTACCGAATCCAGCCCAAATATTCTCTTGGTTTTACTATATACACCCATGGACCCTTTCTTTTTCAAGATTTATGCATTGAAAATTAATAATATATATTCATTATTGAAGATAGACACTAAAAGCTGGAGTAACTCAGCCGGACAGGCAATATCTCTGGACAGAAGGAATGGGTGATGTTTCGGGCTGAGACCCTTCCTCAAACTTGAATATCCCTGCTTTTGACCTTAGGTTTGAATGAAGATCCTTGAAGTAAATAAAGATTGGCAGTTCAACGGAGCTAGAAGTGACATTGCCATGTCTAACTCTGGTGCATGGGTAGATGAAAGGTGGTCTGTCTAGTTCTATTCCTCTTGCCTTTGAATGCAGTGTTTACTCTAACTGCTAGGAGATATGAGAATACAGTTAAGAGCCAAACACACACTGGCCAGACCTGGTAACAGTGGATCAGTGAACTAGATGAGCTTTTACAATGATCTGAATATTTCAGAATTAGTTCAAGGTTCATATTATGTAATTAATTGAATGTAAATCCTCAGGTATTATGCTAGGATTTGAACGTATCTCTGGATTGTTATTCTCGTCCTATGGATCAATTATCTAATACAGTAATTTAAAACATTTGCCAATGTTCACAGGGAATATTTGGATTTTGTTAACAGATCTCAAGTCAAATTGAGATTATAAACTATGCACATTGACTATTCTAATAGTATAGTTTGTGATAACCAAAAAAATTGAGATCTGACTATTATTCAAAAACCAATTTGATAAGAACCTTGTTAATCTCACTGCCATGTTTATATTTGGTTAGCAACACAATTGGTTTCAGTAAAGAAGCAAATATTATCTGATCGAAACAATATGACAATTTTCAAATATGGTATTAAGTAAGAAACTGCTCTTTTATATGTGTCAACTCTAAAGAAGGGTCTAAAGAAGGGTCCCGACCTGAAGTGTCATCTGTCCATTTCCCCCACAGATGCTGCCTGACTCGCTAAGTCCCTCAGCATTTTGTGTTTTTGCTCAAGGTTCCAGCATCTGCAGTTTCTTGTTTCTCCATATATCAATGTAGCTGTGGCAGGAGCAGAGCGGAAAGAAAGATAACGGTGAGGACAGGGAAGTAAGACAGAAAAAAGCCAAATAAGAGAGAATGGAATAGAGAGTGGAAGTATTGGAGGAAGAGTGGGCTGAAGCACTGATAACTCTCTAAAGGGCCTGTCCCACCAGCATGCAACTCTATGCGATGAACGCGATCAAACCGGCAGCGGGGGCCGCGCGGAGGTCGGGTGATCCCCTGTACAGGGCTGTTCCCTGCAGCATGCGCCTGCATGCGGCAAGCGCAACCAAACCGGCAGCAGGGGCTGCGCGGAGGTCGGGTGAGTGGCGCAACGCGGCGCAAAGTGAGGCGAACTTGGAGCGATGTCCAAGGTAAGTTCGCCAGGACAGAGAGGGGCACACAGAGAGGGGCACCGAGGCACACACACACACAGGGCCACGGAGCCACACACATAGAGGGTCATGGAGGCACTTACAAATAGGTTCACAGAGGCACGATGTCCGGGCGGTGTGTAAATGTCGAGGTGACTGCGAGCTGACATGCCGTTGCCGCGCGGAATTTTTGGACATAGTCGGTTATTCGGAGCCCCGCGCGGTGTTGGGACGAACTCGGGACGAACTCCGCACAATTCCGCATGGCTCCGGCGAAGTGGGACCGGCCCCGCGACGCCGGACGGCTCAAGCAACCACGTTAGGTCGCGCTAATCGCATAGAGTTGCATGCTGGTGGGACAGGCCCTTAAGAAATTAGCAGGGTCCAAACTGATTCAGCGGTAAACGAGTTTGTCATTATCTTTGTTACTCTTTCTCATGTTGTGGGTGTCTCTGTTAAAGATGCCCCTGCTATCTTCCTGCAAAGTGTACGACTGGGTTTATTTCTTGAAGTACTGTAGTCTATTTAATCAATGGTTTCCCAACACACAGTAGTTGTTTAACACAATTGAATAAGTTGCAATGCAGTTAATATTCAACCATATGATTTGGAAACGGAATCACATGTGAGCTTGACCAGATAAGAGATGCAGCAAAAGGATATTAATGAATCAGCTAGATTTTCACTGGAGCTTCATTGTCACTTTCAGTGCTTTGCTGTGAGAGATGAAAATGTTGGTTGATCATTTGAATTCTGCAATCTCTACCATTTTCCCAGAGAAAAGAAAATGCCGTTACTATAGCATATTATGATAAGCCAAAGCTCAGATAATGGTAGAATGCTGAAGACCTTTCCAATAAAAGAAACGCAATGGGTTGCATTAATCAAATCGCCTCCTAGCTTCTCTGATTGCTTTACAACAAGTATTTTGCAGTTTGAACAGTGTATGAAATGTGACAGCTAATTTGCGTGCTGCAAGCACTTTCACTCAAGAGTATGACAAGATTAGCTGTTTTTGCAAGATTAATGATGGAAAGAAGACACCTGGAAGTGTGGCATCCCCTGAATATTGCACTGGCTCGATTTTTGGGCTTAAGTTTCTGGAATGGGACTTGAATTTGCATCATCTGAGCGAGAGCTATCATGAACAAGAGGGTTAATAATCTACAGATAACTTATTATGAAGTTCCATCATGGCCATACTTAAAGCCATACTTATTATTTCATAACAAGATTATTCAAAATAGAAAAGGATAAACCAAATTAGATAATACAGGGGAGCAGTTATCAGACCACTGGGTAATTCACATATATATTACAAATTTGAACAAAACGAGTCCATAGATTAGCAGTCCTAATGGTTATGTTAGCTGTTTTGTCAAAGGTAAGAGAAAAACCTGCAAGATGAAAGGAGAAAACCAGGACAAAATAAACACTGACTTTCAGAACCCAGGACTGGTCATAGTCGCAGTAAGCCCAGGCAAAATATGTGGAGATTATGAGGCACCTAAAGTATTTTATTATTTTACTTGGTTCTTGATTATTTATTGGGTCAGTTCATTTGAGTTAACATACTATTGTTGATGTAGTTTTATGATAATTAATTTAGCCGAGAGCCAAAACATCACCCATTCCATCTCCCCAGAGATGCTGCCTGTCCCACTGAGTTACTCCAGCATTTTGTGTCTATCTTGGCCAAAATAATTTGTTGTCAGTGAAATTTTGAAGAAATACCATCGTTAAGCTTGAAATAAGGGTAAATTATTCATCTAAAGAGTTTAATTTATATGTGAGACCTGCCATATTGCAAACTCATAAAAGCAGTGTGCCGATGGGTATGTTTTTCAGTTAAAATCGACATATTTTAGACTGGTTCATTAGACAATAGGTGCAGGAGTAGGCCATTCGGCCCTTCGAGCCAGCGCCGCCATTCAATGGGATCATGGCTGATCATCCCCAATCAGTACCCCATTCCTGCCTTTCCCCATATCCCCTGATTCTGCTATCTTTAAGAGCCCTATCTAGCTCTCTCTTGAAAGTATCCAGAGAACTGGCCCCCACTGCCCTCTGAGGCAGAGAATTCCATAGACTCACAACTCTCCGTGTGAAAAAGTGTTTCATCGTCTCCATTCTAAATGGCTTACCTCTTATTCTTAAACTGTGGGCATTGGTTCTGGACTCCCCCAACATCATGTTTCCTGCCTCTAGCGTGTCCAATCCCTTAATAATCTTACATGTTTCAATAAGATCCCCTCTCATCCTTCTAAACTCCAGAGAATACAAGCCCAGCTGCTCCTTTCTCTCAGCATGTGACAGTCCTGCCATCTCGGGAATTAACCTTGTGAGCCTATACTGCACTCCCTCAATAGCAAGAATGTCCTTTCTCAAATTAGGGGACCAAAACTACACACAATACTACAGGTGTGGTTTCACTAGGGCCCTATACAACTGCAGAAGGACCTCTTTGCTCCTATACTCAACTCCTCTTGTTATAAAAGCCAACATGCCATTCGCTTTCTGCACTGCCTGCTGTACCTGCATGCTTAAGGGCCTGTCCCACTTGGGCGTCATTTGCGCGTCACGCAGATGGCACGCGAAGATTTTGTGAATCCCAAAATCCTGAGGCACCACGCCTCACCATGCGCCATGCACGCATAATGCACACCATGCGCGTGTCACGCGTGCGCGTCATATGTCGTGATGCTTAAATTATGTCGCGTAAATGACGCGCAAATGAAGCCCAATTGGGACAGGCCCTTTACTTTCATTGACTGATGAACAAGAACCTCCAGATCTCGTTGTGCTTCCCCTTTTCCCAACTTGACACCATTTAGATAGCAATCTGCCTTCCTGTTTTTGCTACCAAAGTGGATAACCTCACATTTACCCACATTAAACTTCATCTGCCATGCATCTGCTCACTCACCCAACCTGTGTCACTCACCCTGCATTCTCATACCATCCTCCTCACAGTTCACACTGCCACCCAGTTTTGTGTCATCTGCAAATTTGCTAATGTTACTGTGACTCCTTTCATCTAAATCATTGATGTACATTGTAAATAGCAGTGGTCCAAGCACCGAGCCTTGCGGTACCCCACTGAGCAATATTTCCTTTCTAACTTGATTGTACAATCAAGTTTTTGCGTAGCAAAGAGTTGGTTCTACATAAATGGCCTGTATGATTTTCAGGCAACATATGAATGAATTAAAATCATAAGTACTGGCATCCTATTGTGCCTTATAGTATATGGCGGTTGACTCAAGCACTCATCCATCTCTTTAAGTATTAATGTATCGTAGGCACAGAAGATTCAAAAATAAATTCACCAATTATGACACCGGTTTAGTTTGCCATCTTTTGTTTCTTAGAATTCAGTAGTATGGTGCGGGTACAATTGTTATGCCACCATGTTATAGGTTTTTCTGGAATAAAATTCTTGTGGTTTATTCAACACCGATATTATTGTTGTTCAGAAGGATAGCTCCTCGACATCAATTTGGGTTAACCAAAAGATGCTTAACACCACTGAGAACTCACACCAGATGATAATGAGAAATGCAAATCCATTTGATGCATAGATGCTTCCGTGCCATAGCTATGTTATTTATTCTCTTAGTGTCCAATTGTGCATACATGATAAAAGCTGCATAGCGCTTCCCAGTGCCTGAGCTAATCTGTTGGATGCTCGTTCCTTCAAAGTGAAGGAGTTTGGAAATGACTGATGAGTAATATTAAAATCTACAATCTATAGTCTAGCTTTCGAAGTGCATGATTTTGTCCTGTTTCATTCCAACTGGTTACTTGACATGCAACTAAAGGATAGTATTAGATTAACATTGTTTGGAGCAAAGATACTCTAATCTTCAGAAAATACACCAAATATATACACCATGAATACTGTCCTGGGATGGGGTGTTGGCTCCACCTGAAACCTCGACTGGAGGGCAGGTCTCTGGAGAGCCATAGCCTTGAAGTATGATATATGAAGATAGCCTTGAAGTATGATATATGGCAGCTATTAGTATTGTTGGCCCAGCTTTGGACTGCAGCTTGTCACCTGGAATGTAATCATAGAATCATAGAAAATAGGTGCAGGAGTAGGCCATTCGGCCCTTCGAGCCTGCACTGCCATTCAATATGATCATGGCTGATCATCCAACTCATGGCTGATCATCCAATCTGGATGAGCTGACTGACAAACGTTACTGATGGCTACAAAACAGGCAATGACAAGTGAACAGGCCTATGAAAAGACAACTTATTCATGTTCCACCGGGCCCCAGTCACCACTCCAAGATGGGATCTCGGTAATCCTTGCAACACATTGCATGGTAGGTTGGTGCAGTGCCATAACCACATCAAAGGCATCTGAAGCAATGACAATGGTCTAAACTTGCATTCAGTATCAGTATTCAGTATTTAATTTAATGTCATTTCACTGAGTACTTACATACACAGAAGAAACGAAAAATTGTTTCTCGATCAGTTCCTGTCAGTGCAGTTAATAAAAGCAGAATAAATACATACAACTTTAAAATTATCATATCTAAAATAGACCTAAAAATTGAACTAAAAGCAGACATTCAGACCGAACAGTGGCTTTGCCTTGACAGGTGTCTAGCTGTCAAAGTATGGGCGAGGTTAGATGTGTTGGTGTATGATGTATGGGGAGGGGACACAGTCCGTTAACCAGTCTTATTGCCTGTGAGAAGAAGCTATGTAGCATCCTGCTGGTTCTGCAGCTGATGCTCCCGTACCTCTTCCCAGATGGCAGAATGAAGAAGATGTGGTGTGATGGGTGATAAGGGTCCTTAATAATGGAGATGGCTCTGTGGATGCTGCGCTTCAGATAGATCTCCAACAAGAAAGGGAGCGGAGCACCAATGATCCTACTGGCTGTCTTCACTATCCTGTTTAGCTGTTTTTGTTCACAAGCCTTGCAGCTCCCAAACCAGGAAGTGATGCCGTAGCTCAGTATACTCTCGATGGTGCCCCCGTAGAAGATTGTTAGGTGAACAGTAGGGAGACCTGCTTTTCTTAGTCTCTGGAGGGGGTGGAGCCGCTGCTGTACTCATTTGATGGCTGCTGTGGTGTTGGTCGTTGAAAGATGGTACTTGATAGAAAGTAAGATATTGCATTCCAATTGTCATGCCTTGAGAAGCTTTTGTTTGCTTAAGGATGGAAGGAGAACTTTCTGTTATTGGACATTGTGGAATGATGTGTCAGCATGTTTCAAATGTATCGGGCTATCCCTCCCCTGCTGGAAAGGATGGGCTTTGTGTTCCATGAGAAAGTCGTGTAGATTTGTAGCTGAACTCTCCCTCTTGGCATTTCATGCAAGCTTTCAAGCTTGACTTTTGCCACGCAAAACATCTTGTGCGCATCCATCATAGAGTCATACAGCACAGAAATAGGGCCTTCAGTGCAATTTGTCCATATCAGCAAGGTGCCCATGTATATAGTCCCATTTGCTCATGTTTGATCCCTATCCCTATAAACTTGCTTATCATGTATCTGTCCAAATGTCTGTTAAATTTTGCTATTGTATCTGCCTCAACTGCTTCCTTTGACAGCTTGTTCCATATACGCCCCATCCTCTATTGAGGTTATACAGCCCAGAATAGGCTATTCAGCATAACAGTCCAATGATTATGTTCCACAAGCTGCCTTCCATTTGTTTACAAAGTCTATCAGCATTACCTACTATTCCTTTTTAGACATAGTTATACAGTGTTGAAACAGGCCCTTCTGCCCACCTTTCCAACACTGACCAACATGTACCATCTACACTAGTCCCACCTGCATGTATTTGGCCCATTTCCATCAACACCTGTGCTATCCATATACCTGTCTAAATGTTTCTTACATAGAAACATAGAAACATAGAAATTAGGTGCAGGAGTAGGCCATTCGGCCCTTCGAGCCTGCACCGCCATTCAATATGATCATGGCTGATCATCCAACTCAGTATCCCGTACCTGCCTTCTCTCCTTACCCTCTGATCCCCTTAGCTACAAGGGCCACATCTAACTCCCTCTTAAATATAGCCAATGAACTGGCCTCAACTACCCTCTGTGGCAGAGAGTTCCAGAGACCCACCACTCTCTGTGTGAAAAATGTTTTCTTCATTTCGGTCCTAAAGGATTTCCCCCTTATCGTTAAGCTGTGACCCCTTGTCCTGGACCTCCCCAACATCGGGAACAATCTTCCTGCATCTAGCCTGTCTAACCCCTTAATGTTGCGATAGTACCTACCTCAACTACCTCCTCCGGCAGCACGTTCCGTACACCCATCACCCTTTGTGTGAAATAGTTACCTCGCAGGCTCTTGTTGAATCTTTTTCCCTCACCTTAAACCTATGTCCTCTTGTTCTTGATTCCCCAACTCTGGGCAAGCGACTGTGCATTTATCCGATCTGTTACTCACATGATTTTGTACATCTCTACTAGATCACCAGTTATCCTCCCACATTACAAGGGATACAGTCCTAGTCTGCTCAATCTCGCCCTATACCTCAAGTCCTGGCAACATCTTCATAAACCTTATCTGCGCCCTTTACAGCTTGACAACATCTTTCATATAACACCAAAACTGAACACAATACTCTAAATGCAACACCATCTTATATAACTGCAACTTGACCTCCCAACCTCTATACTGAATACTGTGACTGTTGAAGGCCAATGTGCTAAAAGTCTTTTTGACCACCCCATCTACCTGTGATGCCACTTTCAATGAACTATGTACCTGCACTCCGTGATCCCTCTGCTCTGCAACACACCCCAGCGTCCTATATTTTACTGCGTAGGTCCTGCCCATGTTTTCTTCCCAAAATGCAACACCTCACATTTCACTGCATTAAATTCCATCAACTATTCCTCAGCCCACATGGCCAACTGATCAAGACCCTGCTGCAATTTTTGACAGCCTTCTGACTTCCTTTTTGTAGCTTGCTCCTTAGTTCCTGAAACTCCTCCAGGGATACACTTGATCCCAGCTGCCTGACCCATGCCCTCTTCTTACTCTTGGCCAAAACCTCAATTTCCCTCGTCTTTCAAGCTTTCTTTTTACATTTTCCTGCATTGCCCTTCACTCTACCAGGGACGTGCATGTCCTGAACTCTTGTCAGCACACTTTTAAAAACATCCCACTTTCCTGACGATCCTTTTCCTTCAAACAACCTACTCCTATCAACTTTAGTAATTTACTGTCTCATTCCCCAAAGTTCTTCCCTCCTGTGCATGTCTGGCCTCCCCTTAAATGCAACTATACTTTCCCACTATCTGTGGTGGAAATGTTCTCATTTTCATCAATTTGAAGTTCATCTGATTTATTTTGAATTTTTTTGGTTTTATAATGCAGGACTCCAGTTGTGTTTTCCCTTTAAATGTAAACATTATCTCTGCATCTACACAATCAATGCCTTTCATAACTTTAAAGAACTTTGTTCAGTCACACCTTCATGTTCTTTTCTCAGGAATAAAGGGACTCTATCTGTTACATGTCCTTATATTTGGTGATATCATCTCCATTAAGGGGCTGCCCAACTTGCATGACCTAACTCATGACCTCTGCCAAGTTTGCCCATGACTCAAACTCGCAGCATGGTCGTCACGAGGTCGAAGGAGGTCATAGATAGGTCGTAGCAGGCAGTGATACTAATCATAGGTACTCGTGGCATCAAGTAGGTCCAGGCGTTTTTTCTAGCATGATGAAGAATGTCCACGAGTAAAAAAGGTCGTGGGACAGGCCCTTTAGGTTGCCTCAATGTTCCAGAAGCCCAGAGTCAATTCTGACTGCTGCTGTTTATATGGAGTCTGCATGTTCTCGCTGTAACTACATGAGGTTCTCTACTGGTTCTCTAATCCTTCCATACCCAAAAGATGGTAAGTTAATTACCAGCTGGAAATTGTCCATGATATATGTGAATAGTAGAATTTGGGAGGGAGTTGATGGATATTATGTAAGAATAAAATTGGATTAGTGTACAGTTAGTTAATGTAAATGGCTGCTTCATGGTCAAGGTGGACATGATGAGCTAAAGGCTTGTTTATATGATACATGACTACAGTATAATCATATAAAGAGATCTGTGCAATGCTTCTGAACATTGAATCTGTGGGTGTCACTGCAAGGACACACATGTGCTCCAGGCCACAGAGCCTGAGAATTTGTGCTTGTTGCTCAACAGTCTGTTGTTGCCAGTGCTGGTTGTGTGTCACCTTGTCCTACAAAACACAAGCAAAGTAATGTATAAACAATAATTGGTGAAAGTACTGAGCATGTCTGGCAGCATTTACAGTGAGTGGAGTGCTCTTTTCTGAAGCTTGGGGATTGAAGGAATAGGAACACTTTATTGTCACATGTTACTAGGCACAGTGAAATTCTTTGCTTGCATACCCAATGTATATAAATAGCAGCCACCTAGGATGCTGACAAAGTTACAAAGCATGCCGGCTCTTCTCCCCCCCCCCCCCCCCCCAGTTCCACCATGCCGGGTCCGCATTGTCCTTTGTCCCCCCCCCCCCCATTGTCTTTTGTTCTTCCCACACCTCCCTCACGGCGGTCCCCCCACGTTGGGCCCTCCATTGTTCTTCCCCTCCTTGAAGAAAGTCTGTTAATGAATGTGTTCACTCTACCAGGGACATGCATGTCCTGAGCTCTTGCCAGCACACTTTGAAAAACATTTGTGTTGCAGTACGTAGAATATCTGGTGATGTGTAGAAGTGGTGAGCATTGAATATGAGGTTGTGTGCTAAGTTGGTGAAGGTGTGTGATGGGGCGTTTATGACGGGCTTTGCAATTGATGAGAGATTAGTGTGGGTGAAGGATAGGCATGTGTTGAGCAATTCTGGGCATGGTAGCGCAGCAGTTTAGTTCAGAGGTACAGCGTGGAAACAGTCCCATCAGCCCGCCAACTCTGCATCGGTCAATGATCACCATTACATTAGTTCTTTTCTCCACACTGGGCACAATTTACAGAGGCCATTTAACCCACAAACCTGCACATCTTTGGAATGTGGGAGGAACTTGGAGCGCCGAGAGAAAACCCATGTCATCACAGAACGTACGGTACCCGGACAGGGCGTCGAAGGACGAGAAGCCGAAGCGAAGAAGTGGAAGCCAAGATACTGAACGGAAACAACGCCGAAAAGCCAAATAACCGAACGGACCCGATGCCGAAAAGCCAAATAACGGACATGACGTCTCCAGGGACGGGATTTGTCCGAGATCTTGTCAGCGATTGGTCCAGACACCCGCGTCCATCACTGGCTGAGGGGGACAGTGAGGGGAATTTTCCTTCGCCGCTTTTGGACTGCCATAGATCATAGAGTAGATTATTTTTGTAAGCAATGATCTACAATGGTACTCGGGGTTAAGAGGCTGGAATCTCTCTGTCTCTCTCTCTCTCTCTTTTCCCTGAATCATTTGGCGTTTTGTATCTGCAGTTCCTTCCTATTGAAGAAGAACCCTGGCCCGAAACAACAAATCAATTCCCTCCACAGATGCCGCCTAGCCCGCTGAGATCCTCCAGCACTTATTTTATTTAACTCTGAAATTGAAGATAGACACAAAAAGCTGGAGTAACTCAGTGGGACAGGCAGCATCTCTGGATAGAAAGAATGGGTGACATTTCGGGGTAGAGACCCTTCTTCAGACAATCACAAATACTCACACTGACGAGAGTTCAGTTCAGTCTGAAGAAGCGTCTCGACCCGAAACGTCACCCATTCCTTCTTTCCAGGTTCGCTGCCTGTCCCGCTGAGTTACTCCAGCATTTTGTGTCTATTCACAAGTACGCTTTGTATCTCTGTGGAATATAGACCCCGTGGAGGCATTCTATGGAATTATGTAACTGGTTTGGACTGATGGTGGGGTGGGATGTCCATATGCTTTCTGTGAGAGCAGTCCATTTACTGCCATTGTTTATGTATCTCCCTTAACCGGTTTCAGTTCAGATGCTTACCAAATCGCATAGAAAAAACACGATTAAAGCTCCTTCTACCTCGTCAGGCTTTGAATTCAGATCCTAGTTACTCATTAAATATTTTCTTCGCGACATCCCTGTTTCATTTCACAACCATTTAAAGTCTATGGTTTCCAGTTTTCACGTCTATTTTTGGATGCACAAGTGTATTGAGGTACAGGAACAATGAAAAACTTGTTTGTAGCAGCATCGCAGGCACACATAGACAATGCAAGAAAACATAAGTTATACATAAATTGTACAGGACAGTGAAAAGAAAAATACTGTGCAATGAAATCAAAACATTAGATCAAACAGCCCAAACTCCAGTGCAACCTGTTCCACCTTAATCCCTCTGCCCGCGATGATTTTGAACTAAATCTTCTCTCAGCTTTCGCTCCTCCTAAAAGACATTCTCCAGTATTGCAAGCAAAGTTCTAGGTCGCAGGGCTGTTCTAAGAAATAGACACAAAATGCAGGAGTAACTCAGCCGGGACAGGCAACATCCCCGGAGAGAAGGAATGGGCGGCATTTTGGATCGAGCCCCTTCTTCGTTCTGATCTAGTGAGAGAGAGAGAGAGAGATAGATAGATGGATGGATGGATAGAAAGATGGATAGATGAGAAAGAGAGGGAGAGGCCTCTTAACCCCAAGCACTGTGGTAGATCGACGCTTACAAAAATAATCCACTCTATGATCTGTGGCAGTCCAAAAGCGGCGAAGGAAAATTAAAAAAAATCAATCTCCCGTCTCCCCCGGCCAGTGATGTGATGGACGCAGGGGTCTGGACCAATCGCTGACAAGGTCTTGAACAAATCCCGTTGAGGGTAAGTTATTGTTTAGCAGAAACGAAGCAATGGCATCGATGAAATCATCTATCTTACTCAGGAGCAGCAAGCTACCCCCTGGAGTCCGAGCGATCTCAATCAGAAGATTTATCTCAACGAGATTAACTGAGCAGAGAACAGAGCTGAATGCTCAGATTGAGATTCAGAGATTCAGATTCAGGAGACAGCGCAGATATAGGACATGATAATTAGGTATAGTATGTGTCTGGTAACAGTGAAGTATAAATGTACTCTGGATCACAATGACTTAATGATGGCATGTTATTTCCCTCCTTGTTCCTTGAGAGTTCCATTGGTGCCACCCCTTCTGGAAATCAACACTACTTCTGTCATCACTGAGTCTCAATATGCTCGACTCAGTCCCACAAGCAGCTATTCCAGACCATGGTCTCACTTGGAGTTACATGCCTTCATGGCTCATGTTCTTTTTGGCCATTTGCAGAGCCTCCAGGGAACAGCCTGAATGTGGCCTCCAAGCTTTCCATGCAAAGCTAGAAGACATTCTAGAAATGTAGGCAGGAGGGTCTTTATTAGTAAAAAATATACATCTGTTAAAGTTTTATTTTCTTACTACAATTTTGCTTTTATGCTGATTAAGTTAACGCAAATATTTTTTCTTTTTTTTAATTTCATCGTAGCGAACCAATGTGTTGAGTAGCTAGAACGTCAAATTAGTGATGGATAAGTGGAAATTGATGTTTAATGGTTGGTGCGTACTTGGTGGCCTGAAGGATCTGTTTTTGCACTGTAAAGGGGCTGTCCCACTGCGGCGACCTAATCGGTGAGTTCAGAAGAGTGTCTTCGATCTTCAAGCTCGAGGGCACTCGCCTGGAAAACCTCGAGCTGGATCGACCGTCAGCGATGAAACCGCAAGCTGGATCGATCGACCGACCGCACACACATAAACACACACACACACACACACACACACACACACACACACACACACACACACACACACACACACACACACACACACACACACACACACACACACACACACACACACACACACATCGTAAAGGCGGGGGCCCAGGGAAAGCGGGGGAGTGCTGTCTGAAATTCATACCCATGACGAAGAGGAAGGTAAAAGATGGCCGCACAGTGTACGGTAAGTCCTTTAGAGAGCATGGGGGGGAGGTGGAGAGAAGGGGGAGAGGAGGGGGGAGAAAGGGGGGGGGGGAAGGGGGGGAGAAGTAGTGGAGACACTTTTAAGAAGTCAAACAATGTTTAACAAAGTTTAGCGGGCATTTAACTGGCTTTCCTTGGTCCTGAAAACTCCAATGAGCCAATTAAAATGCCCGGTCAGTGAGGGAGCTTGCCAAACTCTTCTAAACTCGCTGTTTAGGTCGCCACAATGGGACAGCTCCTTAAGGCTCTTTGACTGCAACACTCTGATGTGGCTAGGAAATTGTAGAGCACTAACCTAGCACATCAAATTCCATGGTTACACCGATGCTTCTTTTCTGAGACTTCGGGAAGTAATTCCAAATGACCAACACACAGAAGTGAGTGGGAGGGTTTTTCTTTTGAAAGATATGTAATTCATGGTAAAACATAAGATCACATGAAAATAATATCCCTAGCTGCTTGCTGAAGAGGACATGATCCTCTGTTGCTGATGCAAAATAATGACATTTGCAGTATCTTCATTGCTGTCTATTCATTGGTTAACTGTTTATAAATGATGCAGGTGAAGATTTATTTTGAGATTACAGCATCAACAATGATCTGTAACATGACCCACAAGAGGTCAATCTGACTCTGGGTCTGAATGCTGCTTTGCTGCCACAGTGAAATTGAATCCAAAGCAGTATCCAACAATCAAGTCAGACATGGTTTAATCACCTGAGATTTAAAGCGCAGTGATCCACTTGCCATGCTTCGACTTCACTGGCTTTAAGGCTCAAAATACTAAGGGTTTTACATTAACAATACCTTTACCAATGATGCTAAATGTGGGACTGAGGCAGGACGGGCCACATTTCCTGAATTGGTCTTTAAGGCAAACCAAGTGCTGTCCATTCTGCTTTTAGTGGGCATTAGCTGGAGGAATTAATGAAAACCCTGCCTTAATTATTTGTAAGAAGACATTCATCTTCCAAGGAAAGTTTTTCATTGTTGATTATGCAGGTTATATTATAGAATTATGTTAGTATCCCTCAAACAACATGTTATCCAATGAAGCAAAGTGCCATTGTTGGTGTAAGTTGCCGTTGGCAACTGGAGTTCTGCAATGATGTATTCTTGATGAAAATAGTTGTTTAGAACCTTTTCAGACAAGTTACTTCGACATTCTTTGGCTCTGTCATTCACGATGCACTAATTCATTAAATTGGGTTAGGGGCACATATATTACAATGGATTGCTTGACGTCCAGCACTTTCATTTTCCGACTCACAAGAGCTGGCATTATGAGAGATTGAAATAAGAGCATGTGCCCTTCTAGAATTTGTGTGGACGATGCCCTTTTCACCTACTCCCCCAGGGCTCCTAAACTTGCCTGCAATGCTTACAACCTCTAGTAGGATGCTCCCACTCAAAAAATGTGCTAATGAGTGCAAAATGAAGGCACCCATCTGAGTAATATCCAAGTGCAAATTTGGATTTGAGCTCAATAAATATATCTGCAATGACTTAGGTATTTTTCACACATGAAATTATCCTCCAAAGAGCTCTGTAACAGAAGCAAAAAAATTGATCTTTTAAATGGTATTGCCTTTGAGCAGGAAACTTTACAAAGACCTTCTTGACGTAGTCCATAGTAGTCCCTGAGAACAGTGCCATTATATGTTAATTACAAATGTCAAAAAATGTCATGAGGATCAACATTAACATGTGCTTTTCTGATGTAGAAAACAGATCATAATTTAATGCATATTTGGAGCTTAGCAGTACACTGTGAGAGCTAGGAATAGTTTAGGTTTAGGTTTACTATTGTCGTATTTACCAAGATTGCATGTAAAGCATTGTTTTGCATGCTATCCAAACAAATCAGATAATCTATATTAGAAACATAGAAACATAGAAATTAGGTGCAGGAGTAGGCCATTCGGCCCTTCGAGCCTGCACCGCCATTCAATATGATCATGGCTGATCATCCAACTCAGTATCCTGTACCTGCCTTCTCTCCATACCCTCTGATCCCTTTCACCACAAGGGCCACATCTAACTCCCTCTTAAATATAGCCAATGAACTGGCCTCAACTACCCTCTGTGGCAGAGAGTTCCAGAGACCCACCACTCTCTGTGTGAAAAAATTCCTTCTCATCTCGGTCCTAAAGGATTTCCCCGCTTATCCTTAAGCTGTGACCCCTTGTCCTGGACCTCCCCAACATCGGGAACAATCTTCCTGCATCTAGCCTGTCCAACCCCTTAAGAATCTTGTAAGTTTCTATAAGATCCCCTCTCAATCTCCTAAATTCTAGAGAGTATAAACCGAGTCTATGCAGTCTTTGTTCATAAGACAGTCCTGACATTCCAGGAATCAGTCTGGTTACTAAAAGTTACTAAAACTAGATATTACTAGATATTACTAGATATTACTAAAAGTCTGATCTTGACTACTTCCTGTTGCCACTTACGGCTGTGATTTTTGGCCATCTTACTCGGAGTCCCCCTCCCCCCCCCTTTTCCCATCTATGAAAAATAAAAGAGTTACTAGTGTTTAAAAAATGTCGAGATTCTCTCTCCTGAAGGCCATGCCCCTTCCGGAGGGATTATAAAACCCGGAAGTGTTGATTGCCTCAGTCAGTCTCTGCAAGATGGGGGAGCGAGAGGATCACGTCTCTCAGTCTGAGCTGTGAATAACACTGAACACATGTCTACTAAACTGTGAGTGGTTTTACTGGCCTGTCAGTGCCCTTAATGTGGTTTGAAAATTTAGTTTGGAAATGCTAAAGTTGTGTTGCCTTTGATTTGGAAATGCTAAAGCTGTGTTGCCTTTGATTTGGAAATGCTAAAGCTGTGTTTCCTAATTAAAGTTGCCTTGCCTAATTAAAGTTGCCTTGCCTAATTAAAGTTGGCTTGCCTTCGATATAATTAAAAGTCTAATCTTGACCACTTCCTATTTGCGCTATATAATTGATTTTAGAAAAATATGCTACCACGTAAGGCTGTGATTTTTGGCCATCTTACTCAGAGTCCCCGTCCACTCATCAGGCACCGAGAATTTTTCCCATCGATGAAAAATAAAACAGTTATTAATGTTTAAACAAGGTTGAGTTTCTCTCTCCTGTCAATCACGCCATGAAGGCCACACCCCTTTTGGTGGGAGGGGGAGGGACTATAACACCCAGAAGCGTGGGCGTGACTCAGTCTCTGCAAGATGGAGGAGGGAGAGGTCACGACTCCCTGTCTTTAGTGGCCTTGCACCCTGCTTGAAATGGTATGAAACTGCACTTGAATTTGGTGGCCTTGCACCCTGCTTGAAGTGGTAAGAAACTGCACTTGAATTTGGTGGCTTTGCACCCTGCCTGAAATGGAATTTCAAGGAATAGCCGTGAGTTAATTTCAAGGAACTGCCAGCCCACCAACCGTGAGTGAGTGAGCTGCCAGCACAACAGGCTTGAGTGACTGAACCGCCAGCCCAAGAATCCATTCGGCCCACAATGTCCATACTAGCTCTCTGGAAACCAGTCCCTTCGGCCCACAACACCTATACTAGCGCTCCAGAAAGCGCCCCCCCCCCCCCACACTGGCCACCAATATTTGAATTGGTGGAGAGGTGGAATATTTAGTTGGGGGACCAGCCTTCCCATGTGATGCTGGGACCCAACGGTACCCACTTAGTTTAGCACTAAATATAAGTGCAATTTACCCAAGCTCAAGTACAATAGGCAGAGGAAAGGAGAGGATTCAGAATTCTCAGCATCTAAGAGCACAAGGTCCAGTTACAAAGTCTAATGTCTGCAAAGGGGTGAAGCTGTTCTAATCAATCATGTTCCGCTTTTGGAACTCGAAACTCCTTTTCGAGTTCCAAACATCTCATAAAACCCAGTGCTGTAAATGTCAACATATATATTTAATTAAGACCTGGAATCTCTGGGAAACAAACCAAAGAAAGTAAAGATGGGATGGAAACAAAATGTAACAGCGAAGCAGGCGGCTTCTCTGGAGAGAAGGAATTGTTTACGTTTTGGGTCGAGACCCTTCTTCAGACTGAGAGTCAGGGGAGAGGAACACATAGAGGTAGGGAAGGGTAAGGTGTGATAATCGCAGATCAAAGCAGATGCTCACCAGTGAAAAGGGTGCAAGCGATTTTGCAGAAGCCTTACGAAGAAGAGGAGCAATGCATACTTTGAACCCTCGACAGGCAAGGCAGAGGAATTAACAATGAAAAATAATGAAATTGTAGAGACCTTGAAGAGTCTGCAGGATCTGATGGTTGCAGAGTTGGTGATTGCTTTAGTGATCATCTTATTGAATATAAATTTTAGAGCTCATGGGGTTGAGGGTAATATATGAGAACAGATGGATGATTAATTCGCAAATACAAAGCAAAGGATTAGAATAAGCAGATTATGTTCAGTTTGGTAAGTTGTCGCTAACGGGATGCCACAGTGAGCAGGGGTAGTGACTATATTAATGCTTGATATTAAGGAATCAAATGTATTGTAGCTAAAGAAAATCAAAATAAAATAAAAATAGAAATCTGAAGTAAAAACAGAAAATACCAGAAACACTCAGGCAGTATTGTTTTATCAGTACTTTCTGACTTTACTCATAAGAAAAATAGTGCAGATGGAGCAAAATGAGGGAAAATGTGAATTGTTCTACATTCGGAGGAAGAACAGAAAAGGACAGTTTCATTTAAATGGCATGAGACTGGTAAATGTTGGTGTTTAGCAGAATCTCGGAAGTACATAAATAGGGACCTCTTGCTATCACTGTAAGGGACTTTGCTGAGACCAGTTTTTGGTGTCCTTATTTAAGGGAAGATATTATTGGACGAATTGCAGTAAAGATTTGTTATATTGATTCTTGAGATGGGGTTAACTTTTAACGAGGAAAGGTAGTGTAGAATGGAGCTAGCCTTCCTGGAATTTAGAAGAATGAGATAATTACAGATTTATTTTTTAAGTGTAGAGATGCAGCATAGAACAGGCCCATCGAGTCCGTGCTGACTGGTGATACCCGCATATTAACACTATCCTATACACCCTAAGGATAATTTGTTCATTTACCGAGCCAATTAACCTACAAACCTGTACGTCTTTGGAGTGTGGGAGCAAACCGAAGATTTCAGAGAAAAAACACACTGTCATGGAGAGAACGTACAAACTCCATACAGATAGCACCCGTAGTTTGGATCTAAACCAGATCTCCGGCACTGCAAGTGCTGTAAGGCAACTCTACCGCTGTACCACCATGCACATATGATATATATGATATATAGGATTCTGCGTGAACTTATCCAGGGTCACGCTGTGAGAATATTTCTCCTTGCGTGGGAGCAAAAAACACATGGATTTAGTCTCAGGTCTATCTAAGGTCTCCCTTGTAGAAATAACCTTGGTCACTACACTCTCCTTCTCCCAGCCATGAACATACATATGCATTTGAAGCATAAGTGTCTCCTTGAGCCCACACTGCTATTAATAATAGCATTACTGATCTGAATTTAACCACAATTCACACTTTTGTCTACCCATGGTAACCTTACACCCTCGTGTTTATTGAAAATCAATCCAGTCTGCTTCCACTGCTTTTTCACCAAGAGAGTTCCAAGCTCTCAACCCTCTGAGAGAAACGTGTTTGCATTATCATTGTCTGAAATAGGTGATCCCTTGTTGTTTCCACATCTTTCCACAGCCACTCTGTCAAGATCCCTTAGGAACATATATGTTCAATGTTATATATATGGTGAGTAGGACTTGGCAACAGGTCCTGTTCCTCATTAATTTGTTGCTGAATACAAAAATACAATGTCATTGTTTTGTTTGAAAAGCTGGCAGTGTTTGCATGATGACGGATTGCTGGTTGGTGTATGTGAATTTGTTATCCCATGTGAATGTTCGGAGTCTGTCTTGATTGATGGAGGTTGTTGCTATGTGATTTATAGGACATGTTATATTGTGCAACATTATCGTGCATTTTAATGGAAGAAACCAATTGAAGATGCTATCCTTTTAACTGGGTGCTGGCCACAAGCAACATTGTTCCCGGTCGAGATGTTTCTTAATGCCATCTATTTAGTTTGATGTCTTTCTTCCGGTGGGAGCTCATTCTTGATCTGATGACCATAGAACCACCAGGAGAACTTCCTTTGGCATTTCTGGTCACTGGTCTTTGAGGAGGATCCAGCCAAAATAATCTGGAGACAAAGTGACATTTCCAATCACATTAATAACGTTAATAAGACTGGTGCTGCTCACTCACACATATATAAAATAAGCTTTCAGAATTGCTAAACACAAACTGAATGTTTCAGGCTGAATGCCGCACAACTCATCACTAAAACACGTGCCAATTGGATTGTCCTAAATGGGAATCCAGTCACTATGACTCGAGGTGTTTTCTTGTCAAATCTCTGCCCCTTGCTTTGTATTGATTTCTGATTTTATAACCAAGGAATCGTGACAATTTGTGCAAGATTTTGTTGGCATTTCCGGCAGTTGATCCCTGAAAATCACGCTGTTAAAACTATTTGATTAATGGTGACAGAGATCCCAGTTTTAAATGTTCACTTGAGTACTTGAGTATAGGAGCAGGGAGGTTCTACTTCAGTTGTATAGGGTCTTGGTGAGGCCACACCTGGAGTATTGCGTACAGTTCTGGTCTCCAAATCTGAGGAAGGACATTATTGCCATGGAGGGAGTGCAGAGAAGGTTCACCAGACTGATTCCTGGGATGTCAGGACTGTCTTATGAACAGAGACTGCATAGACTCGGTTTATACTCTCTAGAATTTAGGAGATTGAGAGGGGATCTTATAGAAACTTACAAAATTCTTAAGGGGTTTGACAGGCTAGATGAAGGAAGATTGTTCCCGATGTTGGGGAGGTCCAGGACAAGGGGTCACAGCTTAAGGATAAGGGGGAAATCCTTTAGGACCGAGATGAGAAGGACTTTTTTCACACAGAGAGTGGTGGGTCTCTGGAACTCTCTGCCACAGAGGGTAGTTGAGGCCAGTTCATTGGCTATATTTAAGAGGGAGTTAGATGTGGCCCTTGTGGCTAAGGGGATCAGAGGGTATGGAGAGAAGGCAGGTACGGGATACTGAGTTGGATGATCAGCCATGATCATATTGAATGGCGGTGGAGGCTCGAAGGGCCGAATGGCCTACTCCTGCACCTAATTTCTATGTTTCTATGTTTCTACTCTTTTGCTATTTGAGGTTTATTAGAATAGATTGGGTAAATGCACAGTTTCTTGCCCAGAGTAGGCGAATTGAGGACCAGAGGACGTAAGTTTAAGGTGAAGGGGAAAAGATTTAATAGGAATCTGAGGGGTAACTTTTTCACACAAAGGGTGATGGATGTATGGAACAAGCTGCTAGAGGATGTAGTTGAGGCAGGGACTATCCGAACATTTAAGAAGCAGTTAGACAGGTACATGGATAGGACATGTTCAGAGGGGCATGGACCAAATGCTGGCAGGTGGGACTAGTGTAGCTGGAACATGTTGGCTGGTGTGGGCAAGTTAGGCCGAAAGGCCTGTTTCCATGCTGTATCACTCTACGACTCTAAGTAGTAACTCATATATGTATTTATACTGCTCTCACTCTCAAACAATGACCTGTGTAGTTTAAACTGTTTTAACAATGGAACATTTCAGTTGACATTTTGTTAGACCTATATCTCTGATAAAGGACTGCCACTGCACTGATGTTAGATTACATTTTTGTTCAATAAAATAAATGAACTATTGATCTTCACATTATTTCTCCATTTCAGCTACTTCAGCAATAGGGTTTCTTCATCCACACAGGTTGACATTTTGTCATGGCTACTCCCTGACTGGCTTCTCCAGGACCTAAGTACTATAGATTGTGGGGAAATTGACAATGCTTTTGAATTGTAGTGGACTTGGACGTAGAAATGGACTTGGGGGCTGAAATGTGGAATCACCCACTTGGAAGTTTGCCTTCAAATAGCTTAGTCTGATGGTCTGTTTGTATCTGTGTACAATTAATCTCCAAAAAGTTTCTTTTTAGAGCCCCTTTTGCTTCAAGTGCCTTAAAGATGTTTTCTCTTGGCTGCGATAAGGAAGCAACATATCAGGCCATGGATGCAACAATCAACATTTATGTTGCAAAATGTAGTTCAGGGCAGAATGTTTTGTTAGCAGTTTCACCGCCATTGTTTCTAAAACCACAAGCAGCACATCCAACTGTGAAGTAACATGTTATTGAAAGTGATTATCAAGTTTTTGTACAGTTCGTTACATGAACATGAAGGCAGGTTTTTGAATTTGTCTGTTTTGTTATGTCTGCTTCACATCTTGAAGTGAATGATATTTGATATTTGACTGATATTTAGGATTAGATTCAAAATAACTTTGACACCAATTGAGCAAAAAAATATTAGACTTTCTCTTGAGTAGAAGGGAAAATTAAAACCAAAACCAAGTTTCTCTTCTGGATTAGCTCAACCCATTAACAATAAAGTGTTGATCTGAATCACGGTACCCAAAAAGTCAGATAAATAGATGTGAGAGCCATATTTATTGATTCTCTTGATGGTATATTGTTGGTCTGGCATTCTGTAGAGAAATGAAACATCTTTGCATACAAAATTAGGTGTAAGAATTATATTTTAAAGTATGAAAATATTCTAAAAATAGGAATTAACAATTTGAGAAGAATTGAAAAAATAAGGTAAGACATATTCATATGGTTAAATTTTTTACATATGGATGCAAGGCTTGGAAAAAATGCACCTCCAGCATGAAATGGCTTTTCCCCCAGCCATTTCATTGAGCAGAATATTTTAAACCTAAATTGTATTTAGTTAGTTTCTTCTTTATAAGCAGATTATCTTCAAGGCTGATTGAATATAACTATTTGAAGAGTGTATTGAATTGGTATTTTTTAAGATATTGATATCCATTTAGAATTACAAAAACTATTAAAAAAATCAGTTGGATATATTACTTCTCAATTTAATTGAATTTGCTTCAACGTTTCCTTGGCGTCAACTAGAAATGGTTGTTCTTAAATACCATATTTCAATTTAGCAACAACACAGCAATTTTAGATTCCAGTGCAAACATTTGGATCTGAAAAAAAGCTAATTTGGTGATGCTGGGAGTATAACTGAAACCAGAGGGAAAGACTGTCCAGTGATACTAGAGTTATACATTGGATTTTCTCATGCCTGTACTCCTTTAGACAAAAACATGGAGTTAATCTGCATAATTTAGAAATTGCAGAAAGCAGCGCAAATGAGGTGAGGAAATATTTCTTGTCAATCAAGAAATAAGGAACATCAATCTGATAAATTAGATCCTCCACCGAGACCTCAAGAGTCACTAGTTGGTCACCTGTATCCACATGAAACCTGAATATGGTTGTAGTCATTGCCTTATATAAAAGCCATTCATAATGTTATTTCCTTCCAACTAGCATCTTGAGAATAAGGCAAAGGGTTCCTAAGGCATAGCTTTGAAATTTTGAGACGATTGCCTCAACAATCAGTTACATCGGATAAATGTTTTCATGAACAAAGTATTGACTTTGTTATGCCTGGAGCATCATTCCCAATTCAGCATATTTGGATGGCAATACGCTATTAGTCTCCTCACATTTTGTGGTATGCAGTGAGAAATAAATGATTAGCTGGGAAATTTGTGGCAGGGAGACATGGAGCAGTTTTTTTTAAATTACCCATTCTTCAGTGCCCATTCTAAATGCTACTTAAGTTCTTTAGTTCCATGAAGAGAAATTCACTTTTATTTTCTACATCATCGCTTCAGGCACTTTATAGCCTGAATCTGCAGAATAGGTGTTAAATATAGCTCTATGAGCTGGAGTGGAATGGGTATGAACCAGACCCACATGACATTTTTACTTTCTGAAGAAACAAACCTTCCAAATTTCACTTCCTTTAAATGTAGAAATATATTTGTAATTCATCAAATTTTCCATTGTTTAGAGATGATGTCTTTTGATGTCCTTGAACATCCTTCCAACCTCTTCATTATCACATTGTTAAAAATCAGAATCAATCCACCCCTAACTATGGGGCTGTGTCTGGAACAAAGGGGGAGAAAATGATATATTTTCAGCCCTTTACTTAAAGTGAATGAAAGGTCGATTCCTTTGGATTGAGAATGTATTAAACAGCTGAAATGTCAAATTGGGAGCCATAGGTCCATAACGTGCTGTTTATCTAAGCCCACTGTGATTTTCTGTGTCTTTGCTGCATTATTTTAACTATATTTGCTCGTCAGAGAATATATAAAATAAACATGAATATTTGGCTAAAGTTAATAATCATTCTAAATTTAATTTAACAGCTTAATGAAGTGTTGGTTTCTGTCTGCTAACAAGTCTATGTTGTATAAAAATAATGTTTTTGCTGATTTGTTATTTGAATATTCAAACTGATCTTCTATATACTTTTTATTCTCATTCACTCTCCTCCTTTCACACATTTTGTATTAAAGGATGCAAATATTTTTTTCTCAAGTGCCTGCCCGGCTTTGGTAATAATGATAATAGTAATATTAGTACTACTAATCATAATAATAATAATTACACCAATTTAGTTTGAGATGAAAATAGTTTCATTTGGATATCTCTCCAAAGTCATCTGGTTAACAATATTCTCTGGACCTTTCTAACTATAAGCTGTTAATGATTCTCAAAATCAAAGATTTTCATCCCCATTATTGCCTAGAAAACCATCAAAGTTCAAGTGCTGTATTATGACAATCTTCACATGCTATTGGATAATTATGTGATCATTTGTGAATATCAGGACAAAAATTGAAACCCGAGCAAAATAAGGGCATTTTCAAACTGAAAAATAAAGATTCTTAATGGAATCCTGACAATTTTGTCAGCACGCTGTTATTCTGTTATCCTGGCCATTTGACCACAGTTGGTTTGTTGCCCATGTAATGAGAAGGGAAAGGAAAATTATTCTCAAATTTAACTAAAAGATTAAGCTGCCACGCCATTGAGATTTCGGAGCTGCCCTGATTATTCTAAAATTGTTTTCATGTCAAGAATCATCTTTTGCACAGATTTACACAGAAATCTAACTTCTTGCTGTTTAATACAGTTGTCTGTAATTTCTGTCTCTGTCCTTTTCTGTACCTTCCTCCTCTGCATTTTCTTATGTGTTTGATTCTCACAGGGGACGTGGATTACTACTGGCTGGACCATGCGTCTTGGCATAGCAGTGAGGCGTCCCCAATGTCTTTGGTGAGACATGTGGAGCCTTAACATTCAGTTTCCTTTTCATTTCACTATCCTTTGTTTTATTTATGCCTTTGCATGTTTCTTTTCTTTTTTTTATCCCACGCCTGTAGGGAACAGTCAAAGGGGAAAAAGAAAAACTAGTGAGCAGGCAGTATTGTCGGACTCTAACACCTTGTCTGAGAGGCAAAAGAAAATGGTGCGATTTGGCGGCCACTCATTGGAAGAGGACTTGGAATGGTCTGAGCCTCAGATTAAAGACTCTGGGGTAGATACATGCAGTAGCACAACACTAAACGAAGAACATAGCCATAGCAAGAAGGTACTAAGTCTGTATAGCCTGCATTCTACCTGCTCATTTGGTCTTTGTTTGCTATCTGTCACTCATTGTAAAAGGACAGGGTCTTTCCAGTGCTAAATGCACATCTATACAAGTGCAGATAAAATTTAAAAAAAAATCCAAAACTGCTTGCTTTATTGTTTGCTGTCCTGCAGCAAAATTAAATACTTTATTTTCAAGATGCACAGGAATGTTCAGATGTACAGTTGCATGGTAGACTTTAGAAACATTTTGTGTTGTTCATGAGTGATAAGTACAGTATGTTCTTGAAACTTCCCAAATTGATTTTGTTTACTGATTGAATATCAGTTTAAAGTGTCCCCTTAAAATGATAAGATTTTAAAATCAGACTGAGAGGAAAAGTTGGATCTGTTTTGCACAGAACTGTGTTTTTCTTTTTTCCCTTCCACTTTCATGTATGCAAACTTATTTTGGTGCAGTGGCATTTTGGTAGGTGTGTAATAGTATCTGTTTTGCTGTTTGCTTGGTACTTGCTTAAACTTGGTAATCATGGCAGTTGGTGTTGACAGTGGTGGTAGCTTCTAAAGTGGGTAGCCTTATTGAGCACTCTTGCCCGTGCTTTTTTCTCTGCATGCAGCATGAATTAAAGCAATGAGCTCCTGTAATTACACAAACTTTTCAAATGCTTAAAAAACGTCCCAGAGTGGAACGATTCTCTCACAGCGTATTAAAGTGCGCCAAACTCTAATTAGAAACCAAAAATATAAATGTTTGTGTAATTGCAATGTGTTCTTTGTTGAATGAAAAATTAAATGATATTTAAAAATGACTAAAAGTGCACTAACAAGTATAAGTATTTAAGACCTGTGTGTTATTGCTTTGACATCATAGCATCCGGTGACGTGGCAACCGTCCAAAGATGGAGAACGGCTAATTGGTCGAATATTGTTAAATAAACGATTAAAAGATGGTACTGTGCCTAGAGATTCTGGAGCACTGCTGGGTCTGAAAGTGAGTAATACCTGAAGATCAGTGGCTATGTTTAGCAATTAATATATACTTTGACATGTCAATGAAGTAATTTATTCAATTATTTCATAGAATGTCTTTGATCATGTACATTAGTATGATTCGTGTATTTTTAAACATGTGTTTTTCTTGCTGTTTGATGTGTGCAAAAAATACATTCTGTTTTATTTAACTGATTTAACATTTCCTTAATCTGATCTCAAATATGCTACTGTTGTTTGTTTGGTGAATGGCTGAAGTTTAACTTCCACTGGAGTATCAGTGATATATAGTTGGCCTACTAAATTATGCTGTGTTAGCTTTCTGCCTTTTGTGCAGAATCATTTATTAGATACTGCTTCAAGAATTCTAATAGTTTACTGTCTGATCCTAGAAGATGTTTATTCCTCAGCAGACCCACTTTACATTTCATGTGGTACAAAATAGACTCAATGTCTTTAAATAACCAATTAAAACAATCTCCTTGTAAACCACACATGAAATAATCTAACAGACGGCAAGACATAATATAGTATAAAATGCAAGAATAATTTATGCTTTATAGAAGTATATGGTAAGTGTTTGGAGAAAGTAGTTATTGTGGAATCAAACTCATAATTAAGGTAGAGTTGAGAATTTCTAGGATTATCACTGGAGATTGCAGTCTGTAGATTGCACAATGATATTCTGGTCATCTGACGTGACAGTGTAGGTTGACCAAACTCCAAAAGTTAATATGTAAATCATTATTTTTGAAAGGTTTCTCTGGCCATCTTACCATAAAAGAACACTAGGGAATTGGGAGAATTCACAGAATCCACCTCCATTTTGCTTATTCTTCTTTGGATCATCTGCCACAAATTGACACCTCCCAGTCAGCCTCTGGAGTTCTTTGTGTCTGCACTCTATTGACCATTGGTATGAATACCCAAAACCCCCCAGCAGGAGGCAGCACTCACATGCAACACACACCAATCTCACCTAAGATGCACATCAACAAGGACAACCCTGTTGGAAACAATAGATTAAAGAACATGGATGATACCTATGCCAGTACTCCCCTGTGATGTAATGCACAGGAATGAGGGAGTTCTCCATTATCTTTCCTCCTTATTTCTATCGAGGAACCATTTTGATTTCACCAAAATTACACCAGCGAGTGTTTACTTACTGATTTCCTTACAATTTTAAGAAGACCTCCTACTAATAATCTTAAAATAATTACTGGTTGAATCTAAACTATCATATCCAAAGCATCATAGTGCTCTTTCAGTTTAATCCATCAAATTTTTGGGGGAATTGTTAAATTTTCCATAAGTTCTAAAAGTGTTAAAGATATTCTGAAATAAAATGGAATTCAAGTAATTATGAACTTGTGCCATACCAATACTAGATGCAAGGAATAGTGCATCAAATACCCATAACTGAGTAGGGTTATGTACACAGATCAATTTAAATTAAAACAATTGTAACTAGCTCCAAAACAATCCATGCACAAATACAATAATCAGTCAGTAAACATCTTTAAAAACAAGTAATGATCAAGCATTGATTTATTCCATGTGCAAACACAATTTTGGCATTATATACTGCGATCTGTTGAAATAATTGCTTGTGCATTCATATCCACTAGACGCCTGGGGACTGAGGTGGATCAGGAGAGATTATGCTGACAAATATTTCTCTGCTGATGTCTGACTTCTGAGTGGTGCTTAGTCACACAAATTGTATTGCACAATGTCAGCAGGTTGAGAAAATAAACTGGTTTGCTGGCTTTGGCTTAATTCTTCATCCACATTTAGTAGATTTTTAGTAAGTAGAAAATGTCAAATAAAAAACTCCATTACATTCCCATTGTAAATATGACTTAGATACATTAATTGCCCATTTAAGTGAAGAGTTGTAAATCAATTTTGATCAGAGTTCCTAATATATTTGTTTTTTCTCTCTCCCCACTTTATTTCAACTCAGGAGGGACAAATAGCCTTCCAGGATCATGATTGTTAATAAAGGGTACAAGTAATGAGGAAATGCATTTATCTCTGAAAATAATCACACATGAGATAACGCTTTGATTCAAATGAATTCAATTTGTCTTATTAGCTACCATTGAATAGAGGCTAAGAGAGGGAATCCTCCCCAAGATTTTTCATTTTTACTTTCTTCTTTCGGTTGCTATGTCTCAGTTTAGAAATTCTGCCAGTGCCGCGATATAGTTTGTCCATGTCAGTGTAGTTGGGAGACTGGTTCGTGAATTTTCTGTACAACGTCATGATAAGAGGCTTGGGCAGCAGCAATATTGAGTATATTTAATCCTTACACATATGCAATTCATTATTTAAGGATCGATAAGGAAGACAGGAAATGAAATTGCAGTCAGAAATAATAGAAGAGATTCTGTGTATCTTTGTACAATGAAACTAGGTTGGTAACCTGGTAAGAGAGTTCAATGAATTCAGGGAAAGAACCTCATGACATTTTATATGGAGCAGAAATTTTGAGATTTACGGGGATCTTTTGTGATCTAATGCTCCAATGAGGAAATCTGCTTCCTGTGTTTACCCTTCTTTTGAGATAATAAGATTGTGAATTCACTCATTTTATGACTTGGAGAAGAATCTTGAAGTTTGATGTACTTTTTATTCTTGACCCTGTAGGTGTCAGAGATAATGAGTTTGGGGGTCAGTTAGCAAATTGCTGCAGCGTGTTGTACTTTGTTGCAAACTGATGGCTTGGTGGGGAGCATGAACAGTTGAAGTAGTGGATGGTTAGTGATTAGCTTTGTCCTCGAGCTGAGATTCTAAGAATAACTACTCACCAATAGTTGGAAAAATGTCTGACTAAATACTGTACAACATTGACTTCCACAGGAGCCCTTCCAAATTGAATTACAGGGATAACACATCCATGACTGCTGATCTCAGCACTTTAGTTCATTGCATCCAGCAAACGATCTGGTAATCAGTTATCCATCATGTAAGACACAGGTGACCAATAGATCTGTCAAGATCACTTCAGGTGCCAACGTACAAGCAGACTTGCATTTCTATAATATGATATGTACAGCCATCAGAAATGTGGACGTGAACATACTTTTATATTTACTTAATTTACAAGGCTGCTGTGGCATATTTATGCATGATATGTAAAGTATTAATGTGTAGGAAGGATGCTGGTTTACACTGAAGATCGACACAACATGCTGGAGTAACTCAATGGGTCATGCAGCATCTTTGGAGAGAAGGAATAAGTGACGTTTCCAGTCGAGAAGAACCTTATGATGATATTATTTTTATAAATGACGAAAGCATCTTAGGATGCTTGTTGGTTGACTAAAATAAAATACACATCTTTATTTGATGGTCCTGCATCCTACAGGTGCTAATTGTTTTAGAGCTTACAAGTATCATCCCTGGCACCTTACAAAATAAAATACATATGTGTCTGGCAAGGTCAGCATATATTACCCTCAATAAAATGACGATGTGTTGCCTTCCTAAGCCGCTGCAGTCCCATAATGTTATTGGGTAGGGTGCTTCAGGATTTAGATCTAGTAATGATGAAGTAATAGTGAGGTAACAGATCCCACATAACTGATTATTAGAAATGGGTTTTTACTCCTGGAGTCCTGGGCATTATTAATCTTCCACTCAACATAACTGAAACCGCTCTAAAAACAGAAATTGGGATGTTTTCATAATGTATTAATATACACTAGCCCTGCTGCAACAAGTGGCCTGTAGGTCCAAACCAAAAATGTAGCAATCACTGCAACTAGTTTCCAGGAGTTGTATTGGCAATGGAGTTCTACGATAAAAAAGGACCGGCATCAGCCATTTGGGATTACTGCTACATTCAAGTTCGTCTGCAAGTCACTGGAATTCTTTGCTCAACGTCATTGTGAGAATCCTTTGAGCTGAAGGACTGCTAAGTTCAAGGGGGCAGCTAGCCACACCTCCTTAAGGGCAATTAAGAATGGGCAATAAATACTTATTTTGACAGTGATGTCTACATCCTGGCATAAAGAAAATAAATGAAAGGAACATTTTGGAGAATCAATTAATGCTGAAATAGTGATAATTAACAATAATGCAGAAATAGTGACAATACTTCAGAAAGTTCACCTCAATTTGCATGGAACTGAAAAAAAAAACTGGTTACCCACTCACATTATTATATAATAAACTTGTAAAGTTTATAATAAACCATAGACAATGTTCATGGGAATTCCAAAAAGTCGAAATAAAAACATGGATTTGTGCAGGGCATATTATGTTTGACAGACTTGAATAAATTCCATGATAAAGTAATGGTCTTCATCCACATTCTTTGGTTTAGTACTGGTTGCAGACTGTGATCTTCCAGTTATAATATAGACAATGCAATTGTTCCTTGGCTAGCTGATCTCCTGCCACTGTCAGTGGTTCTTCACTATTAGTAACAAGGCTAGACTATTGTGAATGCTGTTGGATGATGTGCTGGTTGTGACAATGTCTTGCACGGTGGAATAGTCAAGACATCTGCTGTTGGAATAACTTAAGTCGCACACCATGATTAAGCTCCAAAGACTTTATTAATGTTACAACATAGGTAACTTCATCTTAGCACTTTACTCTAAAAGTGAGAGAACAAGGCAGGGAAACTTTCTGTTAAACTAGTGGGTGTAGCTACAAAGCATGATTCATAAGATGAGTGACACTGATCTACATCCTCCCTCTTAAAGAATTGAATGTTAGTACAAAACCATTGACTAAATAAGGCATGCATAGTAATTGATAATAAACTGGAGGAAAGTCAAACAAAGCCCGGGTACTTCATGACCAGCTTGCAAACACGACCAGCACGTGTGTGATAAAGACCATCTCCGTTTTTCCCCACTGGGGACAGAGCCGGTGGCTTCACAGGTGACGGAGACTGAGCCAGCATTCCCGGTGCTGAAACAGGGGACTGTGGTGCATGCGGAGGGGGCGTCGCCACTGGCAAAGCAGCCATTCCAGAAGTGGGCTGTTGTGCTGGTGTAAGTGGATTAACGCCGCTGGACATGGACGGAAGTATACTTGTACGGTCTGGATAATACAGAGGTGGAGCTGGCTCATTCACAGGCAGGATATGTTGTCTGTTATGCCTGTAGGTGCTGCCATCGGCACTGACCAGATATGAGAGTGGCTCAGTAGCAGAAATTACACCAATACGGTCATGGCCTTTGTCAGTCTGCAAACAAACCACCTGCCCCTTGGTTAATGGTGGCAGTGGCCTTCTTGTTTTGTCATACCACTGTTTTTGAATGTTATGCATTTGTTATAACCTGGACTGGACGTCTGATGGTGGAACCACCTTTGGGATCAATGCCTGCTCTGCCACAGGCAACGTGGCTCGGGTCTGCCACGCCAATAAACATTGAGCAGGTGAACCCAAAATGGGGTGATGGGAGATGTTGCGTATGTTGAGTAGATCCAGGAACACGTCAGATTTAGCTCTGTATGAATGTTCCATGAGCTGTTATGCACTCTTGACAGCCCGCTCAGCTAGTCCATTCAACTGTGGATGTTCAGGGCTGCTGGTGATGTGGCTAAAACCCCAGTGTGCAGCAAATTCCTTGAAGTGTTGGCTGGTTAATTGACTGCCGTATGCACGGAGCTCTGCAAAATGGCGAGCAAGCTTCGAAACTACCCCGCGAGATGTGGGACTGCTAACAAAATCAATGTCAAACCATCCTGAATACGAATCGACAAGTACCAGGTACTGCTTGCCATGCCACTCAAATATGTCAGTTGCCAGTGTAGACCACAGGAGTGCAGGAGCCGGATGTGAAAGAAGTGGTTACTTTTGTTGGTGTGGTGTTAACATGTTGCACACTACACAGGACGCCACATTCTTGGTGATGTATTCGGCCATGCCAGGCCAGTAAAACATGTTTCTTGCCCGTAGGACGGTAGCTTCAGTGACTGGGTGCCCTGCGTGGACAGCATTAAAATACTTGCTGTGCAGCGAAGCAGGGGCCAAAGCCTTGTGTCCTTTTACAATAATGCCATCCTGCAGCACTAGCTCATCACGGATGGCAAAGAAAGGCCGAAGTGGCAGCGGAACTTTGTAGTGTTTATCTGGTGTTTGTGATGGAGGCAAGCGTCCATAAAATACTGTCAGCAACAGTGTGGGCAACAAAGTCCTCCATACAGGATGAGGGAATAAAAGACACATTATGACATTATGACAAAGTCATCATCCGGCAAGGGTGGACTCTCGCAGGTCTACCAGGGTGCATGCGAAAGAATGTCAGCCAGGAGCATATCCTTACCACTTTTGAAGCTGTAGCAGCATCCGCTGTAGGCGCCCTGGAGAGGCATGAATCAGTTTGTTAAAGATGCTGATCAGAGGTTGGTGATCAGTTCCAATCGTGACCTTTTGTCCGAAAATAAAGTCTTTAAATTTCTTGCAGGCGAAAACAATAGCCAGCAGCTCTTTCTCAATTTGGGCACATCATTGTTCTGTGTCAGTCATAGTGCATGAGGCATAGGCAACAGGCTTATTGCCGCTACCGTCATTTTGAAGACATGCTGCGCCTAGTCTGTGTTGTGAAGTGTCACAAGTCAGTATCATCGGTCATTTAGGATCAAAGTAAGCAAGACACATCTGCTGCTTAAGAGTGTCGAACGCCCTATGCTGTTGCTCATACCAGGTCCAAGCAGTGTCTTTGTGTGTAAGCTGGCGCAACGGGATGATATATCACCGAAGTCCGGAATAAATTTGTTCAAGTAGTTAACCATGCCAAGGAATTTCTGCAGACCAAGCACGTCTGTGGGTGCTGGGAACTCATTGATAGCATTGGTTTTCGCCAGATCAGTTTTTAGGCCATGTTTAGAGAACACATGGCCTATGTATTTCACCTCACTTACCCTGAATTTGCATTTTGGGGGGTTTAGCTTGAGGTTGATGGCATTGGCGCGATCCAGGACCTTCGTCAGATTAGCATCGTGTTCTTCGACAATTCGTCCCGTAACGAGGATGTCATCCACTACAATAGAACTTGGGTAATCTGCAAAAAACTGCTCCAAAGCTTGTTAAAATACTTCACTAGCAGAGCTTATGCCAAAGAGCATGCGGAGGAATCTGTAACGTCCGAAGTGTGTGCTGAAAGTGGTTAACTTGGAGGAGTTGTGTTCCAGCGAAATCTGCCAGAATGAACAATTGGCATCTAGTACAGTGAATACAGTTGCCTCAGCCATCTGCGCTGCAATCTCATCCATAATGCGCATGGGATAGTGAGGTCATTTAATGGCTGTGCTTTAGTCCTTAGGATTGATACAAATCCGTATTTTGTCTTTATTCTTCTTCATTGCCACGACCATGGTGGAAACCCAATCCGTGGGGTCAGCGACGGGAGCAATCACACCTAGAGACACCATTCTGTTGAGTTCATTTGGATCATGGTCCCACATAGCATGGGGAATCTTATGAGCTGGATGAACAACTGGAATTACCTCAGGGTCAATGGTAATTGTATACCTAACAGGCAACCTGTCCAGCTTGTCGTCAAACAATATTTTGTATTGTGCCAGGATTTGTTGGCTCAAGTCACAGGCTGTAGTCAGATGACAAACAGAAAAGCTGAAAGAGACAAGTCCCATGCCTTGACGTGCGTTAGTACCCAGTAGAGACAGCAAATCCTCACAAACAACATAGAAATTCAGGTTGCGGACACATGAGTTAAGACAACTTGATCGATAGGGTGCACGGGATCTCCTGCAAATGGGAGAAGGGAGGCAGCCGTAGGAGTGACAGTCTTTGTTTTTCGTAACATTTTAAACACAGCTAGATCAATCACATTGCATCTTGTGCCGGTGTCCATTTTCAGATAAAAGTTCTTGCCATTAACGAGCAAAGCAACCTTGTGGTCTAGTTGTTTATGCATTCAATCAGACAAGGAAAGTACATCAAAGTCAAAACCTTCACCAACAGCCTGCATAGAAACATAGAAACATAGAAAATAGGTGCAGGAGGAGGCCATTCGGCCCTTCAAGCCAGCACCGCCATTCATTGTGATCATGGCTGATAAGGCATACCGGCAACATTAATTTCACGACCAGCAGAGTGTCCTAAAACTTTTGTATGAGTGTCAGCCATTGCAGCACTGCGACACCGGTTTTCAACATTCTCTAGAGTAAGCTCAGCATCTCGCAGTAACTCATTGTGTAATTTATCATTGCGGACACCATAGGACAAACGGTCACAGACTAGGCTATCTCATATATCCCTGAAATCGCACTGATTGGCAATGTGCTTCAACACACTGAAATACATCTCCATGGGTTCTCCCTATCTCCAGTTTCGGGAAAAGAACAAATGCCTCTCCATGACCAAGTTAGTACGTAACTCACATAACTGTCGGAATTTGCATAGTAGGCAGTCAGGGTCTCAGATAGACTCAGCGGGAGTGATCTGGACACCAGCCGGGTCAAATCTAGCCGGTACATAATGAAATCTTCTGGCACGCCGGGCAGCTTCTGTGCCTGCTAGATTAAGAAGAATTGACGCTCGAACACCGGGAGCAGCGGTAGGATGAGCCGCTTCAATGTAAATTGAGAAATCCTCTTCAAATACGCGCCACCGCTCTGCAAGATCCTCGTCAAACACCAGGATCTCTGGTTTTCTGAGCGCAAAAGCATAGCAATATATACCGGAGAAAACAACAAACTATAATAAAAGCAATATAATTAAGCAAGGATTGAGTCCGTACACTCTGACACCATGTTGAGCTTCTGTTGTTGGAACGAGTTAAGTCACACACTGTGATTAAGATCCAAAGACTTTATTAACGTTACAGCATAGGTAACTTCATCTTTGCACATAACTAAAAGTGAGAGAGAAAGGGCAGGCAGGTTTTCTGTTAAACTAGTGGGCGCAGCTATAAAGTATAACATAGCATGAGTGACACAGATCGACAACATAGTTGTGACTTTTGTAGCAATATTAAATATTTTGGATTGGAGTGCGGAATAGTGAATACTAAATGAAAGTTTGATGAATATTGATAGAGATTGAAAGTGAGTGAAGCGTTATGTTGTAGTGAGAAGAGTCCGTATTCCGTATAATTGGTCAAATCAGCCATTAGCTATAGGGATTTGATAACATTGGCCACACTTATTTAGGTTATTCAATATATGTAATATTGTATCCTTATCTTCAGGGCTTTGCCTCAGCTATCCACTGCCACTGTTGTCAGAGATGAAAATTGCGGTGCTCACTTTGTACAATGTACTGACAGCCTTGAATATCTCCCAGGAGATATTCACAATGTGTATCTCACAATTTATATCTCACAATGAGTCCCATAATGTCTGTGAGCACTGACCGTGTAGCTTCCCTTCAATAGGTGCAGCTTTTGGTGATGCAAACTAGCCAATGTAGCACTAGGCATTAACAAAATATTAGGGAATAAGGTCTGAAGAAGGTTCTCGACCCGAAACATCGCCTGTTCCTTTGGTCCATGGATGCTGCCTCACCCGTTGAGTTTCTCCAACATTTTTGTCTCCCAGGGAATAAGGTAAGGTAAGGAACAGCGCAGATTGCACTGGCTATCAGCAGAAAACAAACAAATGTGCAAGCCGTCGGAAACTGTTCTACTGCCTCACATTTGGTTGCATGGGCACACGTTAATGTGTAGGAAGGAACTGCAGATGCTGGTTTTTAACTGACGATAGACACAAAAACTGCAGTAACTAAGCGGGACAAGCAGCATCTCTGGGGAGAAGGAATGGGTGGCATTTCGGGTTGAGAACAAGGGTCTCGACCTGAAACGTCACCCATTCCTTCTCTCCAGAGAAGCTGCCTATCCTGCTGAGTTACTCCAGCATTTTGTGTCTATCTACAGTATGTTGCGCTTACTGCAGCTTTTTCATCATGGAGCCTTTGGTGTCCAGCTTTTAAAATGAGCCTCCAGGTTTCTAAATCTGACTGGGAAGTATTTAAATTATTTCATTTCAAGCAATCCATCCATATTTGTACAATGCTACTCCCTTTTGATGATCATATTTTCCTTTCTCCACGCATATTTCCTGATGCCGCATACAGATTTTTTTCTCAATAACTCTTAGATCTTTCAAATGGCTGTTTTTCTGCTATTGTTGACACGTCATATCTTTCTTCTGTACTGATCTAAATTGGTGTTGCACTGGCACTTTTCCATTTATCCTGCTCGACTACAGCTCTATATTTGTCTTACTTTGTCAAGTTGTTTTTTCCCGCGGTACTCCACTCTTCCCTTTCCACTCTATAGTGTTCCGTGATATTTTTTTTCCTTATTGTTAATTTTTACATTAACATGTTTTGATATGACCATAACATCTAATGTGTGTGTTTCTGTGGGAATTAACAGGCTGAGATCTATGGTATTGAGAAGGAAGGATACTTTATGTTGTGTGATGGCAGCACATGAAGCCCTCCAAAACCAATGAGATCCACAGGATTTTGAAAGTGGAAGTGCAAAATAATGGCATCCAGCTGTCAAGCGATATAGAGGCCTTGGTTGACTAAAATGTTACAAATTAGCTTTTATAGGAAAGCTTAATTGTCTCAGATACATTCTTGACTCAAATCATTACAGACTCCACCCTATTAAGTTGCATCAGAGAAGTGGGAGATGCGAGCAAATCGAAGACAATGAGCTAGACTAGAGCCATAGCATTATCAGAATATTATTAAAAATATCAAAAAGTATGGAGCAACAAGTTATCAGCTGCTGAGGGAAAGCAAATGACGATGTCATTGTAGGCATAGTAGTTTAATAAAAAACCCTTGCTCAGCAACAAGTATTTTATTCTGTAACTAAATTACTCCCAGACTGTTATTTGACACTGGAAAATATTGTTTTGATAGTGTTAGATGACAGCAAAAGAATTATATTGAGGTTTCCGTGGATTTCCAATTTCCTTATCGTGACAACACATGACAACAATATATAATTTCAAGATTGCATTTTAAAATGGTAACCTCTTTCAATTTGTTGAAATTTTCCTGTAATACAATGCAACATAATTCTACACATAACTACAGTATCGATGATTTAGGTTATGTTCCACAATTTGTCGATTGTCGCAAGCAGATACTAGGCAGCCAATTGTTATCTATTCTCATGTTTGAGTGAAGTGGAAAAAGACAAATTCAAGGCATTGATTAACGATAAGATGTGAAGTAAGTATTAAAACAATGCTTAAATTAAGATTATTCCCAATTTGCTACCTATTCTCCCGAAATCATTTGGAATGGGCAAGGACAGCATTGGACTGTGTAAAAATGCTGCTAAACCAATTTATTTTTAAGTAGAATAGATGCACTAATAATATTATTTTCCTTTGATTCTTTTTGAAACAGGTTGTAGGTGGGAAAATGACTGAATCTGGCAGATTATGCGCATTCATTACGAAGGTGAAGAAAGGGAGTTTAGCAGACACTGTAGGGCATCTTAGACCAGGTACTTTCAATCAAAAGAATTTGTTTATTTTATTGTCCCTCTTTTATTGTTGTCATCCATGCCAATTGGATTGTTGACTGTCTTAATTTTATAGCCAAACTCATTCCAGTATTAATTTCAGAAGTGCATCCCTATTCATATCAATTAAAATTAGATAATTAATTTGTGTGCAACAGTTACAGGAGGATAAATATTTGTGGCATAATAAATGGCTTGCTATTATGTTTTTTTCTATTTCTGTGTTTTACTGACAATCGTCTGAAAAATCCAAGTTCAAGTGTCCAAACAAAATCTGTCAAAATAGGAAACGATTGTTGTGTTTGTAACTATTTCACCTAAAGTAAATTGATTCCAGTGAAGGTGTTCATTTGGACACAAGTCTTCAAGCAGTGAATTCGTTAATCTATTGCATTGTAGGGAATTTGAAAAATATCTGTGCTCGCTCGGTATTTTTTTAAATGTTGTTACCTCTACCCACACTGCATTATTGTGATGTATTTAGGTGATGAAGTTCTTGAGTGGAATGGAAGATCATTACAAGGAGCTACATTTGAGGAGGTGTATAACATCATTTTTGAATCCAAACCTGAGCCACAAGTAGAACTGCTGGTTTCCAGGCCTATTGGGTTAGTAGATGTTATTTAATATAAAACATAGATCAAACTTAAATTTCCACTTAAATAAAAAAAAATTGTGAATTTGTACATGCCAACAAATCGAAAGTATGTTCCCCTAAAATGTCAAAAATGGCAGCAGTCATTGATTGAATTAATTAAGCAAAGTTTAAATAAGGAAGAGAACAGTGTTTGGACCTCGGCTGCAAAAATCAAATATAGTCTGCCTTCACTGAATTATTATTTAATAACAACATTTCTTTTGATCTACATGAGTCTACTTTCTCTTTGCCAGTCTTTTCTTGATTGTGTCTAACAATTGGACATCAATGAAATTATGATGGTCTGGCTCATGAATTGCTGAATTATCCTGGAAATCTTGTGCAAGGTCCGAACTGGCTCAAGGAGAGCATTTCCTTTTATTTGAATAGATTAGAATGGTTGTGGGGGCCCAAAGTAATTATTTTATAATTCTTATTAACTTTATTTTTATTCATTTTTTGGATGGCAAGAATTATTGATTAAAGCCAGGAATTATTGATCTTCCCATCGTGCAAATGCCCTTGAGACGGTGCTGGCAAGCCACTCTATTGAACTGTTGCCATCTTCCTGGTACATACGTGACTGAGTTTAGTTAAAAAAAAAATTACCAGTTTTTAAGTCTGTTATGTTTTGTTTTATATTTTTGTTTTATTTATATTCTTTCAAGAGAGAGCTAGATAGGGCTCTTAAAGATAGCGGTCAGGGGATATGGGAGAAGGCAGGAACGGGGTACTGATTGTGGATGATCAGCCATGATCACATTGAATGGTGGTGCTGGCTCAAATGGCTTGAATGGTCTACTCCTGCACCTATTGTCTTTTTTCTGTTGTCTTTTTTAAAAATAAAATATGAACAAAAGATTATATAATTTTGATAGCTTTTGTATGATTCTGAATGACAGACATATATTGAAGCATTCAATTATTTGCATAGCTTTGGGAACCAAATAAGCAAGAGATATACTTTGGCCAGTTATCAAAGTACCCTTCAGTAATTCCATGGGCAGGGCTTGTTTTACCCTGTTCTTTTGATTATGCTTAGATACATTGAGCTTTGCAAGCCCACAATGACCCACAACCATCTTAATTATACTTCCTCTCATCCAGCCTCCTGAAGAGTATCCTTCCCAATCTCCAAATTTCTCAATTCCCTTTACGGATGCTGTGATCCCGTGCTTCGGAAATGTCATGTTTTTGTTTAAACATGACCTTCCTCCACCACAGTTGTGGATCTCAGCAGCGTTTTTTCTATTTCCAAGATGTCTTTTCACATCATCTCTGCTCCAGGCCAGGACATGGATAGATTTCTTTGTCCTCACTTATCACATACCATACATCACTCCACAATCAGTGGACCATTCTTCAAAATTTCAATGATTTTCAACAAGATTTAGATACATCTTCCTCTCCATAATCCGTCTAGCATTTTGACGAGACCCTTCAGTTCAGGACTCCCTGGTCTGCTCTTCCATCCCCACTAATCACTCTTGTTGTCTCCACTCAACGGCAGGAGAAGCAATATCTGTCCTTACCCTTTTCTCCCATTCAGGACCCCATACAGTCCTTTCAAATTAAGTTACAAAGTGAAGTCACTTGCTCTATTTCCAGTCCAGATAAATTACATTTGATGTTCACAATATGGTGTCTCCTACATTGGAGAAACCAATTTCAGATTGCTTGTCTGCCTTGCATAGCACAGCGTTCAGTTCACAGGAGCAACCCACAGCTTTCAGTTGACTGTCACATTAATTCTCTATCCTATCCCCACTCTGACGTACCAATATCAAGCTATCTGCACAGTTCCAAGTAAGTGTGAGGAACAGCACCTCATTTTCTAAACTGGTATTTTGCAGCCTTTGGAACAACCTCCAATTCTTCAATTTTAGAGGTATTTGCTTTTTCTGCTTGTATCAGAACTGGTCAATTCTGCTGCAGGTTATTCATCTGTGACATCAGATTTTCTTTCTGCACAGACACTGCCTGATCTGCAGGGCATTTCTCCATTCTAATTTGGGCTTCATGTCTCAGCCACAGCTCTGATCTACATTTCACAGCTTAACATGTTTATTTTGTTAGTTTTATATCTTTCTAATTGCCTTCATCAATCTGCAACCCTGTGATGCCATGAACAGTTGAATCATCTTGACAACCCTTGCCTCAACTAATGAGAGATATTTTATATATCCTACCCATTCCGTCCCCACCCTCTCTGCAACAAACTACCTTAATCTTTCACTTTTCTAGTTATTTGACCTAAATCATTACAATCTTTTTCTCTTTCCCCATATGCTGCCTTAGCATTTTCTGTTTATATCTCTTCTTGAGGAAACAGACTTATTGAATATTTTTAAGGTGGAACTATATAGAGATACAAGAGTCTGCAGTTGCTGGAATCCAGAGCAACAAACAATCTGCTGGAGGAACTCAGCAGACCAAGATGCATCTGAGGAGGGAAATGGACAGATTACATTTCAGGTTGGTACCCTTCAGCTGGAGGGTTCTGGCCCGGAATGTTATTTGTCTGTAGATAGATTCTTGGCAAGCAATGGGCTGGAGGATTACCAGAGGTAGGTGGGAATACAGAGGGAAGGTCATAACCAATTCAGCTGTAACCTTATTCAGTGGTGGAGCAGGTTCTAAGACCCCAGGTAGCCTACAAATTACGGCTCTTGTTTTTTGTTGGTGGAACAGTACCGATACGGTGAGGTTGGTATTCATATTAAAACAGTATTTTGGCAGATGTTGCCTAAAGCCTTTTTGTTTAATCAACATTTTTGCTACAGTTGCTGGATTGTCACAATTTCATGCGAATAAATATTCTAAAACAATTTGACTGGTACATAGACTCAATGCAATAAGAATTTTCGTGAAATACCATCTTACTATTATGTGACAATGAATTAGTACCTCCTATGCCCTTCCATTAGTAGATCTGAGATGCTTTCACACTGATGCATCTCATAAATATCAAATACAAAGTGACACTTTTATGTTGTGAAGTGTGATTGACAGTTTCCAAATTTCGTACATGGAACTGTGTAATGGACAATATCTGCACTGCTGTTTAACAGAGTTTTCTGCTGGTTGGCAGATTTATTTATAAAATGTATTCCTTGGCTGGAGGCAGTACCAACAAAACATAGCCTGATGGCTTCCCTGTTCTCCTTGGATTGCTTGCGTCCTTGTGGTGATGGTGCTCCTACTATTTATGGTTGGTCAGTGATGGCTTGTGAGATAGTAGGCCGTATTGTGCTGATGTTGGGTAGGTTATTCTGTGGCTTTGCATCTGACCTCCCATTTTACTGCTGGACTTAACACCAAGTCAGGGAGTGGTTTTGGATTAACATGATCTGAGGGGCTAGAAACACTTTGTATCTGGTCTCTCAGCTTTACACCAACCATAGCCGACATGCCTAGTTATGGCCTAACTTATCAGATGCAGTCACTGACTACAAAAAGAGTAAGTAAAACTTTAATAGTCATGTTTTTATTTCACATATTAAGGGTTTTGCTTAATTTACACCAATTAAGATTGGTACAAATTTTAATATAATTTTTTAGTTGATTAAATGGTGTAAATATATCTTAACTACTGCTAAAAATCTCTGATCTAGTAGTAAATCTGCATGATATTAATGATTTAGTCTGTGGAATTCTCTGCCTCGAGGGCGGTGAATATTTTCAAGAGAGATGGGTCTTAATGATAGTGGAGTCAGGGGATATGGGGAGAAGGCAGGAATCGGGTACTGATTGGGGATGATCAGCCATGATCACATTGAATGGCGGTGCTCGCCCGAAGGGCCGAATGGCCTACTCCTGCACCTATTGTCTATTGTCTATTAAAAATATGAATTCTTAAAAAATAAAGATATTTCAGAACACTTTCATCCAGTTTTGGTGTACTGATTGATCTCTGCTGAATTGTCTCTGACATGGTTATTGGAAATAATATACAAAGCATGAAAAAATAACATTTAAGGAACACATGTAATATTAGAAGTACACAATTTTGAAGACATGCAAAATTATCATCTTCTGCACCACACCTCAGAATGGATATAATGGCCTTGGAGGAAATAAATGGTTCATATAATTTCGAAAGCTAAACTGTGATATGTTTGAAGTTGTCAATATATATATGAAAACTAATAGAGAAATCAGAGATAAATAAGTTTCACTGGTTGGGGAGTAAGGCCCAGTGGGTATTGTCTAAAAACACCTATTGGTCCTTCAATTGGGATGTTGAGAAACATTTATTCTGGTTAATGCTCCATGAATGGTTAATTTTAAATATAAGATTGACTGATAGATTTTTAATAACCAAAGGTTATAAGGGATATGGGTAAATGTGGTTGACATGGAGTGAGGTCACAGATCAATCAAGACATTATTAAATAGTGGGTGAGGATTGTTTGGTTCAATAGTTGCTATCTTGTTCCAATATTCCATTAATTAACAGATGCAAAGTCAGTGCACATCAAGGTTTCTGCTGGATACGTACAATTTTGTGAATTATTGAGTGTGAGTTATAACATAACTTAGTCAACACTATTTTACTCTGAAAAGGTCGGAGTTTGCAAATATACTCCATAGCGCTGCAAACATAATTGGTAAATGTTTGTTTTATGTTTCTTTCTTACTTGAAGGGATATTCCCCGGATGCCAGACAGCACACATGGACAGCTTGAATCAAGTAGGTCTGGCTTTTATTTCTCTCTGTTATGTTTACTTATTTTAGCAAATTAATAACTTTGTACAACCCAGAGCGGTTCAGGGGCTGTCTCAGCCCAGGTTCACAAAATAAAATTCATTATTAGTGTGGCCTAGTGTGTGAGGCCCTTGCATACTCACATACAGTGACATTTAAAATAAAGTTACAATTCAAAAATATATCTTATAATATTAAAAAGTTCAGAAAACAGAGTCACACACTAAAATGTAATGTACATTTTGAAATAAGCAAGAATGAAAAACTACCTTTTTTCCAGACTGATTCCTGGGATGTCAGGACTGTCTTATGAACAAAGACCGGATAGACTCAGTTTGTACTCTCTAGAATTTAGGAGATTGAGAGGGGATCTTATAGAAACTTACAAAATTCTTAAGGGGTTGGACAGGCTAGATGCAGGAAGATTGTTCCCGATGTTGGGGAGGTCCAGGACAAGGGGTCACAGCTTAAGGATAAGGGGGAAATCCTTTAGGACCGAGATGAGAAGGATTTTTTTCACAGAGAGAGTGGTGGGTCTCTGGAACTCTCTGCCACAGAGGGTAGTTGAGGCCAGTTCATTGGCTATATTTAAGTGGGAGTTAGATGTGGCCCTTGTGGCTAAGGGGATCAGAGGGTATGGAGAGAAGGCAGGTACGGGATACTGAGTTGGATGATCAGCCATGATCATATTGAATGGCGGTGCAGGCTCGAAGGGCCGAATGGCCTACTCCTGCACCTAATTGCTATGTTTCTATGTTTCCTAGAAACAGAAATCTGACATTTATTTTAATGGGCCTGATTGCGCGTGACAAGGTTAAATATGGCTTTGACTGAGCAGCAGACTTCCCAGTCCTAGTGCTGGGAAGCCTGTAATTGAGGCTGCTCTGTTGAGCTCCATAAGGTGTCCAGCTGCATAATACTATACAAAATGACCCACTGTTCGTTTGGGCCAGATCAACACCCAAAACAGAAACAGCCATGGATAGACACAGATAACTCCAATTGCAAGTATTATTGTCAGTGTTGTAAATCTGTCCAATTGCTTTTGGATTATTGAAAAAACAGTTACAGGATTTATTCAACAAACTATATAAATACATTTGGGCTGATTGTATCCTGTTTTTAGAAAATGCATGGCCTTCAAAATCACCAAATTAACACCAAATGAGCGTTCACAATATTATGACCAGAAGGGTTTGCTGTCCTATTGGAAAATAACAGGCAGAAGGCATTATTTACACCCTGAAATAGACACTAGTCGTTCTGTATGTTGCAAATATCTAGCACCAGCTTCTGGATTTGGTAAAACATTTAGCTTGACCTGCAGTGGTTGTGCTGGTTACCTCTGGAAAACCAACTCTAACCCCCATTTAACTGTTTGTTACTATAGCTGTGAGCCATGAGATTCCTGACCATTGATCCCCCTCTGATCAGGCACCCCGATCACTTCCACCTCACTGACTCCCCAAATTCGTTCCCATGCCCTCTGTGAACTATAATCTGCAATGTGTCTCTCCATCTCAGGATCATTTGCATGCCCCCAGCAGCACTCATGAAGTTCCTAATGTTCCTAACCTGCAACCATCTTCCTAGATCCCAATGACAACCGTCAAGGCCAAAATAGGCCTCCAAATCACAACGATCCACTAATGCCACTAACCTCACTAATACTACTATCTCACTCTTACAGTCATAGAGCATGGAAACAAGCCCTTTGATGCATGGAGTCCATGCTGCCCATCACATATCCATTCACACTAATCCCACAGTTTTTTCCCCACATTCCCATTAGCTGCCCTTGGATTTCAACTCACAACTTGCATATACCCAGGGGCTCTTACAGTGTCCAATCAAACAACCAACCTTCATATTTTTGAGATGAGCAAGGAAACCAGAGTACCTGCAGGAAACCCACACAGTCACTGAAAGAACATGCAAACTCCTCGTAGACAGTACCAGAGGTCAGGATTGAACCCAGATCATCGGAGCTGTGAAGCAATTGCACGACTAATTGCACCTTCATGCTGCCTTACAGCTGTGCGCTCGAGCTTTCTTGTCCTGCACAAGTGGGCTGATCTGGTGAGCATATCCTGGACCTGAGCACTTAATTGTGCATTACGAGAAAGTGCTTGACACAAAATCGTTCTTGACTCTTGGAGTTGTAAAACTATGAAGGGGTGAATGCAATTTTAATTGCTGCAATAAGAAATATTGCTTACTTTTTCATTAGAGTAACATGATTATTACAAAATGCATGCAAAAGAAAATATCTTTCAAAAATAACTGATAGTTAAATTAAATACAGAAAGTGTACATACACACATTGAAGAAGCAGTCTAATAACTGTATTTTTAATGATCGAAAACCCATAAATATGAAAATATTAATAATCTACATTCCAGCATCCCCCAGTGGATCTGCAGCATAGTGATGTTTACCAAAATGTCAATAAATTAAAAACAAATTCTTCCAGCTGACCTGAATTAAACCATCCCCTTGCTTTTTTTCCAATGACCTTTCTCAGATACAAATGGATGTGAGACAGCTACAAACCAGACAGAATATATTACAAAATAAAGCAATGTGTTTTAACAATGTATAATTTCCCAACAATAAAATTAATTTCTGTGAATTATTTACAGAAGAATGCTATTGTTGTGAATGCAAAATCTGAACAGTTTTGCCTTTGCCCCATCTTGCAGTGTGGCTTTAAAAAAAAACTTTAAAAGACAAGAAATATTTGTCAAACTGTTGGATTCAATCATGCTGAACATTTCAGTGCATTCTCAACATGCACATTGTAACATGGAAACATCTGCTGGAGGTTCGATATGGAGGAAGTTTGACCCCTCACTCTGCCCCTGGATTCATCTATGAGTCCAGCAGTGGTTTTGTTACTTACTGACTTGAAAAGCTGCAAGCACCTTCCTACCAACATCCAGCATGATATTGAATGTGATCGCTGGCCATCATTAAAAAGACATTCAGTTTATTTTTCTTTATTTCATTGAATATTCATGTTATAATTAATTCAAAGTAGTTAGAAACATAGAAACATAGAAATTAGGTGCAGGAGTAGGCCATTCGGCCCTTCGAGCCTGCACCGCCATTCAATATGATCATGGCTGATCATCCAACTCAGTATCCTGTACCTGCCTTCTGTCCATACCCCCTGATCCCTTTAGCCACAAGGGCCACATCTAACTCCCTCTTAAATATAGCCAATGAACTGGCCTCAACTACCCTCTGTGGCAGAGAGTTCCAGAGACCCACCACTCTCTGTGTGAAAAAATTCCTTCTCATCTCGGTCCTAAAGGATTTCCCCCTTATCCTTAAGCTGTGACCCCTTGTCCTGGACCTCCCCAACATCGGGAACAATCTTCCTGCATCTAGCCTGTCCAACCCCTTAAGAATCTTGTAAGTTTCTATAAGATCCCCTCTCAGTCTCCTAAATTCTAGAGAGTAGTTAATTGTGTTCTAGTTAATTCTAGTTAATTGTGTTTTAAATTTAATTTTTTCAGTAATCATTTTTGTCATCTAACTCAATCTTAACTGTATTCCAACGTATGACTATGAGAGTTAGCATAGTTTAGTTTATTGTCACTTATACCGAAGCTTTTGCTGCCTGCTAACCAGTCAGCAGAAAGACTATACATGGTTACAATCAAGCTGTCAATAAAGGGAACAATGTTTAATGCAAGGTAAAGTCCGATAAAAGATAGCCCGAGGGTCTCCAATGAGGTAGATAGTAGCTCAGACCACTGTCTAGATGTTGATAAGATGGTTTACTTGCCTGATAACAGCTGGGAAGAAACTGTCCATGAATCTGGAGTTTTCACACTTCTGCACCTCTTGCCTGATGGAAGAGAGAAGAAGAGAGAGTGACCAGGGTGAGACTTGTCCTTGATTATGCTGGTGGCCTTGCCGAGGCAGCGTGAAATATAGAAACATAGACCATAGAAAAATAGGTGCAGGAGTAGGCCATTCGGCCCTTCGAGCCTGCACCGCCATTCAATATGATCATGGTTGATCATCCAACTCAGTATCCCGTACCTGCCTTCTCTCCATACCCCCTGATCCCTTCAGCCACATAGATTGGGTCAACGGATTGGAGGTTGGTTTGGGCTGCGACTGCAATTTTCTGCAATTTAATGTGGTCTTAGATGGAATTGTTCCCAAATCATGATGATATAATGATCTCTATGGCACATCTGTAGAGGTTGTTGAGAGTTGTTGGGAACATGCTGAACTTCCTAAGCCTTTCAAAGAAGTGAAGAAGTTGTTGTGCTTTCCTGGCCTTTTCTTCAATATGGCTAGTCCAAGCCAAGTTTCTGATGATATTTACTTCTAGGAACTTGAAGCTTTCAACCATCTCTACTTCAGCGCAGTCAATGTATGTGTACTGCTTAGTTTTCAGAAGTCAATCACTATATCCTTTGTCTTGCTGACATTGAGAAAAAGGTTGTTGTCTTGACACCAGGTCACGATATTCTCAATTTCCTTCCTGTACTCTGTCTTGTCATTATTTGATATCTGCCCCACTATGGTAATGTCGTCCCCAAATTAATAAACCAGGATGGATTTTTACTTGGCTGCACAGCCGTGGGGGTATAAGGAGTAAAGAAAGGTGGCTGAGAATGTATCCTTGCAGAGCACCAGTGTTGATGATTATAATAGAGGATGATTTGTCCCCTAGCCTCACTGATTGTGGTCTGTTGATCAGGAAGTCGAGGATCCAGTTTCAGAGATGAGAGCTGACACTTGGTTCCATGAGTTTGATGATGAGCTTGGATGGGATAATGGTTTTAAAAGCAAAGCTGTGGTGTATGAATAGAAGTCTGACGTAGGTGTCTCTCTCATTCAGATACATAAAAAGAATAGTGCATGAAGATCTGACACCACAAAACCTCTGGGTTCTGGGCATGCGTAGCTGCAGATCGTTACTGTGGCCACGGGACTAACACGTGGATTGCGGAAAGGCAAGCATGGTGATGGGTCAGATGGTGTTAGAGCTACCCTACTGTTCACATGCAGTGACAGATTTCACTGTGAAATAGACCAGCAATATGCTCTGTCAGCAAATTGACACCTCAGTTTGTCTGGTTTCAGGGCCATGTTGGTTTTGCTGATTTCCATAACATACATGATTTGATTAACATTTCATATGGATTTATTATAGCTGTTCAGATAATTATTAATTCATGAGCAAAATTCAATTTCTGAAATTAACAATAACAATTTATATAAACAGGTTCTAGCTCCTTTGAGTCCCAGAAGATGGAGCGCCCTTCTATTTCTGTCACTTCCCCCATGAGCCCAAGCATGTTGCGAGATGCTCCACAATTCCTGCCTGGACAGCTTTCAGTATGTAATCACCAATTATACGTCATACTTGAATGTTATCATGTGTTTCACCTTTGGTTGGTTGTGCTGATAGGGTGATTTATTTATACATATATTAGCAACAGGTCCTGAACATCATCAAAGTGCAGATTTGGAAAGACTGTCACATTGTTATGTAGAAGTCACATTTCAATACAAGGTGAAACGTAGTGCCAGGAATTGTTTCGTTTGAATGACCATTGATGAATATTTTTTTTGCAAACATGTTTTTGATTTCAATTTCCAAAAATGTTTCAGTTGATGCTATTGATGATGAAGAGGAATTATTACCACAAATATTTTGGCCCGCTGAAAATATTTAGTTATCAATTCTCATCAGCCTATGTCAAAATCTATGTCACGCGGTCCCAGCCACTGCACAGCCATTGCACCCATGTGTTTCAATCGGACCTTAATCTGGTCAGTGGGGAAAGGGGACCAAGCAAACTTGCCTTGGAGAATCTGATGTAAGAACCCCGTCACCAAAAGATTTTTTGGTGGTTAGACACAAAGGAAGGAATGTTTAATCTCTGTGAAAACACATCCAGATTCCGACTGACTCCCTGCTGCTGCCCCACCGCTCCCTCTGCCCAATCCCTCCCTCTCCCCCTTCTCCCTAACTCCCCCCTCTCCTTTCTCTTCCTTCCTATCCCCACCAACACTTAAAGATAAATCTTTTGCCAGCTGTCAAGGATTTCAGTTGTCACACTGCCTTGAAGACCTCAAACCAGCTGAGTCTCGGTTGCCAACTATCAGCTACAGTGGCTTGCAAAAGTTTTCATACCCCTTGAACTTTTCCACATTTTGTCACGTTACAACTACAAACGTAAATGTATTTAATTGGGATTTTATGTGATAGACTAACACAAAGTGGTGAAGTGGAAGGAAATTGATACATGGTTTCCAAATTTTATTACAACTAAAAAACTGAAAAGTGTGGCGTGCAAAAGTATTCAGCCCCGCTGAGTCAATACTTTGTAGAACCATCTTTCGCTGCAATTACCCCACCTGAGCTGTGGATCTCTGCAGCTCCTCCAGAGTTACCATGGGCCTCTTGGCTGCTTCTCTGATCAATGCTCTCCTTGCCCGGCCTGTCTTGGTGGATGGCCATGTTTTGGTAGGTTTGCAGTTGTGCCATACTCTTTCTATTTTCGGATGATGGATTGAACAGTGCTCCGTGAGATGTTCAAAGCTTGGGATATTTTTTATATCCTGCTTTAAACTTCTCCACAACTTTATCCCTGACCTGTCTGGTGTGTTCCTTGGGCTTCATGATGCTGTTTGTTCATTAATGTTCTCTAACTAACCTCTGAGGCCTTCACAGAACAGCTGTATTTATACTGAGATTAGATTACACACAAGTGGACTCTATTTACTAATTAGGTGACTTCTGAAGGCAATTGGTTGCACTGGATTTTATTTAGGGGTATCAGAGTAAAGGGGGCTGAATACTTTTGCACACCACACCTTTCAGTTTTTTATTTGTAAAAAACATTGAAAACCATGCATCATTTTCTTTCCACCACAATTATGTGCCACTTTGTTTTGGTCTATCACATAAAATCCCAATAAAATACATTTACGTTTGTGGTTGTAACGTGACAAAATGTGGAAAAGTTCAAGGGGTATGAAAACTTTTGCAAGCTACTGTTGTTGCTCCCAAGATTGATATAAAGCGTGCCTTCCCCAGTGACAACATCTAAATGACCAGGCAGACAATCCATCTCTTTGCAAAGAAATGTGCAAAATTATACCAACAGCAGAGATTCTGCACATCTTAATTGGCGTTCTTTCGGGTGACTTCTGTCATCCACTGGAAGAGTGACAGTGAAAGATCAGTAACAATTCTGCAAATGTCTTGCTCCTATCATTCTACTTTTTTTATCCACACTGAGGTATATTGTACTTTAATTTTCCTGAGTCCAATTTTTGTAAGCTGTCCTAGTTATGTGTCAATGATATGGAGAGTGGACTGAGCTCATTTCCTCTGGGGTAACGTCCTTGTATGAATAGCTGGGCAGCAATGCACCACACTGTTCTTGCACAGGCATTATTTAAACCATCTCAAGGTGATGTGTCTAATTTAAACTCATTACGTCAACAATATAGCACTTCCCATCCAAACCATATGTACAGTGTAACAATAGTTGAAAGCCTGCAAGCATTGGACGGAACATCATGGGTACATAATTTTAGACATAGTGCCTCAGGCTAACCTAGCAATGTGAGTAATTACAGAATTTCATTTGGACAACATAAGACACTGTGGTTCACTCAAAGTTATATTTTATGGCGAAAATACGCACCTTAAGTTGACAAATTACCTGGATAGAATATTAATTCACTCACTAAATCTTCACAAACATTTAGAAAGGCTAGCTTCAAAAATTAAATCATGAATGAATACCATTCAGAGAGGAGACTATACAAATTGGAAAGGTACAACTGTGCACCAATCTTAGGAGGTTGAGTCATATATTCATAGACCAATTGAACAGTACTGTCTAACTAATATCGGTATGCTTCAGAAGACATCACTTCCTTGGCATTTATTTCAAGCATTTATCCAACATAACAGACACCGAGCTGTCCCATATTAACCTCTTTGATGCATAGATGTTAACTCTAACCGCCCAATCTATTAGGATCTTGTCAACATCCTTGCTAAGCAATTGTGATAGCCCTGACGCATTCTGGACATGTGCCCAATCCAAGCGTCGTCTCAAGAATCAATCGAAGCCTGACAAGGAAAATACATGCACTAAATTAAAGAATTTCAGTCTGGAATCCCTTGGCATAATAAAACATTTACGAGTGCTCTACAACAGAATTCAATTGAAAAACTGATTGTTGCTACCTCTGAAACATTTGCTGTGGTTTGCCGGATTGCTTCTGGGTGCCTCGGTGTAAATGGCAAGCTTATAGCATGCACATTACACACATTTAGTGAGCACTTCTGCTGGAACCAGGCACTAGCCTGTCTTTAGCAAGATTGTTAGTACATGTCCTCCTGAGCCATTAGCACTTAAAGCAGAATTGCCCATAAATGAATTCATCTTGTACAAGTGACAGGGGCATATGTGCCATTCATGCGAAAGCAAGTCTTTACAATGAGGCATAGACTTAAAAGGCAGCCTGCTCAACTAATATCTTATATTTTATTACAGTATGGAAGGATGCCACTTGATGCATGGTTTCCAAGGTGGTTCTCATAGCAGTTCAATTTTGTCACTTATTTCCCTGTTGCCTTTTCTCTATAAAATATGCAACAACACACCTCTGCCTATACTAGGGGTAATTTATAGTAGCCAATTTATGAACAATATATCTTTGGAAGAAACTGTAGTATCCAGGAGACACCATGCAGTCAGAGGAAGAACAGACAACCTCTACACAGGAGTGACAAAATCAGAATTGCATTTAAGTAACTGGAACTATGCAGCATCAGCACAACATTTCCAAGGTCTAAGACAGATCAAGATCATAGAACCACCCACAGATAAGCCCTATTTGCATTGTGTATTTAACTGTTACTGCATGTCTCCCTCAGATCCCATCAACATACCTTATCCCTTTAGTGACCTGAACCACTTCCTACAAACCACAATCCTAACTCTCAGAAGACGACAGCATCCTTTCTACATCCCCATCCCAAAATTAGTCTTACGGTGCTATTTCCATCCCCCACCCATTGATGGAAGTTCTGATCCTACATTCTTTGGCTATCCCTGTACAGGCCTTGCAAAATGTGTATCTGAGTTATTTTGCAAGTTCTGTAGTTAGGTGGAATTAGCTAAGGAAATATCTTTGTGTACATAAAGTGTGCACGTTACCTTGTACCTGATACATAATAACGTTTTATCATGCTGGCATTGACGTGTCCTCCATTGGTGGTTTAACACAGTATTTATGGTGGAGAATAATTACTAATCCTTCACTTTGTGTGTGGGGTAAATTTCGAAATATCACACAAATCACATCCATTACCGAAGGTGACCTGACTGAACATTATCAAGTTCTGTGAGATGCCAATTGCCTATGAAATTTAAGACTTTCACTTTAACTTTTTTGGACCCTTTCTCAGAAAATGTTGTGTCTCTATGCCTAAGATATTTAACAAATTAAAGATACAGTACACCATAACCTCAATTTATATTGCTAGAACCACCATTTATAACTGTACAGACAGACTGCCTAGCTTGAAGTCTGTGCATGAGTTTAAGATGAAAATATGCCAGATGAAACTTTATTAGAAAGCTAAAAATTAGCAAACTTCCATGTAAAAAAATTAAATAGGACAGTTATCTAGAGCTGACTTTTTTCTACAACACAAGCATCACAAATTATGAGGACATTTCTGAATATATAATAACTCTAGTATAATATTCCCAAATAGATTAAGAAAATATTCATGGATTTTCAAATTCGCAGTTATAACCATATAACATGGTTATATGGTTATAAGTGTGAATTTGAAAATCCATAAATATTTTCTTAATCTATCTACTACATTCTTGGATTATTTGTTGAAACGTATGACCTCTAAATGCAAGGTGATATCCTGCTGCTGACCCTATGAATGTGTCCGCTTTCACACAGGTCATTGCTACCGTTTCCTTTATGCAATTTTAATATTATTAATTGTGTGCATTTTCGGAATTATTACTGTAACTTTTTTCATTGCTGCTTTATGGTACAATTAATTTTGAGTGTCTCTGGCGTTGATGGAATCTATAAAAAGAGAATAAAATGCTCGGAGTTGTTCGGAGTTCATTCATTTTGAAATAGTTAAACAAAAATAACAATATCAACAAATTCAGCATTTAAACTATTGAATCCGTGTGTTGTGTTGTGTAATTTTAAACAAACGTTGATAATTATTTAGTCGTGTGCAGTTTCAAAAATCTAGAATTTACTCTGAAAACCAGATTTCAGTTATTATATATTACACAATCAAGATGGATTCCTTAATAAAATGTGTGTATTCACTGCCTCCAGGAAACTTGCTCCCTTTATGTGCTTAATGTGGTTTGTATTTGTACATTATTTGTAATAATGTCAACTTTATATACTTTTTAACCAGAAAGTGAATTATGGGTGAGTTAGTTAATTATTTCTCCTGTAATTGTATCGGGTTTTCATTTTAAAGCATTTTTTAAGTGTCTGAGTGTGGATGTAACATTTTAGTTTGATTTTATTTATTTTCTTTGTTGTTTAATTTTGCCTACCAGAGCCAAAGCCTTAGTAGAAGAACAGCGCCTTTTGTTCCTAGGGTTCAGGTAAAGGCACTGAATATATGAACATATTATCATTTGGAAAATGCATAAAAGTAAACTAATGGCAAGACATTTATTTTCTCTTAGTTTCCTCTTTCCCTTTATTGTACTTTTGTTTCTAGAATACGTGCATACATTATATTCCAGAGCTCCAGAGTATTAAGTAAAGCTCTGCATGTTTTCATGAACAAGATTCATTCATATTGCCATTACACTGTTTTAATGATCAGTGAGCTGCATTTTCCAATTTGCATTAGTTCCTTCAATTGACCATTGGCAAACAAATGATACCTATACAAACAGCATTATTGGGTTGATCAACTAGAAAGTCATCAAGTAATCCCATAACAAGTTTATGATAGTTTCCCTTCAATGCTCTTGATGACTTTAAAATTGAGGAAATTGTTTAATGTTTTCGCTGTTTATAATACAGCTTAAATTTCAAAGAGTTCAGATAGGCTTTAAACGGCAAACCCTCACAAGCTGATAAAATTTCTGCTTCCTAATTGGTTTATAGGGTGTGCACTTTGAAAATGACATGAGTGGGCAGGGCTTTATGTTCTTTCAGTTCTTGAGATTGAACGCCTTGCTGCTGCAAGCAGTGTACTGACTGATGTAATGGGTGTGTGGGGGGGAAGAGTTGAAATCCCTACCAGTATGCGGAAGAACAGCACCTTATATTCTGTTTGAGTAACTTACAACCCAAAGGTATGAACATTGAATCCCCCAATTTCACATAATACCACCTATATCTCCCTCTTCTTCACCAGCCCTACCCCAGTGTGCATACATTTCTCCACCACCCAGTCATCCTGCCCCTCTCCCACCTTCATATACTCATCTCCCATCCCGGAGTCCGACATTTCCCTTTTCCCCTCTTTTCCCCTCCCACTGCTTCCTTCCATAGATATCTCTCCTTCTGTTTCACATTTCACATCTTCCCACATGTTTTCCATGCCTTGTCTCAACACCACCTCACTTCTCGAGCTTTCTCCCCACTACTCCATTGAGTTTGAAGAAGGATTCCAACCTGTAACATTGCCAGTCCATTTTCCTCCACATACACTGCCTGGCCCACTGAGTTCTTCCAGCACTGTTTTATGTTTAGGAAAGGAAGTTGTGCCGAGAAGGCACTCAAAATGTACTTTTCTTTTTCATTTATTTCTATGCCATATGCTTCCTCAAATGGGAAGCCTTTCAAAACCCCTTTCCTGTAGCTTCCCTGAGTACTGGAAATGGTTGAGCATGTCCTGGACAGCGACCTGCTGCTGCTGGGCATAACACTCCCTCCTGCCTGCCAACTCACCCAGCTTCCTGACAACCTCTGATTTAGTTTCCAAGTTCAGTATCTTTTGCCACCTGCAGGCGCATTTGCTCAATAGCCAGCTAGATTTTAATTCAGAACTTGTGTTACCACAGAGAAACATTGCATTAAACCTGAAGCCCATTTAGGAAACTGCTCTGTTCCATTTTGTTCATAATCAACATGAACAAATAGTTCACCTGAAATGTTCATTGTTTTGATAATAAGCCTCTGAAAGAAAATGACATGTGCCATTCCAATTTTATCCAGAGCTTTTGAAGATATTCTTCCTTCATACACAAAAAGCAATGACTTGGCCTCATTTCATCTGTGATGGCTCACTGCAAATACAAGCATTTTTGATTTGTTATTTTCACTGGGTACAGATCTAACTATCCATGCTTGAAGTTTTTTTGCAGGGATTATTTTTCTAATTTGAACTATATATTTCTAGTAAAGAATTTGCCCTAAATTACTTCTTCGTGAAGCAGAAAAGGGAGAATTATACATGTTGGGAAGAAGTGGGATTGATCACTAAATTAAACTGGAATAAATCTATCTCGCCTGTACAAAGATCCAATCTCGCTTATTGATCTTAAGGTCGTAAAGGATTAAGTTCCAAGATTTTTTTTACACAGCCGATTGCGAAATAGTTATTGGAGGAAGGATAGCTGGAGCAGGGTTTGTACTTGGGTACAATTTGTTTGCTAGCATATTAGAGCTTAAGTTTAGATATCATTTCTACCTCCCACAGAACATTAGAAAATAAATATGTTTTTATTAAATCTTCATTTGCAATTGAACAGAATGCTTCTTTGCTTTGCTGCATGTTTGAGGAATTGTGCGTTCATTTTATTATCAGCTATATCTGTCGTTTGCATCATGATTCAAGCAAATGTTCTTCCACATGAAAACTACAAAGCTATCAAATGGGAATGGACAAACTGAGTGATTGATTGAGATAGACATTTAAAGGAGCAAATTAAATCATGTTAAATGTGAAGAGCACAAGAATGAGGCTGAACGGAATGAAAGTGAAGCTATTTGTAATGCAAGTGTAAGGTGGGCTGGAGTGGAAGAATTTGAAGGGACGTGCACAAAGGCAGCTGGACCTGCAGAGTGACATCCAAATGACTTACTGTACAACACACAAACACCAAGCAGCCTGCCAGATACACAGAAGCAGACAATGCAACAGATGTAAGGCCTGCTTCAGTGAGACTGAAAATGGATCCTGCATAATTAGGGTTGATGCTGAGGGGAAGGATGCTTGTGGCTCCCTACCTTTAAGGTTACTTTTACGTTATTTTATTTCTCCTCACTGCAGACTTCCTATAGGAAACCCAGCATTTGATACTTATCACCTAGTGCACCTTAGATACATCCCTATCAATAGGCACAGAAAAGGCCAGTGTGTGCTCAGAGTGCAAGGCCTGGTCTAGCCTATGAAATGCATAGCACCCGAAGCATATTATAAACTTGCACAAAATATGCAGTGACATGCTTCAAATGACAGATCAATTGCTAGGATATAAGAGAGACCTGATGTAGAGTCTTGACTTGAAAGATTGACTATCACTTTTCTTTCTCAGATGCTACTTGACCTGTTGAGTTCCTCAAGCATTTTGTTTTTTTGTTCCAGGTCATATGAGCCTGGAACTGAAAAGATAAATTGGATTGCATTTGAATTTTGACTAATTGATGGCTGTGGCTCGGAGCATCACGTGCACTTAAAATGTAGAAGTGGCAATGATTTTGCTGCCACACTAATACTGGGTTAGCAAATCACTGTAATAATTCCTATGTAATTTCTGGTCATCCCATCCAGGAACAAGGCTGAAATTGGGGAATTAATCACAAAGAAAAGAAGGAGATTCTGAATGCTTATTTTGACCAGTCTTTACAGTAGAAAGCATAAAAAATATCCCAACGGTAGCTGAAAATAAAGCCGATAATACAGGGACCAAAGAACTTAAAACAATGTATGACCAGAGGAAATGTATGAGGCAAACTGAAGGGGTTAAAGGCCAACTAATCTCCCAAACCTGATGGCCTGCATCCTAGAGTCTTGCAGGAAATGGCTGCAGAGGTAGTCAATGTGTTATAGCCCTGTACCACTTAGGAAACCTGAACGGAAACCTCTGGAGACTTTGCGCCCCACCCAAGGTTTCCATGCGGTTCCCGGAGGTTTTTGTCAGTCTCCCTAATGGTCGAAAGTGGTTTCCGCTTCTTCTATGTTCCGGCGATTATTTCAAAAAATTCAAAACCGGCCACGATTAAAAATAGGTTGCCATTTTTAAAAATCGGTCATTTTTTAGTCGAAGCCGGTTTCGATGCTAGTTGAAGGTGGTTGCCGGAGGTTGCAGGTAGTGGAAGGTAAGACCTTTTTTTCACGCAGTTTTATTCCACCAGGGAGGTCTTACCTTGGGAAAATCTGTTCATTGTGAAGGAAGTCACAGAAGGATATTGTAGAAAATCATAAGACAATCAAGTAGTGTAATTATGGTTTTATGAAATGGAAACGGTTTTTTCACATTATTGCTAAAGTTCTCAGAGGAACAAAAAAGGTAGATACATGAAATCATTATATTCAGTGTATTTGGATTTCCAGAAAGCTGGTGATAATCTGCAGCATAAAAGGCTACTGCATAGCAGCATACAGAGGTGGAGATAATATATTGGCATTGTAGAGAGGAGCAGCTAACAAACAAAAAAAATCTGAGATTCGAGTAAAGTGGATAATATTTGACAGGCATTCAGTTACATATAAGGGATCAGTACCAGGGTCTTAGCAATTTACAATTTATATTACTGACTTGTATGGTGGGGTCAAAGGTATTGAAGCCAAGTTTGCTGATGTTACAAAGACAGGTACGCTAACAAATTACAAGTAGGGTCAACGAGACTGAAAGGGGAAATAAATAGATAAATTGACGGGACAGGATTTTCTGTCACAGAAGGGGTGTCTGTATGGACGAGCCTTGAGTAGTCGCAGTTCAGACGATTTATTTTGTTCTATAAGAGTCCTTCTAGACCCACTGGCGCCATAGCAATAATAACAAGTTTGCCTCTTCAATGACATCCAAAGAAAGGATTGAGCTGGTCTGAATCATGCACTATTTCCAAGCAATCTAGAAATGCACTGTGAACCTGTGCACTTCAATAACACAGAAAATGTGTTAGCTGCATAATTAGTGAAGATCGGAATGGTAAAGCTCTCAATCCCTTTATTAGACAACCTTAAGAAGAACTAGAGGCAAGGAACTGGAGTAGCTGGTTTATAAATAAGACACAAACTACTGGAGTAATTCAACAGGTCTCGGGAAAACATTGATAGGTGACGTCTCAAGTCAGGTCCCTTCTTCAGACTGATTGTGGTGGGGTTAGGGAGCTGGGGAGAAACTTGGAAGAGAGGTTTGGGGGGGGGGGGAGGAGGAGGTGGAGGTGGTGATTGATAGGCAGATGGTTAGACAAAGGTCAGAGATGAAAATAAAAAAAGTGATGTAAGGATGGAAGAGAGGAAGGAATATAGGTGGAAGAGGAGGGAGAGGGGAGATATGGGTGTGAGTCCAGGTGAGACACAGAGAAGACAGGTGGGGTGGTTAATTCACTAAAATTGGAGAATTCAATATTCATACTGATGAGTTCTAAGCCACCCATTTGCAATATGAGGTATTGTTCCTCCAGTTTGGGTGTGCCAAAAAGAAGATGATTTGAAACAGTGTGTGTGAAATATGTAGATTGTCGTGGCTGAATGATAAAAGTTGGCAGAGAGTGCAAAAGAAGAATTTGAGTCTGTATGCTTGAAATAATGTGATGGAGCGAGAGACAGAATTGGAGGATGAAAACATATGTGAGGGCAAGGCAAGCAGAATAGACGGAAATACAGTTTGAATGAAGAAGGTGCAAAATAACTGGAAAACAGGCAGAAATAATATTGAACTGGAAAGCAGAAAGTAATAATGACTGAGAGCGAGTGAGTGTACATCAGCTGTGGAGGAGACATGAAATAATAGAGAAAGTGTCTAGAAATGAAAAAAAAACACAGTTGAAATAGATAGAAGACTGGGAAAAGAAAACAAAAACAAGTGAGAGCTGATAATAATATAGATTGGGGGTGGAGAAATAGTGTCTGATTTAAAAAAAATTAATGATTACATTTGAAATACCATTTATTGAGTTCATCAAATGTATTAAAGATGCGGAAAACTACAAATTGGTCTTTAGCTTGTTCTAGTTTTCATGACAATGAAAAGGTGTATTCTCTTTTCATGAGTGTTGTCTTCAACTTTTTTTAATGTTAATGATTAAATGGAGCTGTGTTATAATAAGTGTGACAAACTGACTGTGTTTATTGTTATCCTTTTAGACCTGGTTTCCTCCTAAAATGCAGTGAGACCATGTACCCTCCACATGCTACACCAGGAAAAAAAGATATTCACTTTGCATAATCTAAGGTTTCAGTGTAGTAAACTCTTTTAACATCAGTACTGTTTCCAGCAGCATTATTTCCTCATGGAAGATGTGTGGCCTTCGTGGAGATGGGACTGGGAATTGGATGGGAATCTGTTAAAGTTACAGGGATCTGTGAGACTTTAACAATGCCAAGATCATTTAGAATCCCCCTCATGCATTCGATGGCTCCATCAATTATTTATTGAGAAAGCTCATATATTACCAGATGTGATCGTGGGATTTCCATTTAATATTTTGGGATCAACTGTAAGACATTACCTGAAGCACTCTGCATTCATTAAATGAAAGTATTCTTCCCAAAACATGTTCAGAATATATCCTGTTTTACTGTTTCCTTACAATTTGATGTTCACATTCTCAAAGTTAAGGTAAATTTTGCAGACAAACTAACATGAAATTAATTTTGATTACAAATAACTACAGTAGAGGCAGAGATCAACAGAGTTTAATTTTTAAGTGTACAATGTAAACAAAAACCTTAACAAACACAAATATTAACAACATCAGTGATTATATGGTGACATGATCTTCCAACAGATAAAACTCTGGTACGACAAAGTTGGCCACCAACTTATTGTTACAGTACTTGGAGCAAAAGATCTTCCTTTTAGGGAAGAAGGAAGGCCAAGGAATCCATATGTCAAAATTTACTTTCTTCCTGACCGAAGGTGGGTTCTTTTTCGTCCCTTTTCTTACCTTTTCATGCAAAATTGTTCGATAAAATATTTGCCTCCTGATTTTATTTCCTTTTTGCAATTTTTTATTTCCTATTTTATCAAATTTATGCCATCCTTGATTCTTGTTTAAATCTCGTTTTTCTATGAGTAGGTGGCTGGCACAGCCACTGATCGATGGTTATGAGAATGACCATAAATGTTTGGCCAAGTCAAGTCAAGTTTATTTGTCACATACACATACGAGATGTGCAGTGAAATGAAAAGTGACAATGCTCGCGGACTTTGTGCAAAAAACAAACAAACAAACTACAATCAGAATGGAACAGAATCACATGTTCTTTTACACATTACATATTGTGGGAGGAAGGAAAAAGGAAAAAAAACCAGCAATTATAAATAATAAAAAATAAATAAATAATAAATAAATAAATAAATACATACATAAATTAAAAACATGAGGAAATTGTGGGTAATTATAGTTTCTGGCCTCAAACAATTACATACTCTGTATCATTCCAAGAGGGAATTAGATTTAGCTCTTAGGGCTAAAGGAATCACGAGATTTTGAGAAAAATCTGGAACGGGGTACTGATTTTAGATGATCAGCCATGATCATATTGAATGACCGAATGGCCTACTCCTGCACCTATTTTCTATGTTTCGCTTTGTGACTATGCTGCCCATTGTCTGAATCATTTCATTTCTTTAAACTCTGTTTATTTTATTTAAAGTTCACAATTTATTGTCGAGTTACTATGACAGAAATCTTGCACCAGCTTGTACAATGAAAATGGCAGAATATTTATATATATATATTCTGGATTTGTCAAACCATCTGTGAAACAAGCTTGAAAGACAAACCAAGACTCAAGTCCTTCACTCTTGCATAGTGCCTGCTTCATCTCCAATCACCCTTTCCTCTTCAAGGTCTTGACTATTTTATCAAGAAAGGACTCAAAGTGCTGGTGTAACTCAGCAGGATAGGCAGCATCTCTGGAGAACATGGATAGGTGACGTTCCTAAACCGAAACATCACCTATCCACGATCTCCAGAGTTGCTGCCTGACCCTCTAGCACTTTGTGTTCTTTTTTGTAAACCAGCATCTGTACTTCATTGTTTCCATATCTTATCAAGAACTTAGAATTCTTCCATCAATATGCCACTCCTGTGCACTTTTGGCTCATTAGCCCCTAAACCTATCCTATTCATGTACCTTTCCAAATGTCTCTTAAACGCTATGATGGTACCTGCCTCAATTACCTCCACTGGCAGCTCGTTCCATATTCCCACCGCCCTTTGTGTGACAAAGTTACTCCTTAGGTTCCTATTAAATCTTTCATACCTCACTTTAAACCTATGTCCTTGGGTTCTCAATTCCTCTATACTGGGCAAAAGACTCTGTGAATTTACCTAATCTATTCCTCTCATGATCTTGTGCACCTCTATAATATCACCCCTCATCCTCCTGTGCACCAAGGAATAAAGTCCTAGCTTGCTCAACCTCTCCATATTGCTTAGGCCCTCAAGTCCTCGCAACATCCTTAAAAATCTTCTCTGCACCTTTTCCAGCTTAACACCATTTCTCCAAAACATAGAGACTAAAACTGTACACAATACTCTAAATGTGGCCTCACCAATATCTTAAACACATGTAACCTGACCTCCCAATTTCTATACTCGGAACTGTGACTGAAGGTCAATATGCTGAAAGCCTTCTTGACCATCCTATCTACCAATTATTACACTTACAAGGAACTATGACCTTCCAAAGGTGATCATTGGTTGGATTGGACTCAGTGGGCCAAAGGGCCTGTTTCCACGCTGCATCTCTAAACTAAGCTAAATTGAACTAGATGTTCTTTTATTTTATTGAGATATCCAAACCGGTGCCGAGTATAAAAAAAGTGCCTTTTTAAAAATAAGTTTCTTTGAAGCAAAATATATGCAGCCGATCATCCAAACCAGCGCATTGAATAAGTTTCAGTTGACAATATAACAAACATAATGTTTGTAATTTTTTTCCTGAGACAAGAGTCTGAAATTCCTTTGGGAATCTAGCCCATAGATCAATGAGCTTTAGCGAATGTTAATTCTATGCCATGTGTTTCCTCTTGGCTGAGACAGACTGAGGGATTTTCTCTCAGTTTCATGCATAATTGTCTTTTAATAATGCTCAACTGCCAGCTTCACATTTTACATGTTAGTGATACCAACAATTGATACCAACAATTTCCATATGTTTATGATGGGCATCCAGGCACTGAATTGATTTCTTGTGAGAACATTTATTCAGCAACTTAAAAACTATTTTAACCCACTGGCTGTCTGATTGCTTCATCTTAAGTTTTTAAAGTATTATTTTATGGAAATTGATGTAATTTTTATTTGCTCTTGAATTTATATAGCCCCAACTGGTTTTCCAATTAGAGCCCATCTTTTGTATGTGCCAGTAAGTTCAGAAGGTAATCGGGGCTGAGTGTTATTTATGTGTTTAAAGGCAAATTCCAACACTTATCCTATGACAGAGTTCACCAAGTGCACAAAGATTTTTATTCTCAATAATGTGTGACTCATAGACCAAATGTCATTTTTGAACTGTGTAAGGGTGGCATTGAGCTGCATATTTCCTTGGCAGCATTTGATAGAAAGGATGTCTCACATTTTAAAAGAAACTGTGTGAAAGAAAACACACGGTAAAATCAGCATTCAGCAAAATCAGCTTCAAGCAAAGCTTGATTTGCTACGCTCAGCAAGATGGCAATCAATCGTTGCACTTAATTGCAAGCAATGATCAAAACGGTCTTTTTAGGCTCCAGGTTACTGAACATGGGCTCCATTACCTTTTGTTAAGATATCTGCAACTTTGGAATTGTTTGGCTTGAATGCACCCAGTCACGTTGGCAGGCTCTACATTCAACCCTGTGTTTCTTTCTCACTAAGCAATATGAACAGATGGGAATTATGCTACGGACAGATACAAGGAGAATCTCACTGCAGCACTCCAAGACCTTCAGATGTATCAGACGTTGAATTTTCTTTCCTTTCTGTTTTGCTTTCCTATCATTTCTTCCCTTCAATCTTGTTGAAAATGAGTCAAGGAATCGTGTCTTTGCAACATTTCTATAGTAAGAATATTAGCCATTGTTCCATCACTCACAATACTATAATGCATCCCGCACCCATCAATGTCCATGACATTTGTTATTAACTCTGCAAGTAGGTTGAACCTAAAATTCAAGAGTTTTATCATTACATCATGCTGACAGTACCTGGGCAGATTCCGAACACTTTATGGATGAAATTAGTCTTTGCCAGTTATTTGAATCAGTAACTTGTTATATATTGTGTCTGCTATTTTGACGATCACTTTCACGTGTCAAGTGAAGTGGTCATAACTACGGTCTATTCATTATGATCTTACTTTGTTCTAAAGGCATAGGCAATTTCATCTGTTTTAGATCTTGCCAGTGTACACTGAGAAAGATTAGAGTCATTATCTAATAGGTGATACAGGCTTATAAAGTCTAATACTGTAACGATGAATAATTATTAATATAATGTGACTGAAATCATTGCAGCTCTCTCCAGATCTTTGTTTCTCAGTTATAAAACAAATGCCCAAAATTCATCTTGTTGTTTGGAGGACTTCTAATTTTCTCATTTTACTTCGGAGTCACGTGAGTGACTACGTGAAGACCCCACCAGCACGCATGCGCGACATATCGTCGAACGCATTGCGGAAGCGACAGTCGGGAGAAGCATCGCTCCTCCAGCGTAAGTTTAAAAACTTACGGAAGGTAAGTCTCACTTAGCAGTGGTGAGCGTATGCGACTGGGTGTTTTTCTTGTGTCTACAGAAAATCACAATGGAGTCGCGCAAATCGAAGAGAGCAGCGGCAAAATCCGCTGCTGTGGAAAGCGGCCAGCAGCGTGCCGTTACTCCAGAGCTGCAGGTGTTACCAGCAGCTCCCGACTTCTCGTTGATTAAGACCGCAGGTGTGCCGCAGTCGGGCGGCAAATCCACCCGGAAGTCAGACGGGACCGTTGACTCGACTGGGTCCGGACCCGAAGACACCCCGTTCGCAGATAGCGACGGCGGGCGTCTTTCCCGCATGGAGCGGATGGTGGAGCAGTTACTCCAGCGTGACCTGCTAAGGCAGGGGCAGAGTCACGATGGGTCTCCTAGCAGACCCAAGGCAGGATCCTATCAAGGACTGCCAAATGTCTCACCCTCTTCGCAGGGAAGCATTAGGGGTCACAGCTGGACTGACCCTGAAGAGGGGCTTATGGCTGAACAACCAGCAGTGTTAGGGGTGCTGGAAGAATTGTTGGGCATGGTGAACAAGCATGCGGTTCCAACACAAAAAGGACTGCCAATTAACCCAAAGCTGGCAGCCAGTATAAACTAGATGGCCACTAATCAGCTGCAGGAGCAAGCCATCAATACCATGGCTGAGAAATATCTCGCTCCAGATATTTGCAACTCGCTCAATGTACCGGCAGTCAACAACCCTATCTGAGGCAACATGAGCCCTTCCATAAGAGGCCAGGAGGTAAAGCTTCAGAGGATTCTGAAACTGTTGGCTGCTGGAATCACAGCAGTGACCAGGACTGCTGTCAGGGTTGAGTTACCGGAAGAATTACAAGATACTCTAGCGTTACTGTGCAACACACAGTTTGAGATCAACAGCTACAGGGCAGTACCTATACACAAGGATCATCGGAAATACCTAAAATTTATCTGGATGGGACAGTTATGGCAGTACAAAGCCTTACCCAATGGGTTGTCATCAGCACCCAGACTGTTTACAAAAATATTAAAACTAGCTTTAGCTTATTTAAGGGAACATAACCATATTGTTATGTCCTACCTTGATGATATCCTCATTGTAGGTGAGAATTTGGAGATGGCTACATTGGCAGTTTCAGCCACAAAACATCTTTTTCAAAAGCTGGGATTTATCATACATCCAGATAAATCAAAGTTGAAACCCTCCACTACCATGGATTATTTGGGATTCACTATTGACTCTGTGCTAATGTCTATCACCTTGCCACCTAACAGTGATGGACTTGATTGAAGCATGCAGAAGCCTCACTGGCATCAGGGAACCTTCCATACGACAAGTAGCCAGAGTGATTGGGAAATTAGTGGCTGCATTCCCAGCAGCACAATTTGGACCACTCCATTGTCAAAACCTTCAAACAGCAAAAATCTTAGCTCTCAAAAATCATGCAGGCCATTTTGATAGACCAATGAAACTACCAGGGAAGGCAAAATCAGAAATAAATTGGTGGATAGAAAATGCTCAGCTTTGTTCTAACCCCATCACTATCATGAATCCCTTGGTCACATTACAGACTGATGCCAGTGCTAAAGGTTGGGGAGCAACTAATACCACCACAAGTTGTGGAGGCAGATGGAGTGCACAAGAATTAACCCTATTCAAAACACTAGGGATTAATTATTTAGAAATGCTGGGAATTATCTGGGCAGAGGGAGTGATCATCTGGCAATAGGATCACACCCACTAGTGTCTAAGCTTATGAGGGGAATATTTAACTCTAATCCTCCTAGGCCCAGATATAACCATACGTGGGATAAAAGCATAGTCTTGACAATGTTACGAGGATGGACACGCATAACGGGGCTCACCTTGGACAAACTCACATATAAGATGGTTATTGTAACAGCACAACGGGTCCAGTCCTCACACAAATTAAGTATGGACGCCATGAGTATTACCAATGGCAAGATAACCTTTCTCATACAGGGGTTATTAAAACAAGACCAACCCGGTTAATCTGGCCAAAAATTAGAATTTCAGGCCTATCCTGCAGATACTCGACTCTGCATCATCACACTTATCTTGCAATAGATAGAAGTCACTAAGACTCTAAGGGGCACGGAGAGAGCTTTACTTATAAGCCATAAACGGCCTCACCACAAAGTCACGGTGCGAACCATATCAAGATGGTTAAGGGTGGTGTTAGATGCAGCGGGGGTGGATACTAATGTTTTCAAATCTCACTCCACCAGGGCTGCATCTACATCGGCGGCTAGGATGATGGAAGTTCCTATGGACCACATCCTGGCCACAGTGGGTTGGAGCAATGAAAAGACTTTCCAACGCTTCTATAATAAACCCGTGGCCGCTCCTGACACATTTGCAGGGAAAAGTTTGAGTTCTGCAAAATAAATTACCCAATGTGGGGATATATTATTTTGGTATGAATAAATACCTTCTTTGTTTTTCAGCACAGTGTCATGTTTGAAATACATTCATCCTCCTTTTACCCAGCATGACAGTATGTGAGCATGGACTCGTTTCCAGGGCATGAAATCACAGAGCTTTGAAATCTTCACGTAGTCACTCACGTGACTCCGAAATAAAATAGTAAGATTAAGTGAGAACTTACCAGTTTGAAGTTTGATCTTTATTTTATGAGGAGTTACGATGAGGGATTACGTGCCCTCCGCTTCCAAAACCCTCCATTATAAAGTTCAACTGGTATGAAGGTTTTCTCTTATCTTTCTATATTAGTCTACTTTGGTATCTGTGATTTCACACCACTGCTTTGAAGAATGTCGCGCATGCGTGCTGGCGGGGTCTTCACGTAATCCCTCATCGTAACTCCTCATAAAATAAAGATCAAACTTCAAACTGGTAAGTTCTCATTTAATCTTACTATTCCATTGCAATTCCAAACATTCACTGTTTATTAAAGAGAAAATAGCACGTTATAATACATGATGACGATGATGCTCCTGTTGGCTGCACAATTGAAGGCAGCAAACAACTGAACCACACAGACTAAAACAGTCCCATGTTTAATCCTTGTTAACTGACTGTTGTGGTAGAAACAGTCCAAATTCTGGAATTAAACTCAATTTCACTAGATTGGCCTGGACCCTTAGCGGAACACTGCTGATAGGCTGCTAAATGCCGGCTGAGAACCCAGGATACGGTTTAGTTCGGAATTCCTCTTGATGTTCCTCAGTGTGTCTTGTGTGGGGGGTGGTGTGGGGGGGTAAGGGGGAAACCGCTTTGGTCGCCTCCTCCCCGGAGAGGCGACTTTTTCCATGTCGCGTCCCCTGTAGCCTAACAGCAAGGATCGGTGCAGCCTTTCCCGGAGAAGTGCCCGGGGCTTCAGCAGTGGGCGCAGCATGGACTCTCAGCGTGGACTCTCAGCGTGGCACGGGCGACCCCTGCCTGGGCTCACCGGAGGGGAGCGTTCTGTTCGCTGTCCCATGGCAGCCTGAAGCCGTCGTTTGCAGAGATCCGACCAGCACGGCGTCCTGGGCCTGGGATCCCTCGTTGGGGACCCAGGAGGAAAAGAGCTCCAACCGCCGGCCCGAGGCAAACTTCTACTGCGGCGCAGCGTGGACTTACCATCGGGAGTGGGGTCCCTCGCCAGGGATCCCCGGAGGGGAGCTTTGACCGCTGTGCTGTCGTGCTTTTGGCTGCGGCGCAGCGGGAACTTTAAATCTTCAACCGCCGGCCTGCGGCCTACAACAATCTGAAGCCGCAGTCTCCGGTAGGGAAGCACTGATTCAGGACTTACCTGGACCTTTTACCTTGTCTGCACATCTGGACGCCCACAACTGCGGCTGCGGAGGGTTGAGGTCCCGACCACGGGGGGGAAATGGAGGAGGACTGGCCAAACTTTGTGCCTTCCACCACAGTGATGAATGCTGTGGTGGATGTTTGTGTTACATTTTTATTGTGTTTTTGTGTGTTCTTTTTCATTGTACCGCTACTGACAAATTCATTTCACTTGCACTTTATGTGTCGAATAAAGCTGATTGATTGATTGAATTCAAATAATCTACAAAAAAGAATCCATCTGCATTAAATTTTTAGCAATATTCAATACTTAGCATTGAAGGATGGATAATTATGTGAGTTATTATAGGGTGAGGAGCAAACTTAACAAGCATGAGTAAAATAGTGTAGGTTTTTTTTAAATTGAAAGCTCTGTGAAGAGAGAGCATAATTTATGGCACACAGGAACAATTTAAAAAGGTTTTTTCCTGTTTGCACTTAACTGATTACAAATTCCTTGATTACAGTAATGATGGAAATTGCCTGGATCAACTTTTCACACAGCAATTACACCCATTTTCCATTTTATTTTGGAGGCTTGACAAATTTACTTACATATTTAACATCAGTACAGCAGTCAAGAAAATCTTTCAGCTCATTGAATCTTTGCAGCTTTCTGCAAGAGCAATTCATTAATTTCTAATCCCCCAATGCTTTCCCTGTAGCCCTGCAAACTTTTCATCCTCTAGTTTCTGTTTTGAAAACCATGTTTGATTCTGCTTCCAGCAACTTTTAGGGCAGTGAATTCTCCATTAAAACTACTTGATGCTTTAAGGCTCAATATTTCATTTTCCCTCTCTACACCTTATTTAAGCACATCATATCTAAGTCCTTCTGCCCTTGGCAAAAAATTCTGGTTCATGTTTATTGGTTCTAGGTATATGTGTCTAGGTATTTCATGATTCTGAACACCTGCATCAAATAGCCTAACAACGTTCCTTGTTTCAAGCAGACAAGCTTTGCCATTGTATTCATAGATTAACACAAGGGAGTCAAAGGTGTTTAATTGTCATATGCACCAGGAAAGGAACAATTAAATTCTTATTGCCTGAGGTTTATAGGAACATTAATGCAATAACATAACATAACACATATACATTAATCAACAATACAATACATTATCAGTAATATTAGGTAACCAAACAATAATATTGAATTCCCTCGGTCCTGGCGCCATTCATCTTGATCCTTCTTGCACCCTCCCAAGGACCTTCATATACTTTTTATTGTGGGGTGACCTGACGTAGTTATACTATCACCTGTTATAACCTTTCATTATAACCTTTTTGCTTTTGAGATTCAAGCCACCTGTATCTAAATGCTGAGTTTTTAATCATTTTCTTGAACTTTCCCCCTGCTTTCAAACACTTGTGTGCATTTGCATTCATGTACGTTTGTTCCTGCACTCTCTTGAGAATTATACCCTTCATATTGCCTTTCCTCGTACATCTAATTACATTTAAATTGCTGTGTCCACAAAACTGCCAAATCGTCCTGAGGCTGTTTATTCTCCTCGATGTTTACTATATTTCCAAATTTTGATTAGAAATGTTTCCTTTATGAATGTTAAAATGGAGATGTTTGTTATAAATTTAGGATGACAGTTGCATTTTTCATTGGAAAGAGGAGAATGAATTATATCTGTGTACATGGTCCAGTTCACCTGCCCTGCCTCAGTCAAAGACTATACTTAACTACCTCAGGCCTTTTCCTCATGTATGGGAAATGCCAAAATGAAATATGTTGCATGGCTCTTTAAAGTCTGTGAAGGTTCCCACAGGAATGTATACAGTACCAAGATGTTTGTCCTCATCGGTGTTTCCACACAATCAAAATTAAATAAGTCCTCATTTATTCTATGTTTTTAAAGCCTACTTGCAGTTCTAACTTCTGTTGTGTGATTGTTTGCCAGTGATAAAAGCAAACGAAGAACAAAAACAGTAAAGAAAACACTTGAACCGAAGTGGAACCAGACGTTCATTTATTCTCCAGTTCATCGGAGAGAATTTCGGGAACGCATGCTGGAAATCACCCTGTGGGCCCAAGCTCGAGTTCGAGAAGAAGAGAGTGAATTTTTAGGAGAGGTAATATATCTTAAAAGATTTTTGTTGAAAGGAAATGTACACTTGCCCAGATTTTGCTTAGTAATCACATTAGATTAGATTGAACAGCAACGTCTACCATCCAATGCTGTTAAACCTGCGAATGTGGACATTGATATGTGAGATGTGATGCTGTGTTCTCACAGCAGGTAGATTCTAGCCTCTCATAATTTTAATTACTTCTATCAAGTCTCCCCGCAACCTCTGGTGATCGAGAGAACCCAATTCAAGTCTGTCCAACCTCTCTCTGTTGCTAATACCGCCTAATCCAGGCATCATTTAGCTGGACCTCCTCTGCACCTTCTCTAAAGCCTCCACATCCGCATGTAATAGAGTGGCCCGACTGCACACAATACTCCAAATGTGGCCTGACCAAAGTCCTACAAAGCTGCATCATGACTATCTGACTCTTATACTCAATGCAGTAAGCATACCATATGCCTCCTCTATCACACTACCTACTTGTATTGCCATTCTCAGGGAGTTATGGCCTTGAAACTCAAGAACCTTCTGTACATTAATGCTGTTTAGGGTCATGCCATTAATAATATATTTTCCCCTTTCCCTAAGTGAACCTCCCCACACAAGTTCAGGTTAAACTCAGTTCCAAATGTACTCTGGCATCATTTCCCAACTCAAATGTAATTTCGCCGCTACATTAACAACTGCAGTGGAGCTGCCTCCTACACTCATAGAATCATAGAAAATAGGTGCAGGAGTAGGCCATTCGGCCCTTCGAGCCTGCACCGTCATTCAATATGATCATGGCTGATCATCCAACTCAGTATCTTGTACCTGCCTTCTCTCCATACCCCCTGATTCCCTTAGCCACAAGGGCCACATCTAACACCCTCTTAAATATAGCCAATGAACTGGCCTCAACTACCTTTCAACTCATGCTGAACTCAATGATTTAAACAATTTCACTAACTTCCGCCCTGTCCTTAAATTTACTTCAACAATCTCTGACTCTCCATATCACGATTTCCCTATCTCCATCACAGGGGATAGACTTTTCATTGGCATCTACTACAAACCCACTGACTCACGCAGTAAAAGATCAAGCAGATAAAGGTGTCCCTAGTTTCTAGTTTAGAGAAACAGCGCAGAGCCCACTGAGTCCGCACTGACCTGTGATCCCCTCACCTTATCTTACACACAAGGGGCAATTTACACTTATACCAAGCCAATTAACCTACAAACCTGTACATTTTTAGAGCATGAGGGGAAACAGATCTTGGAGAAAACCTACGTGGTCACAGGGAGAATGTACAAACTCTGTACGGTAAGCACCCATAGTCGGGGTCAAACCCGGGTCTGTAAGGCAGCAACTCTACTGCTGCTCCACCTTGCTGCCCACTCCCCGGATGCTGTCTGACCCACTGAGTTACTCCGGCACTTTGTTTTTTCCTCAAGATTCCAGCACCTGCAGTCCCCTGTGTGTCTAATGCATTCTTACAGTCCTTGCTGATAGATTCAGCACTAAAATCTCTGCAATGCATCAACTTGTGATACTTAACCACTAGTTCTGTGCTAAAAATAGCTGATAAAGTTCGAGCTGGTGATATCAGAAGTAAGGTTTTAAACAAATGATAAGCAATCCTTGGTGACTGCTGAATCCTTGGTCCCGAAAATGTAATGAAGCAAGTAAGGAATTCTATGATCTTTCCTCTCCCCCTTAGTCACAGCAGTAATTCTTACTCTTTATTTTGTTGCCTGTAGATTACCTAAATCTATCTTTTATTTCCAACTTTACACTTGATTTTACTCTACATGGCTCAATGAGGACTTTTCATTTTGATAGATGAGGAGACTTGGATGTTTCTTACCATCAAAGACCAGGCAGATCGTAGTAAAGTGCAGCCTGCTGAGACCCATGGGCAATGAAAGAAAAACTCTGCCAGTAAAATCTGGGCAGCTGTCAACAAGCTGTCCTGTGTCATTCCTTTAGCGTTGACTGTAAAAATCTGGGCTGTTACTAACATTAAATCTTCAACGGTATTTTTCAGTTTCCCAAATTTTTCAAACATATATGAATGAAATGTCTTCTTACAAACCACTGTCCAGATTTATTTGTGTGTTTTACATTTTAAATTGTCAACTTGATGCAGCATTTTTATTTCCGCCAGTGTCACATCTAATAAAATGCAGGTAATATTCAACAGGTCAGGGAGCAAGTTAATGTTTTGGAATAAATGACCCATCATCAAGGGTGGCATAGTGGTGCAGCAGTAGAGTTGCTGCCTACAATGCCAGAGATCTGGCTTTGATTCTGACCACAGGTGCTGTATGTATGGAGTTTGAACGCTCTCCCTGTGAATGTTTGGATTTTCTCGGGGTGTTCCTGTTTCTTCCCACATCCCAAAAAGGTCCAGGTTTGTAGGTTACTTGGCTTCAGTAAGATTGTAAATTGTCCCTAGTGTGTAGGATAGTGGCAATGTATGGGGTGATCGCTGGTTGGCGCAGACTCGGTGGGCTGAAGGACTTGTCGCTGCGCTGTATCTCCAAGAACCAGGAGAGCTTAAAAAGCACAGGAATACGTAATTTATAGAGAAGGGGGAAGGTTGAAGAGAACAAAGCGAAAGTACGCTATATTACGAAAACTAAAAGAGAGGGAATGGCATGAGTGTTAGTGGTGGCAGCTAAGAGGATGGTGCGATATTAATACAACTGACCTGCATGTAGAAGATAACAAGAGGATGAATGGGACAGAGAATCAAAAACAGCAATGCTGTGTGAGGTACAAACCAGTGAGTTGAGTCAGTTTCTTTATCAGAAGAGTTATCTTTTGAGTATGAGCATTGATTTTTTGAGTATTGAGCTTATGGTGGGCTTTCTTGGAATAGTACAGGAGACGTTGGAGTGACAGTGGGATGGAAATTTAAAGTACAGGCAACTGGGAGCTCAGGATCACTATTGTGAACTGAACAGAGGTGTTCTGCAGATGTCACACAATCTGATCATCATAATATCAATTAAAACACTCTCTGAACATTAAATTAGAAGATGTGCAAGTGCACAACTCTACTTGGAAGAAAGTGTATGCTTTGCTTGATATTGGGAATGGATGAAAACAATGGGTGTTGCATCTGCTGCACAGATGCTGCCTGACCTGCTGTGTTTTCACAGCATTCTTTGTCATTTTATTTCAGGTTTCTAATATCTGCACCTGTAGTTTTTGGCTTTTCATATTTTAGTTTTGATTTTGGGTGAATATATAGAAAAATGCTTCTCTCATATTGGCAAATCTTCTCAGGGCCAATACAATAAATTTAATTTTAACTGAAAACAGAAATAATATGTTGCTTCCAATATTTAAAATCATGAAGTCAATTGTGCTGTGACTTTTCTATAATGGATGGAACCGATGGAGCAATTAACATCTTCTTGGAAAGAAGACTCATGGTTAGTAAAGTTATGTGCGGGTGTGTGCATTTGTCACGTACATTTTGATTAACTGAGACGATGCTTTTGCTCTATTTCACCATTTTTTGGAATTATAGCTTTTTCAGACGTTAGCGAGTGTTGCTCAAGAATAACTACATCACAAATCTTGGATTTTGCTCGTTAAGTCAGGATGCTGAATTTTGATAGCTGAAGGGCATGTCCCACTTGGATGTTATTTGCACGTCATTTACCCGACATAATGTACGCTTCACGATGAATGGCAAGCAATACGTGTGCATGACGCGTAACAAGACGCGGTGGCATAAGCAGTGGTGCGCGGTTACGCGCAGAGCCCCGGGATTTGGGGATTCACAAAATCTTTGCGTGCCACCTGCATGACAACCAAGTGAGACAGACCCTTGACTCTCAGTAGCTCCAATTTCAGAGTAAGAGAAATGCACTTGGATTCCAAGAATCATGGTTAAAAAGACAGCACAGCACATCACATTTCTTCCAGGTACAGTGCAAATAATGAGAATTCCACTGGTCTATCATGATTCAGGTTTCTCCTGAGCCGTTCTGGCAGCAGAAGCAAATTTTCCTTATGCCAACAGCTCGTCCAGTAGATTTTGCAAAACAAGGTAGTATTCATGCAGGTTCAAGGTGGTGAGCAAGGTTCTGACCATGTGTGCAGAGGTGGCACACTAGTGTCATCAGACTTCAGCCAGTAACATTCATCATCTGATGGTTCCATTTATCATGCCCCACAGGGATATCTTTCAGTCACGGAAAGTGTGGAATTGATCTAGAGCATGTAAAGTGTTATGTATACATTGTTGCATTGTTGGAGGTGTTACGGGGGTTCACTGAATGCTGGAGTAACTCAGAGGGACAGGCAGCATCTCTGGCGAGAAGAAATGGGTGACGTTTAGGGTCGAGACTCTTCTTCAGACTGATGTCAGGGGAGGGGGCGGGACAGAGATAAAATGTAGTCAGTAAGACTAGTGGGTGAACTTAGAAGGGAGAGGAGATGGAGAAAGAGGGAAAGCAAGTGCTATTTGAAGTTAGAGAAGTCAATGTTCATACCGCTGGGGTGTAAGATGTAGGAAAGTGTGAAACATTAAAACAAAGATTAAATGGTGAGTGATTGCCTAAATGTTCTCCTCCTGTCCTGATGTTTATCTTCCCCAAGACGGTAGTATCAAGGAGTCTTAGAGCTGCACACCATGGAATTAGGCCCTTCGGCCCAACTTGTCCCTGCCAACCATGATGCCCTATCTATGCTAGTCCCACCTGTCCCATTTGGCTCTTATGTCAGGAAACCATTCCTATCCTCAAATACCTTCTGTGGCAGCTCATTCCATATACACATCTTGTACTAATGTCTCCACATGTATTCTGTCCTACCAGAAGAGCTGGCACAGTGGTATATAAGCACAAGCGAGCAGCTCTGGAAGTTATCAATATGACATCATGCCATATGTTAATTAGCAATATGAGCAGAATTAGACCATTTGGCCCATGAAGCCGACACCACCATTCAATCATGGCTGCTCTACTTGTCCCTCTTAATCCCATTCTAATACTTTCTCCCAATAACCCCTGACACCCGTACTAATAAACATGTCAAACATGCTGGCATGTCAGCAAGGAAACCTCCTGATTTTTCTTGATATGCAAAGGAACTGGAGGCTCCATTTTGACATTTCTTTGTTTCGATGTCCAATGAATTGGAAATGCATGCCAAAAATAGCATTCCCAACTTGAACCATGCTATTTCTCATAGGTGTGTAGGAAAGGGATTTGCTTATGTGTAGGGTATGCAATAAGTTGTGAGTGTACGTTCTATGAATCCAAACCATCAATGTGTTTGCACATAGATATAATATTTAATGCTGGGAGTCACATGAAAATTGCAATCATTTATCCACAGTCACAAGTCTGTGGAAAGTTCTTAAAAAGATGCATATGAATGAGAACCACCACTTCAAATAGTAGGTCTGAATTTAAATGTCCAAGGCAGCAATGGAGAGACAGTTAGGACATGGACCTCATGTCTTGAATAGATGACAGGGGAGAATTAGAGTTGTCAGACATCATTCAACCACCTCCCCAAGAGTGGAAAGAATGCTTATTTGAACCATACAAATTTGTGGTCAATTAGTGAAAATTTGATGGCTGGCTTCAGCTGCAAACGTAAAGTGCATGGTCAAGAATCAAGAGTGTTTTATTGTCATATGTCCTGAAATGGTAGGACAGAATATATGTGGAGATATTAGTACAAGATGTGTATATGGAATGAGCTGCCAGAGGAGGTATTTGAGGATAGGAATGTTTTCCTGGAATAAGAGCCAAATGGGACAGGTGGGACTAGCATAGATAGGGCATCATGGTTGGCAGGGACAAGTTGGGCCAAAGGGCCTAATTCCATGAAATGCTTACTTGCAGCAGCTCAAAAGATATGTAAACATAGTACTCAGTAGATGCCGTAATAAACAAGAAGAAGTTCAATGTAAAACAAAACCAAATGAGTGCCAAGACAAAAACAAAGCGCAAGTCCCTAGTGCGATCAATGCAGTTCATAGTTTGGGATTTACCTGGGAGTTTGTAGTGTTCAATATCCTGATGGTTTTTAGGAAGAAGCTGCTTCTGAACATGGACATTGCAGTTTTCAGCCATAGGTTCCTATGTCTGCTTCACAAAGTCAAAAGTGTAATGAGAATGTGGCCAGGCTGGTGTGGGTTCTTGATGATGCTGGCTGCCTATTTGAGCCTGTTCCTCCTTTAGATCCCTTTGAGGATTGGGTGGTCAGTACCCGTGATGGCCTTCACCTTACCAGCCAGGTCACTTCTAGTTTGTGCCTATATGATTTTTAGTGCAAACGTGCACTACAGTATCTTACCAACAACAATGAACACAGCTTTCACACTGATTTATTTTATTGTTGCATTCCAGTTACACTCTGTGCATAACTGCATTAAGTAAATCATGTGGCGCCTCGCCTGCACTGTTCGTCCTTTCAGCATTTTTTGTTATTTTTAGTATGTCAAAGAATAGAATAGTTTCTTTATTGTCATTGTAACATGAACCATGTACAACGAAATTTAAAAATGTCGACCAGTCAGTGCAACATTCAAACCATAAAAGCTAACGATACATACAAGGTAAAATATTAAAAAAGATAAACAACTAAAATAAATATGGAATATGAAAACAGCACGCATAAACACCCAACCCTACATCCTTCTGTCGATTTCACAGTGTACCAACCACAGTCCCTTAGTCCCCGCGTTCCTTGGCGGCTACATTTAGTGCCTTTATAGCAGTGGGGTAAAAACTGTTTTTAAGTCTGTTTGTCCTTGTCCTTGTAGATCTGTACCGTCTGCCTGACGGCAACAGTTTAAACAGGGAGTGTCCGGGGTGGGAAATATCCTTTATAATATTCTGGGATTTTATGATGCAGCGGGAACTGTGTAAGTCTTCCAAGGTAAGGAGAGGGCAGCCGACAATCCTCTGGCCGTTGTCAATGGCCCTCTGGAGCGCTCTCCTCTGAGCTGCTGTGCAGCTGGTGTACCACACGCATACACAGTATGTTAGGATGCTCTCAATGGAGCACCGATAAAAGGACAGCAGCTGTGTGATGTTATTCTTCCTGAGCACCCTCAGGAAGTGCAGTCTCTGCTGGACCTTTTTCAGCAGCGCAGAGGTGTTCACGCTCCACGTCAGGTCCTCCTCAATATGGATTCCCAGGAAGCGGAAATCCGCCACCCTCTCCACACAGTCCCCTCTGATGATTAGTGGTACCAGTTCTGTTTTGTTCTTCCTGAAGTCTATTATTATCTCCTTGGTCTTTAAGGTGTTCAGGAGCAGGTTATTTTCTCCACACCACACTGTCAGCTGCTCCACCTCATCCCGATAGGCGTACTCGTCCCCCCCGGAGATGAGCCCCACCACCGTAGTGTCATCTGCAAATTTGACAATGGTGTTGCTGTGATGGGCGGAGGTGCAGTCATGTGTGTAGATGGTGTAGAGCAGGGGGCTCAGCACGCAGCCCTGTGGAGAGCCAGTACTGAGGCTGAGGGCCGTGGATGTGTGATGGCCCATTCTGACTCTCTGGCTGCGGCCCAACAGGAAGCTATTTATCCACATGCAGGTGGAGTGTGGAAGTCCCAAGTCCCCCAGTTTGTCCACCAGTTTGTGGGGAAGGATAGTATTAAAAGCAGAGCTGTAGTCCACAAAGAGCATTCGCACATAGCTTCCCCGCTGCTCCAGGTGGGACAGTGCAGCATGGAGAGCTGTGGCTACAGCATCCTCTGTAGATCTATTCGCTCTGTACGCAAACTGGTGGGAGTCAAAGCTTCGGGGCAGGAGTGATGTGATATGACCCCGGACCAGTTTTTCAAAGCACTTCATCACCACTGGTGTGAGTGCGACTGGCCGATAGTCGTTGGGGCTGGAAATGTGGGGTTTTTTGGGCAAGGGGACTATGGTTGCGGACTTCAGACAGGGTGGGACAGTGGACTGGGCCAGAGATTGATTAAACATCCTCGTGAAGACTCCAGCCAGCTGGTCTGCGCAGTCCTTCAGCACGCGTCCAAAGACGCCGTCGGGTACAGTAGCCTTCCTTGGACTGATGGCCCGCAGCATGCGCCTCATGCCAAAAAGTATGTTTTAAAGGCTTCTTAGTATTTTTATGGGGGGGGGGGGGGGGGGGGGTGAGGGAATAGGGGGAAGCCGTTTCCCAGTCATTTACCTGGAATGAGATGCATCTTTTCTCCAAGTCGCATCTTCGACCCCACTCGCAGCCTACCAACTGGATCGGTGCGGCCTTTCCAGCCGGAGACCGGCCAGAGCTTCAGCAGCGGCGCAGCAATAAATTCCATAGCAGAGCGTGACGATGCCTTGCTGGGGATCTCCTATGTTGAAGCTCCGGAGTGTTAGGCCTGCTGACTTTAACACCATGGAGCTGTGGTTTGCGGAGCTTCTAGCCGCGGGCGGCACTGACTTCATCGTGGAGTTCTGGGATATTTTGCAGAGGGTCGCCAGTGTTGAATCTCCGCCCAGCTCGACCTGTAGACTTTGAGAGCCGTGTCCTCCGGTAGGAAGCGGCCGATTCGGAAACTCTAAGCTACTGAGTGTGTTCTTCCTTTCCGATGCTGGAGTTCCGATCATCCTGACGAGAGAGCTTGAACATTGGGCCGCCCGTAGAGGCGACTGTTGGTGGCTCAAAGGCCCCGACCACGGGTGAACAAAGAGGAAGATGACTGAACTTTATTGCCTTCCCTCACAGTGGGAAACGTTTATTCTGCTGTGTGGGGATGTTCATGTTAAATTATATCGTGTATTGTGTTCTTTTTATTCGTATGGCTGTATGGTTATTCAAATCTCACTGTACCAATCGGTGCATGTGACAATAAAGGTAACTTGAACTTGAAATTGAGACTGGTGATTCCATTGCACCCTGTGTCTTGCAAATATCTGCTGTGCCCTTTGAAATTTGTGATCAGTTTTGCATTTCAGATTAATTGCCTACTGCATGAAACACAGATAATTTACAATTAACTTCACGGAATAATGTGTTTTTGTATCCTTCTTGTGCATTCCAGTGGCCCATGAAGAATTACTTACATCTTTATACTTCATTTTGTCATGGTAGCAGCTCACTGGCTGCTTGGATAGCCACTGGTCCAATACTGTTGTCATGAATCAATAGACAATAGACAATAGGTGCAGGAGTAGGCTATATGGCCCTTTGGGCCAGCACCGCAATTCAATGTGATCATGGCTGATCATCCCAAATCAGTACCTCGTTCCTGCCTTCTCCCCATATCCCCTGACTCCGCTATTTTTAAGAGCCCTATCTAGCTCTCTTGAAAGCATCCAGAGAACCTGCCTCCACCGCCCTCTGTAAGAAATCCACAGACTCACCACTCTCTGTGAGAAAAAGTATTTCCTCGTCTCCATTCTAAATGGCTTACTCTAGCGATTTAAGCAGCGATTGCAAGTGATTTAGCAATGCAGTGATCAAAAGCAGATAATTTAAGGGATGTTGGACCAGCAATTACGAGGGAAGATCAGATGACTGTCAAAGAATCTTGGGATTGGAATAGGATGTTATAATCCTTGTACCACTATCAGTCTATCATTAGCTTACACAGTACCTTACATACTGAAAATATTTACCCTGATCTCTGTTTTGAGTGAGCTCGAGTATGCTGGTAGGCCAGTAGTTGCACAGAGAACTTCTTCTTAACTGGGGCCGGGAAGTGCGGAATGACTGGAGTCAGGTATGACAGCACGTGACCTCCAATAGCATGCCTGTAATCAGTGGTGGGTCAAGGCTGTTCTACAAAAGACTAACAGGGAGCTCAGGCATACCCTTATTGTATCCTCTGAACCCTTGCGGCATAGTTCATTTGAACAGAGCCTTTGATCTTTACAATCAATGTAAGTGTTTTTAAAGTTAACTTTCATTAACGTTAATGTTTTAATTAAAACCTCATACAAATTCTTTGAGATTTTATGTTAACTTCTTTTAATTTTTAATTGTGTCAATGTTTTTTTAACTGATCATGGAAATGACATTTCCATGTGCCACCTTCAATCTCTCCACGACTTGAATGCTGCCATTCAAGAAGTGGCTGCAGCAGTGAGGTTAGTAGGAGGTTGTCCATCCTAATTTGAGGAAGGACACCCTTGTGATTAGGGCAGTGCAGCGTAGGTTCACGAGATTGATCCTTGGGATGGCAGGACTGTCATATGAGGAAAGATTGAAAAGACGAGGCTTGTATTCATTGGAGTTTAGAAGGATGAGGTGGGATCTTATAGAATCATACAACATTATAAAAAGGACTGGACAAGCTAGATGCAGGAAAAATGTTCCCAATGTTGGGTGAGTCCAGAACCAGGGGCCACAGTCTTAGAATAAAGGGGAGGTCATTTAAGACTGAGGTGAGAAAAAACGTTTTCACCCAGAGAGTTGTGAATTTAGGGAATTCCCTGCCACAGAGAGCGTTAGATGGAGCTCTAGGGGGTAGTGGTATGGGGAGAAGGCAAGCACGGGTTATTGATAGGGGACGATCAGCCATGATCGCAATGAATGGCGGTGCTGGCTCGAAGGGCCGAATGGCCTCTTCCTGCACCTATTTTCTATGTTTCTATGAATGGCCTCACTTGTGAAGTGGCATTGTGGGGTTTAGAGAGGCTAGGCTGTGCCCACAATGACCTGCCCCTTTGTTTCATTACTATCCTTTCCTTGTAAACCGAATCAAAGGCTATAGTGAAATCTACGTGCAATACATCCCATTGCCTTACCTCAGCTGATGGAAACCAATAAATTAGCTAAGCAGTCCCTTCCTTGACTCCAATTATGCTTTCCGATGCAGTGTCTTTTGTATTGAAATGCTTCATGATCTTATCTTTTCCATACCTTTCTTTCTGTAATAAGTATACATTTCATGATCTGTGGGTTTTGATTATTTTGCTGTTATTATTATTGTTATTATAAACATCTTCCACCTTTTATCAATCACCAGTCACCACTCCTCTTATTGAAAACCTCTATATGTTCTAAAACAGAATTTTAATTTTCTTTGTTCCTGTAGGGTTTTTGATAGCATTGAACCATCTACTCCCGTCCCTGAGATTTATTTTTATCTGGCCTCGTTGAATCAATCTCAGGCTGAATTATAACCTAATGAGCAACAATGCTAGTGTGAAATAAAGGAATTCCTTGCACAAGTTATCTGGCGAAGCCCATCGCCTTATGGCGACTAACTATCTTTAAGCCATTTCAGAAAGCTTGCTTTAAAAAAAACTTCAACAATGATTCTTAAATGTTGCTGTCGTGAATAATAATTCCTTTGGGAACTGATGGATTAAAGATTTAAGGATTAAATGCAGGTTATCTTTAAGGGCCTGTCCCACTGCGGCGACCTAATTGGTGAGTTTAGGAGAGTTTGAAAAAGTGTCATGTTGAAGACCTCCTTCGATATGTAGAAGACCTCCTTCGACCTCCTTCGACTAGCTTCGGGAAAATTGGACACCGAATAGTGGAGAGTGAACACGATCTCCTTCGACCTCCCTTCGACTATGTTGAAGACTATCTATGACTACCTTCGACTACCTTTGATTACCTTCGACTACCCTCGATTACTTACGAATAGCATGCCGACCTACTACGACCTACTTCGACTAAACCTACGAGTTAAAAAAAAAAGATTTTTTTCAATGGCGACCTTTTTTTACTCACGGCCTTTTTTCAGCACGTTGAAAAATACGAAGCGACCTAGCAGAGGCCTCGAGTACGCGGAGACTACTCTCGAGCACGAAGGAGAAGTACAAAGACCTCCTAGGACCTCGTGTCAACCATGCTGCGAGTATGAGTCGAGGGCAAACTCTTCTGAACTCGCGGATTAGGTCACCGCAGTGGGACAGGCCCTTAAATAAGTGATAAACTTCAAAGGGATCTCCAAGTAAACCTTATCTTTAGAATCTGGTTTATGTAAACTCTTAATCATATATAACATATAACATATAACAATTACAGCACAGAAACAGGTCCTCTTGGCCCTTCCAGTCCGTGGCTATTTTCCCCTAGTCCCATCTACCTGCACTCAGACCATACCCCTCCATTCGCTTCCCGTCCATATACCTATCCACTTTACTTTTAAATGTTAAAATCGATCCTGCCTCCACCACTTCTGCTGGAAGCTCATTCCACACAGCCACCACTCTCTGAGTAAAGAAGTTCCCCCTCATGTTACCCCTAAACTTCTATAATTCTCATGTCATGCCCTCTTGTTTGAATCTTCCCTACCCTCAATGGGAAAAGCTTATCCACGTCAACTCTGTCTATCCCTTTCATCATTTTAAAGACCTCAATCAAGTCCCCCCTTAACCTTCTGCGCTCCAAAGAATAAAGACCTAACTTGTTCAACCTTTCTCTGTAACTTAGTTGCTGGAACCCAGGCAACATTCTAGTAAATCTCCTCTGTACTCTCTCTATTTTGTTGACATCCTTCCTATAATTAGGCGACCAAAATTGTACACCATACTCCAGAATTAGTCTCACCAATGCCTTGTACAATTTTAACATTACTTCCCTACTCCTATATTCAATGCTCTGATTTATAAAGGCCAGCACACCAAAAGCTTTCTTTACCTCCCTATCTACATGTGATTCCACCTTCAGGGAACTATGCACAGTTATTCCTAGATCCCTCTGTTCCACAGCACTCCTCAATTCCCTACCATTTACCATACTACTGATTACCATACATACCATACTATTAATCATACTACTGATTAATCAGTTGCACCCTCACCAGCCTTGAAAAACTATTTTAGATGTTTTATTTTGTATGTCACCAATTTTTCCAAGACAGGTTAATGAAATAACACTGACATCTGTTCTTTCAACCTTGAGTTGATTATGGAGATTTCTCTTCTCAAGATCCAATGTTCCACCGAATATGAAACTGCAGCATAAAATGAGGTGGAACAATGACATTATTGTTGTTTAGATGCCCAAATTAAGGTGTTACATTGGAGCAGTAGAGTGCTGTTATGGAAACTCGAGTAAAGTCACCTTGTCAGGGTAGAGGAAGGGGATAGTTATTGTTTGTTTGCTGTTCCTGTGCAGTACAATGTTACAGCTGGTAATAATCTGAAATAGGCAATATTGTTTGTCTTAGATTGTTTGTTAAAAAGAATCCTGCAGTGTGGAAAAAGTTTAGAATATTATTTATGGAGACAATGATGATAAAGCAGTCGAGAGAACTTGGTGTGTCAGCTGAGAATACATTGGGGAGAACATTTTGCTCTCACTAGAAATATTTAGCTGACCCAGTTTCATTGGAAAAAGTAGAATCATCCTGAAGGTACTGACACTGCGTAACTTATACCTCTCAGCACTATCATGAAACGCTGCAGCAACTTCCAATGAATCATATTCTGCGGCGATTTCAATGCAACAGCTCTCGTGGTCTTGTATCAATGCCATTTCAGCATTATTTTTAACTACTATTAGCGTTACTTACCCTGTAATGAGATCACAATGTTGATTTCAATATACCCTGAATGTTGCAGAGAGAATTTAAGGCTGATTCTTTCTTAGGGTTGAAATTAACTATAAAGACATTGGTATGAAAGTTACCTAATACATATGTATAGTGTGCAGGGCTTATTGGTCGGTGCGGACTTGGTTGGCTGAAGGGCCTGTTTCCATGTGTATCTCTGAGCTAAACTACAATAATTTCTTCCCAATCCACCAGCCGCACAGAAATGTTAAATATTTTTGTAAAGCTCATTATCATCTGACAAAATAATGAGTGTATGATTTAAGCAACATTTGCTCTCAAGTAGGTCAGATATATATGTACAGAGACAGAGGCATTGCTCTTCATGGATATCCTCTTGCTATTTATAACGTAAAATTAGAGGAAAATCTGGAATTATGAATTTTATACCCAAGTCTTCGTTACAAATGTATATTTAATAACAGCTGTTCCTTGGTTTCTAGCAGTCAGTTCCAATCTTTATAGCAGTGTTTAGGTCCATTTCATATCTGGATACCTTGCAGTTATTTATATTGTGCATTATGTGATGGGGGGAAAAAATCTAAATCCTAATTCTTCATCAGTGACTCTCAGCTGGAGGAAATAGTTTTGGTCTTTTCCCTAATCTTTTAGTAACTGTAAAAAACTCTATTAAATCTCTGCTGCATTGAAAATGGTCCAAGGATTGCAAATCAGCAGTTTTCCATCACTAGCTTCATCACAAACAATTTTAAATAAGTTGTTAAATAATCTGACTGTAGTCAGACCAGGTTTTGCGCAAATTTGTCAATGCGCTTCATTTGTGCTAACTATAATCTTGTTATAAAGCTCAAATGCTACTAACCATCGTTTTTAAATTCCACTAACTCATTCCTTCATGAATTTTTTTTTATAATCCTTGCTACTTGTGAAAATTCCTATTTCGTATGTTGTCAGTGAAATTTGACTGTCTACTATGCCAAAGTTCAAAGCAACTAAATGTAAGTGATAAGGAAAGGTGGATTTTGAGCTAAAGTCTGAACAGTAGAATTTCCACACCTCTCTTCAAATCCATGTAATAATCATTGACACTAATTGTTTCTCAATTTTCCATTCAGAATGCTGCAATAATTGACTGAACTTTTATAGCAAACTCCTAAAGCTAAATACTGCAGATGTTAGAAATTCGACATTTGATGAAAGGCCATTTACTTGAAATATTAACTCTGTTTTTCTCTCCACAGGCTCTGCTTAACTTACTTCGTATTTTCAGCATTTTTTGTATTATTTTGTTACTATTTATTGTATGTGTCTTGAAAAATCTCTGGCTTTCTCTCTATTCAAACTCGAGAAAAAAATCTCTTAATTGAATCATGAGTCCACAATCTGTTGTAAATATTATAGGGTGACCAGTTGATAGATGTTTCCATGACCATATAGAAACGTGATTAATAGGAGAGGAGCATGCGCCCACTGTGTTACCCTAGTAGTATATTACTAGTGAATAATGTATACAGTGCACTTCATGTTATTAAAGATTTCTTTTCATAGGATACAATTTAGGTTTGAAGATGGTTTCAAGTAATTTATGATCACCATCTCAATTGACATGTTGATCACAGCGCACATATTGTATTTCATTCAAATGAGTTAGGTAATTTAAAGCATCTGAATATTGCTGAGATGACAATAGATACTACTTTGCAACCTTTCTCAAAAATAAAACTCTTCTTCTGAGGATATGATTATACAAATCAGCAGTGTACTTCTTCAAGGCTACCTTGAAGCATTTTCAATATTGTTTTAATATGACATTTATTTTGTATTATGTCGTCAATATCCAGTCCTATTAGTTTCCTTGTGTTCCTGATTTCAGATTCTCATAGAATTGGAAACTGCCTTGCTGGACGATGAAGCGCACTGGTACAAACTCCAGACCCATGACGTTTCATCAATGCCCCTTCCACAACCTTCACCTTATACACCACGCAGACACCCGCACGGTGAAAGCCCCACGAGGAGATTACAAAGTAGGTTCAAAGACAGTAGATTATCTCTTTCTGTTTTTTAGAGAGAATACATTTGAAGCATTGTAGATGCATTAATACATAGCATTGAAATTGAATCTGACAACAAATGGAGATCAAGAAAAATCCTTAACAGAAATCTTTAATAGACATTTAAGCACATGGCACATAACATGAGCTATAGTTTATTTAATGGCAGAGAAATATACCTAAACATCCATATGCTAAAGGAGATTTTTTGCTATGCTTTCATATCATGCTTGTGTTTGTCACAAGTAGATGTACAATAGCTCAACAGAAAAGGAGCAATAGCCTTTGATTTTTTTAGCACCCACAGTGGCATGGAAAATGGTCATTGCATTGACTATTTTGGTTGCAGACCCATGGCTAGAAAAGCCAATATTTGATGGTGCCCATGGTGGCACACAAAGGGTTTACACAATTTATTTGGCACAACACATCATTATGAAGCATAAGAAGATCAATAGCAAAACGTCTGTGATCATGAGGTCTTAGTGGTGTATGGCTCAGTGGCCAATAGAAGCTAGGGGTATGTGAGGGTTTCGATGGAGAATCAGAGAATTGGTTCCGATCATTGGGACCTAGGGAGGAATCATCAATGGATTTCGCATCAAATAATTGAGACATGGGATGACAAGAATTGCACCAGAAAATTGATTGAAATTGGAGGACTAGGTCTTGGAGCTTGCACAGGGTTTGCCTGAGCTTCATGACCATGGGGATTCATGGCAGTTTCTACTGTGGAAAGATAGCTTTCTACTGCGGACAGAAGATAGGCTAACAAATTAAAGGGGATGTGCATGAGTTATATTCCTGTCGGTGAGCTTGGGCCTGGTCTTATCAGCTCTCTTTAAATCTTGCCACTTCAAAGAAAACAATGCAGTGTTGCATTATGAGAGGTCTCAGGAATAAGTATGCCTCAGAATCATGTGGACGATTTTCCCAGGCAAGGCTCTGAACCCAATTTAATTTCAGGAGTGGCACAAATTGAACTGGAAACTATTATAATCATGTTCCACAGTGGAAAACACAGGCCTTTCATAACAGTTTTAAAAAGATTAATTCTGCACAACTTAATTTCCTGTCATGTTTTTGCTGAAGCCTAGCACAGGTTAGATGCTTCATATAGGATCAAAGAACTGCAGATGCTGGTTAATAGACAAAAGGACACAAAGTGCTGGTGCAACTCAGTGGGTCAGGTAGTATCCCTGGAGAACATGGCTTGGTGACATTTCAGGTGGAGACCATTCATGGACTGATTCTAAAAGGGGGAGAAGAAAGCTAGAAAAGGGGAGAGGTAGGACCTGTGTGGCGGGTAATTTGTTGACAGGCGAGGGAGGGGGGAAGGTGGGGGTTGATGGGCAGCTGTTTGTAATAGCCTATGATAAAAAAGGAAGGAAGGTGTGAGGCAGCTGAGGATTGCACAGCCAAATGGAGGATGTTGGCAAAGGGTGGTGGGTAAGTGGAAAGGAGAAATAGGTAGGAGTGCAGATGGGGCATTGAGGGGGAGGGGGGTTTGGTGGAAAGGGGGGAGGAGGGGTTTGAGAGGTTTACCTAATATGGAAGAATTCAATATTCATCCCATTGGGTTGTCAGCTACCCAAGTGGAATACAAGATGCTGTTCCTCCAGATTGCCTCACTCTGCCAATGGAGGAGGCGCAGGACAGGAAGATCAGCATGGGAATGGGAAGGGGAGATAAATTGGTAAGCAACTGGGAGATTCAGTAGGCTTCCTGGTCCTACCTCTCCCCTTTTCCACCTTTCTTATCGTCACCCTTCAATCAATCTGAAGAAGGGTCTCAACTGAAAACACCACCTATCCATGTTCTACATGGATGCTGCCTGACCCACTGAGTTACTCCAGCACTTTATGCTTTATGTCCTTTTAGGTGCTTCATAAATGTGAAGTGATTTGCTCACCCTAAGAAGTCAATTTCTATTAAAAAAATTGCAGTTGACTCCAAGAGGGCTAACAGAAAGATGAATCGTTGACTAATTTTGTTAATTTTGGCATTCTTATAAATCATCAAATAATTTGCTATCTACAGACTTAGTGTACCTTAGTCCGTTTGTAGCCTTACCCTCATCCTCTCTCTTTCTCAGCTGTGACACACTCATTACCGTGCATGAGCTCAAATGTACACAGATACTGTGAGTGAGACTTGTTTTTATATTTTGAAGGGCAATCTCTCCTTTTGAACTTATGCAAGAATGAAAAAGTTAAATAAAATGAATGGTGTTTCATAACAGAAAAGTTGATAATGGGAAATAACATGAGGGTGTTTCTTGATGAAGTTACAGTGAGAGTTGATGAGGGAATGTAGTTGATGTGGTTTACATGGTCATTTCGATGGCATTTGATAAGGTACTACATAATAAATCCAGGTTGATCCAGGTTGAAGCTCATGGAATAAAAGGGGGCTGCTCCAGCATGGATAGAACATTGGCTAAATTATAGTTAATAAGAATCGTAATGAGAGGTTGTTCCTCACACTGGAGTTTTCTGGGATCAGTATTATGACTATTGTTTTTCTTCGTGCATTTTTCAAGATATCAATGATTTGTAGATGGCACAAAACTTGGAGGTTTAGTGTAACTGAAAGGAGAATAAAAGACCAGAGTAATGTTGATGAGTTGTTGGAAGATAAAATGTAATAAGTGGCAGATGAAATGTAATCTGATGAAATGTGAAATGTCACATTTGAGCAGGAAGAATGAAAATGAGCAACATAAAATTGTGGACAGAGAATTGAAGTGGTGCAAGAACAGAGACATCCATTTTGCATGTGGATAATTTGTCTATATTGGCAGACAAGGTTGAGAAAGTGGTCTAAACCCATTGCAATCCTGGCCTTTAAAAATTAATGATGCAAGTATAAAACAAGGAAGTCATGATGACATTTTCATCATGCTTTGGCCAGAATGCGAGAAACGTACATTGTTTTGGTCTTAGATGGTAGGAAATATGTGAAGGCTTCAAAGAACCATGCAGAGGCAATTTACCGAAATGATTCCAGGAATGATGAACATTTATGTGAATGGAGTGGAGAAGTTGTGGTTGTTCTGTTAGTTAAGAGATGTTGCAAGTATTTAATATCTACAAGATATAAGGCAGACTAAACCAAGGGAAACCTCCCATTGATCAAGGATATAAGGGGTACAAGCATGGGGACATAGCTGTTGATTGTTTAAAAGAATCAGAAATGACATGAGTAAATATCTTTTACACAGTAATAAGTAGGAACTGGCAAGGTGGCAGCTTCAATTGCTGCATTGAAAAGTGAACTGTGTATGTATCTGAAAGGAATTCATTTATGGCTGTGGGGAGAAGGCAAGGGGCAGAATGCAAGATAGATTGTTCGCAGCTGGAGCAAAAAGAAATCGCTGGAAGAACTCAGCAGGTCAGGCAGCAACTGTGAGGGAAATGAACAGCTGATGTTTCAGGTCGGGCATATTCCTCAGACTGAAGAAGATTGCCAACCTGAAATGTTATCTGTCCATTTCCCTCCATGAATGCTGCCTGACCTGCTGAATTCCTAGAGTCTGCAATCTCTTCTATCTCTGTTTTTACCTGGAGCTCGTATGCACTTGACAGACTGAATGGGCTCCTGTGCTGTAATAAATCTGTGATTATGTGTCAAGCATCTCGCTTTGATACGTGTATTAACCAGTCATCATCAAAGCGAGGTTACATGGTGTTCACTGTTAATATTATGATGAATGTTGCAGCGTGATTAATCACCTAGTTCTTGTCCTTAAAAAGATTAGGTCACCAGAGTTGTTAAATTGGCATTTTACAATATTGTGGATGAAATCTGCAAGTATTTTAGTAATGAAGGAATGCTGGAGAATTAAACCAGATTTTACTTTACAGAAATTAGCATTTGGCCCTGTTCTTACTTGACCAAACAAAATGTTGCCCTTCTAGTAAGAGATTCAGCAATCAACAGCCAAAACCCATTTTTCTATTCCTGCATTAAACAAGCTGCAGTATCCATTATAATAATTAGTAGATAATTTAGACAAAAGTCTAGCCAATAATGACATATTTGCTGGCTTTATTTGTATGTTAATGCTACTCTATTGGCTAGACAGATTGTTTGATACTGATAAACTATCTACTAATAAATTACCTGCTAGCATGTTTTATCAGCATTGATTGTTTGTCCTTTAAAGTGGCTTTTTAGCTGTTCATTTCCATTGTGTAGCTAAAATATATGTTACTTTTCTTTTCATTTTGTATCCCATTCTGATATTTATTTTCCAGATACAGGTCCACATGCATTATCTTCAGGTAAATTACTGGGATGTATCAATGAATTAAGGCGGTTAAAGCACTTTTTGGTGTGTTAGACATCGCTTTAGAGAATGTCTGGTACTCGATGTCCTACCTGTGCATGCAGAGAGATTTTAAGATATTAGATCAGCTCCTCTTCTTGTCTAGCTTCCAGTTTGCAATCTGAATTAATTTTCTTGCTGCCAATGGTAATGCTAATTCACTTGTGCAATATAAAAGTGAGTTTGCCATTAATTAGACCTTTACTGTTTTGCAAATTAGTTTTTTTATTGTTGTTGGAACATGTCCTGAAGGTTTTCTATATCACAAAGAACTTAAAAATAGATGATGAAATTCCGACCCCTGTGCCTGTTCTACCATTCAGTAAGATCATGTCTGATCTTTAACCTCTATTTTGCACTCATCCCATATTCCTTGACTCCCAAAATATCTAAAAATCTATTGATTCTGCTTCAAAAATACTCAGCTGCTGAGTCTTTTGGCTGGAGAATTCCAAAAATTAATTAAAATTTGGGTGAAGAACTTTTGCCCCATCACTGTCTTTGGTTGTCAACCCCTTAACTTAACATTGTGACTCCTGGTTATAGATTCCTCAGTTAGAAGAAACATCATCCCTGAATCTGCTTTTTCTAGCCCCGTTTTTCTAATCTCAAGCCAACCCACGAATCATCTTTGACTTTTGCTGCACTCCTTCAGTGGACTGCGCACTTATTTAGAAAATCAATTGACTATGCCAAGTAACTATACAGATATTTTTGGTTCTGTTTTTTCTATCTTCATAGAGAAACTAATTCCCTACATAACTATAAGTACAGGATTTTCTGTGTTAAGTGGTAAGTGCCAATTGGTGGTAGTTAGCCAAAAGAAGCAGTAATAGAAATTTGAACCAATTGGGGATCAACTCTGCCAAACAGTCTGATCAGCTAATTTGGCATAGATAAGAAAGCAAAACTCAGCCTCCAGTGCCATATGGCTCTATACTGTGTTCACCAGCTGGGCCTTTTGAAATCCAAAATGCATTCTTAAGCCTGTCCCACTTACGCGACTTTTTCGGCGACAGCCGGCACCCGTCATAGGTCACCGAAAATTTTCATCATGTTGAAAATTCAGCAGCGACCAGAGAGACGCTACGCCTCTTTGGGTGACTAGGAGACTATGCACGGCCATACAGGCGACACCCTGGCGACATGTCGCGGGGTGAAGCCTATATGGTCGTGAGTAGTTGCCCAAAGAGTTGTGCAACATCTCTCCTCTTGTGCAACATCTCTCCTCTTGTGCAACATCTCTCCTCTTGTTCAAGTCGCCGCTGGATTTTCAACATGTTGAAAATTTTTGGTGACCTGTAACGACCTATGACGGGTGCTGGCAGTCGTCGAAAAAGTCGCTTCAGTGGGACAGGCCCTTTAGAAAAAATAATTTGGGGATATTGGACAGATGGTCAAAAGGTGGCTTTTTTTGCTTCATAAATAGGTTATCATTTTAAATGGTTCTTGCTCTTTTAGACACTGGAATGGTGGAACTGGAAATTAGAGTATGCTTCAATTCTTTGAATAAAATATGTGATAAGGCTTACGAATTTAATCATTATAAAAGGTGAAAATTAGAAGAATGCTACAGATTCACCTGTAATAATGCATACTGGCAAATTTTGAGCATATGCTTGTTCTGTTGTAATTAAATGTGGGTTTTAGATTTTTTTTAATCTACGCCACTGAAATGGCTTTGTTAGTACAGCCACACTTTTACTATGGATTAACTCAAGCTTAACTCCCAACATGTGTATTATCAGGCAAGAATGCATTTGGAAATAAAGTTAATCATATTGGCAGAATTTGTTTACCCACTGATAAGTAAAATTTATTATGTGTACAATATTTATTTATGAAACATACAATTCCAAAGACTATTGGTGAAGGGCATTAAACAATAAAGATAGCATGATCTGAGAGCCCTCTCTTCAGAGTGAATGAGTCATATAAAGCTTGAGAAACAAGTTTAGATTTAATAAGTTTCACCAAAGGTTCAAAGAATTCTCTCAAACTTGGAGCAGAAATTATGTAAAATACATTTTCAGCAAAAAAGAATGTCCCATATAAATGAGCTTTTCGAAATAGTAATTTGATATACAATGTCAATTTACAATTAAAATAACTGAATATTCTATCAGGCAAGGTAGTCTCCACATTTTTTGTTTGGAGAGCAACTTGTCACAATAGTGTAATGGAAATCAAGTGATCAATTAGTATTCTGCATTTGTCTCATTAATTTTGAATATCAGGAAATATTTAGGATAGAACTTTTGAAGATTAAGTACTGGAAATTCAGGACTCAAGAGGCTGAGCAAACGACTCAAGGGCCTGTGCTACAGGGAGCGGTTGAGCAGGCTGGGACTCTATTCCTTGAAATGCAGGAGGATGTGGGATGATCTTATAGAAGTGCACAACATCATGAGAGGAATAGATTGGGTAAACACAGAGTCTCCTGCCCAGAGTAGGGGAATTGAGAACCAGATGACATAGGTTTAAGATGAGGGGGGAAAGATTTAACAGGAACCCGAGGGGTAACTATTTCGCACAAAGTTGGCGGTCGTTGTGGGGAAGTTGAGGCGATGGGCCTGTTTCCACTCTGTATGGCCCAATGAAGGAATTCATAATAGAGCAGCATATACATGGACTGTAGAAGGTAGTAGTGGACCTTTCTCATTTAATGTGTTGTCATGTTACTATCTTTGTTGTTTACAGTGTAATTATGACATGAAATATATCTAAAGTTGCTCACAGAACCCATGTGTTTACTTGTTAATAACAATTTTACTGAGCCAGTATATTTAGGTGCAAAACGACAAACGTGAACTGCTATTTGGCAGAATAATTTACTTAGGATTGCTGCCTGCAGCTACATATGGTAAATTCATTTAGGTTGCATGTGGAAGCACAAGCTTTGTACAGTTATCTCAATAGGCAAGCATTTCAGGTGTTCTTGATCCTTTAAATGATCAAAAGGGCATATCATGATTAATTGTATAATATTTGCTTTTATCTGGCCAGCACCTTAAAAGATAAGGTATCTATTATATACTCACAATGTTTAAAATATAAAATCTTAATGTTTGTTCAATATTTGTGCAACATGTTGGCACAATGGTTGAAATCTTGTCTGCAATGGCAGTATGTTTTAACGAAATACAATATTTTGGTTTCTCGACCAGAACGGCATAGCACCTGCTTGGTTTAACACCTCAGGTATCTGATGTGTTTCAATTAAGTCACTTTAATTCTTCTAACTGCAATGGATTTAAACCTTGATTGTGCCTTTGCTTAATATATGATGACCTACACATTTCCAGAATTGGTCAAGTAAACCTTTAATGAACTGCTTTCAAAGTATTAACAAAGTAAATCTGTGCAATGTAATCCAAATATGGCCACACCAACGCCTTACCTAATTAAAGCATAACCTCTCTATATCTCCCTGTATCTAGTTCCATCAAAGATATATAATAACATTGCGATCGCTTTGCACCTTACACCGTACACCAAAACAAGAGTATTTTGTGTAGTTCACACTCTGGCACCCAGATGCCTTTATATCTCAGCTACTACTCGTGTGTTATCTCTTCTATTTAGATAATATATTTTGTTTAATATTTGATTCCATGATGGATAATCTTACATTATACTCCATCTTTTCCCACATTATACTCCATTTTCAGAGTTTTATCCAATCACAACTTATTTGTTTCCATTTGTTGCATCAGCTACTCTACTATCCAAAGCCAGACAAAAATGCGGGAGTAACTCAGTAGGACAGGCAGCTTATCTGGATAGAAGGAATGGTTGACATTTCAGGTTGAGACCCTTCTTCAGAGTGAAGTCAGGGGAGAAAGAGATGGAGAGATAAGGAAGTGTAAGGTGTGAAAACACGACAAAGGGGATGAAGATCAGGTCAAATGTGGGAGAAGGTAACAACAAAGCAAACAGAGATAAAATGTAATTGGAGACGACCAGACTGGTCAGAAAACCGGGAAGGGATGGAGAGAGAGAGGGAAAGCAAGTGATACTTGAAGTCAATATACTCATATCATTAGGGTGTAAGCTGCCCAAGAGAAATATGCTTTATTATCCACATGAATATGTTACCTCCTGTACCGTGAGTTTGGTTTGATGTGAGTTTGCTTTTCAAGTGAATGCTCCTAATGTGAGAATACAAGGCCAGCATGTTCTCATGAGGATAAAGGTAAAATGTGTCAAGATTAGGTTATTAAATATTTGATCAGGAAAAAAAGAGGAACTATAAGACTGGTATTGATAACGACTAAACAAGCTAGTGCCTTGTGGAATACAGAGGGTATAGCACAGTATAGTTTAGCTTGGAAAGATTGCTTTTGGACCAAAGAGGTGATCTACATGTGGACCCAGGCAATGTGGGCAAGGTCTTAAATTAATATTTCTCATCTGTATTCACAATGGAGAAGGACGTAAATGACACTGAGTTCAGAGAGGAATATATTGAATGTCTGAACCGTGTAAATATTAAGATGGTGTTAAATATCCTGAAACCCTTAAAGGTTGGATAAATCCCAAGAGCCAAATCTACCCCGAATGCTACTGGAAAAAAGGAAGCAGATTGCTTAGGGCCTCACAGAGACATTTTGCATCTTCCTAGCCACAGGAGAGGTACCAGAAAACTGGAGAACAGCTAATGTTGTTCTATTGTTTAAGAAGGACCACATAAATAAGTCAAGTAGATGCAGGCCAGTGAGCATTATGTCAGTGACGGAGAAATTCCTGGAGAAAAATTTAAGTGGCAGGATTTATGTTATTTTGGAAAGGCAGATACTGATGAGGGATAGTCAGCATGGATTTGTGAGGATCAATAGATAATAGGTGCATAAGTATTTGATAAGGTCCAGCAATGTAGGTTGGATCAGAGAGTTAAGACGCATGGAATACAACATTTCCTTGTGATAGCAACAGAGGTAGTGATAGAAGCATGTTTTTTGATTCGATATTTGTGACAGGCTATGTACCACAGAGATCGGTGCTGGACCTTTGCGGTTTGTGATACATATTAAAGGTTTGGATGTGAATGTAGGAGATAAGATTACTAAGTTTATGGATGATACATAAATTGGTGGTGGTATGGAAAATTGTCACAGTCTACAGTATTCACAAGATGTGACGATTGGTTCTTTTGTCATTTGGAATATTGGGCGGAGTGCTGGGTTAAGGTAATTTGAACTGATGCATTTAGTCAAATAGGGGTAGGGCATAGACACTCAATAGTAGGGCACTACAAAACACAGATAGGGTTAGTATTGTCCACATGAGCATTCATTATTTGATAACGTGCAGCTTGGAGTATTGTGGCCAAATTATATGAGGGATGTAATTGTACTGGAGTGACTGCAGCAAAGAATCAGTAGGATGTTGCCTAGATTGGAGTTCTTTTGCTACAGAGTCATAGTCATAGTTACAGTGTGGAAACAGGCCCTTCGGCGCAACTCGCCCACACCAGACAACAATGTCCCAGCTACACTAGTCCCACTTGCCGGCGCTTGGCCAATATCCCTCCAAACCTGTCCTATCCATGTACCTGTCTAACTGTTTCTTAAATGGTGGGATAGTCCCAGCCCCATCTACCTCCTCTGGCAGCATGTTCCATACACCCACCAGCCTTTGTGTGAAAATGTTACCCCTCGGATTCCTATTAAATATTTTCTCCTTCACCTTGAACCTATGTCCTCTATTCCTCGATTCCTCCACTCTGGGCAACAGACTCTGTGCATCTACCCGATCTATTCCTCTCATGATTTTGTATACCTGGGGGATGATAGGATAGATTGGTCTTATTGTCTCTGAAGCAAGTGAGACTTAATAGAAATATGAGGCTATGAGAGGCACTGATGGGGAAGAGAGTCAAAATCTTCTTTCCCTTGCTAGAGATGTCAAAACAAGAGGCCATTGTTTTAAATGAGAATAAATGAGTTTTAGAGGGGTATTTTATTTAATACAGAGAGTTACTAATACCTGGATCGTGCTGGAAAAGGAGCAGGTGGAACCTGATAAATTATTATATTTAAGAGGCTTTAGTCAGACACTTAAATAGGCAAAGCATAGAAGGATTTAGTCAAAATACAAGTAAATTAGAATTCTGTACTTGAGCAAACATGTTGGCTTGAATGTGGTTGGTTGATGCGCCTGCTTCAGTGCCGTAAAACTGTGATTTATGACCGAATGCCTTCTGGAAATCTAACAGTAGTATCCCACTGGTTCGCCTTTACCCATAGATCATGTTAGTGGTTCAAAGAGCTCAAATAACTTAGTCAAATATTATTTCCCTTTCACAAAATCATGTTGACTTTGTCAGATTGCCTTAAATATTTCTAAGTGCCCTGTAATAATATATTTGATAATAGTTGTTTAGACTTTTCCTGTAACATTTAGATTTGTTTAGAGATACAGCGTGGAAACAGGCCCTTTGGCCCACCAAGTCCGCACCGACCAGCGATCCCCACACACTAAAACTATGCTACGCATCCTAGGGACAATTTACAATTTTACCTAAGCCAATTAACCTACAAACCTGTACGTCTTTGGAGCATGGGAGGAAACCGGAACACCGGAAGAAAACCCACACAGTTCACGGGGAGAATGTACAAACTCAGTACAGACAGCACCTGTGAATAGGATTGAACACGGGTCACTGGCAAGGCAGCAACTGTACAACTGCGCCATTGCTTGCACCACCATTTACATCCATTTGTCATGGAATTTGCGGTTCCCTGCTTTCTTTCTCTCTCCTTTCCTAAATGTGGAGCTCCACAATGATTTCAGAACTAGAAACGCTCATTTGTGTGAAGAATTTCTGGTTCCCTCCGCTAGTGCAGCCCCCACCCCCACCCACAGGATCAATTAGAACCAATTTTGAGAATTCTGAGAAGCATTTTATCCGCAGACTGCTGTTTACCAAGACGGTGATCTTCAGCCTTCCATCTGAACGAAACAGCCCTGGACTGCTCTGCCATTCAAGGTTAAGGGCTCTATTTTAACCTCAAGAACATTCCAGGTGGCTGAGGTTAATCTGCGCTGTATCACATAGTTTTCAGCCAAGCACAGCACTATGAAGGCCGCCTTTGCCTTTGTAATCCAGGATAATTATTTTGGCAGAGAATATGAGGCAGAGTGGGTTCTCAATCTGTAAATATTGTCAATATCTTCAATGTCAAGCACTTGGAGACTGTGCTTCGTCTGTTCACTGCCACGTTTTTTTTCACTATTGGCCGTGACCCGAGTATATTCGGGGGTGACACTGAACAGGTTAAAAAGCACCTTGTGCTCCTTGCAGAAGCTGTTCGTGACCTGTAAGGGCTTCCATTCCCTCAGTGTTCAGGTAATGGTGACCCATCATAATAACTTTGTTCATGTTCAAGTTACATTTATTATCACATGCACTAATTGGTACAGTGAGATTTGAGTTACCGTACAGCCATACATATAAAAAGAATCCGATAGAGTTTAACATGAACATCCCCCACAGCGGAATCAACGTCTTCCCACTGTGAGGGAAGGCACTAAAGTTCAGTCATCTTCCTCATTGTCCACCCATGGTCGGGGCCCTTGAACCCTCCGCAGTCGCCGCTACAGACAGCCCGATCTTCAGGCCCTCTCACCCATCATGTTGACGCTGGATGTTCAGAGACTTTGAATATTTTTTTCTTACACAGTCAGAGCCACTTAACATACCTTTGAAGTCACATTCTCATTCAATAGGTTGAAGAAAAGCGCTATCCTTTCCTTCTGTCGCTATTGACTGCCATACATTCTCCAGCCATTGCAGCTCGCTACCCTTTTGAAGCAAGGCACGACAACATGAGGAACTCATTAGGGACTACTTTTCGCCTCAAATTTAGGCTTTTCTCTACGTATTATGCCACACCACTCCCGAGAGAGAGTGCTGACATAACTTTAAATGAACAGTGCTGGGGTGTTGGAGAGGTTAAAACGAGAGTACAATAATTTGTCTACAATAACAGGGAGGCACGGTTGCGCACCGGTAGAGTTGCTGCCTTACAGCATCAGAGACCCAGATTCAAACCCGACTATGAGTGCTGTCTGTATGGAGTTTGCACGTTTTCCCCGTGACCGCGTGGGCTTTCTCCAAGTATTCCGGTTTCCTCCAACATTCCAAAGACGTACAGGTTTGTAGGTTAATTGGCTTGGTGTGTAGGTCGTGTACGGAACTCGGTGGGCTGAAGGGCCTGTTTCCGCACTGTATCTCTAAACTAAACTAAGCTAAACTATGCACTCATTTCTAATACATCAGCACTTTTTTCTTTTTCTTTTGTTTTCCTTCACACTTTTTTTCCCAGCTTGACAAATCCCCAAGTGATGTCAGCACCTAAACATTTTCTGTAGTGAATTTTTCAACACCATTGGTATGAAATATTGCTGGTAATATTTAGTTGCAAAATAGCCACATTTTGAAAAGGATTTCTCCTCTAACCATGTTATTTAAAGGACTAACAAACAAACTTTAATCTTCATCCTCACTCAGATTTTTAAACCCCTACACCTTACATATAAAGGGCCTATCCCACTTTCACGACCTCATTCACGACCTTTTTTACTCGTGGACATTTTTCATCATGCTAGAAAAACACCCCCACCTACTCGATGCCACGAGTACCAACGACTAGCATCACGGCCTGCTACGACCTACCTACAACCTCGTGACGACTGTGCTGCGAGTATGAGTCAAGGGGAATCTCGCCGGAGGTCGTAAAAGTGGGACAGGCCATTAACCCTTGATTGTGCCACGACTTGTTTGTTTCATTCAGGATCATTCCAGGCAACTGTTGCTGATCTCTGTCACCTATCATAGTTTCCTATTCACTGCTGTAGGGAGTTAACCCCAATTCCATTCTCAAGTAGAGGAGACTTTCCTCTACTATAGCATCATTCAGCAAGACTAAGCAGAGTGGGAATGGGCACTTGCTGGATTTCTCCTAAATGCAGATATGCAGGTTTTGGTGGGTGGACAGGATATTCAATGCCTCTGATATTCTCAAAGTACCAGGGAGACAAAGGTGTGCTTCTCTGGAATGTGGTACCTTCCAGACCTCCACAGACTCTCTACTTCCCGATGGCTGCAATGTTATCCATTTTCCTGCTCCTGAAAGAAAATTCTGCCTTCACTCACTGGAAATCAACTTGTTACAGACTCATACTTGGCAAAGCTCTGATGGATTTGGCCTGAGATTCCATGTTGATACAAAACCTGATTTAATTTTGGTAACAGAGACCATGTCCATCGCTTGCTGCATTACCAAAGTTTGGACAATGCCGAGCACAGAAATGAGTGCCACTTCTAAAGAAGAAATTATGCTCCCCTAGCCCTGCGTGACCTCATGTGACACAAACAATAAAGGACTCTTACCCCAACCCCAGTTATCTTGTGCATTAAATCTTCCAGACAAGGGACTGCAACCAGCATTTCACTATGTGTCATCACCAGTCTTTTCCTGAATGCTTCACTCTCATGGTCCCCATCTGATTCCACCAAGGCAGTCAGTACTCATTCTAATCTGGTGTCTTGACACACTGGATTTCTTTCTACCCTACCTAATTACAATACACTAATTTCAGATAAAACCTTTCTCTATGTCCTTTGGTTCTTGATTTCGCTTCTCTGGGTAAAAGGCTCTGAGCATTCATGCTACTAATTCCTGTCGTGATTTTATACACCTCTGTAAGATGACCCCTCAGCCTCCTGCACTCCAAGGAATAAAGTCCTAGCCTGACCAACATCTCCCTATAACTCAGGCCTTTGAATCCTTGCAAAATCCTCGTAAATCTTCTTTGCCCTCTTTCCAACGTAGTAACATCCATCCCATAGCAGGGTGACCGAAACTGAGCACACCACTCCAAGTGCAGCCTCACCACAACAACCAGTACAACTGTAACATAGCGCTCCAGCTTCTATACCAAACGCTCATGTCAGGATTTATCTATCCAAACCTGGAATACTACATTACTATGAATTTGGACTACCAGGCAGTGCTGCCAATGCCCAATTACATGGGTAAGTACATACTGGACTGGTATAAAGTGTTAAAGAAGGAACTGCAGATGCTGGAGAATCGAGTGTACACAAAAAGCTGGAGAAACTCAGCGGGTGCAGCAGCATCTAAGGAGCGAAGGAGATAGGCGACGTTTCAGGTCGAGACCCTTCTTCAAGTCTGAAGATAGGCGACGTTTCGGGTCGAGACCCTTCTTCAGACTTGAAGAAGGGTCTCGACCTGAAACGTCGTCTATCTCCTTCGCTCCTTAGATGCTGCTGCACCCGCTGAGTTTCTCCAGCTTTTTGTGTACCCTGGACTGGTACAGTCTTGTTGCCGAGCTAGGAAGGGCTGAGTACCGGATGCTGGTGAAACTGAACTGTTACTGCACCCCATTGCTGGTTTTCACATGGAGTTCAGTCGTGGAGCCCAAACCTATTGGTATTCCTCAGCATCATGCCAGAGGACCCATCTCTCCCATCTTTCCCAAAAAGACCTGAATAACTTTTTGCAACTTGAAGATTTGGAAAAAAGAGTTCAGTTATTCTTTGTTTTACATAATTTATTATACGGTTAATTATTTATCAGCATTTAATATTTTTTTAAATTTGAGAACATTCTTATTTTTTTACAAATTATTTTGAGTAATTATACGAAAAACATTTTAAAACATTTGCAAAGAAATGCTTTGTAAGGAGCTTGGCTCTCACCGTTGTGTCCAGTCAAAGACTTCCCAGGTTTCTCTGTGGTTAGGATTCAGCACTGCACTGTCTGAGGTCTTCCTGTTTTTATGGCCTTGCTATACTTTGTGGCTTAACCCAAAGGGGTCAGTAGGCCGAGGAGGATTGGATCCAGACATAAGTGCAAGGTTAATATGGGCATCGGCAGAGCACAAGCTGGGTGAGTCCAGGCAGCGAGCCAAATCAAACACTATTTAGCTAATTATTGCAGTTGGCTTTTATGGAACAGATCATGTTTAAACAAGAACCATGCTCCATATATGATCAAAGGATAAGTTGATATTAGGACATTTTAAGGAGGTTAAGTGAGCAGTGGGTGCCAACATTCATTCCACATCAGCTCCCATTCCTTCACAGTCTGCAATCTAGCAAGTGGGAGAGTTAAAATATGGCTCTCCACCCCAATGTTTAGTCCCCCTGAAGGACAATTCTCCAAAAATGATCAATAATGTCCAAAACTAATAACCAAAATGCAGAATTCGTAAAATCTTCCCATCGTTGCTCCTCAACCCTCACGTATTACAGTTCACAAATAGCAGCACTAACTACCATGCTATGTAATTTATACAGAAACAATATGCCTGATTAATGAGACCACCAGGTGGAACATAGGAACAAGGTTATTGAGCATCATTTTAATTTTAGATTTTTTTTTTAATGGATTTTTAATCTAGTTACATTTTAGCCCTAGAGTCAAATCACTATTTTCTAAGGAACTTATTTTTTACTTTTTGTGGTTACAGGAAAACAATACTTGTTGTGAATTCTATCCTTTGCAAAATGTAACTTTTTCTGAACTTTAGGATCTCAACGTATCAGTGACAGCGAAGTTTCCGATTATGACTGTGATGATGGAGTTGGGGTCGTTTCTTCAGGTATGAAAGCCAAAGAAGTTCAGTGTTCTCTTTCTTCCCCATTTCTCCCAAACCATCTGGGAGTGTGCTAGCCTTTATAAATCAAAGCATTGAATAGGGAAGTAATGTTAAAATTGTACAAGGCATTGGTAAGACCAATTCTGGAGTATGGTGTACAATTTTGCTCGCCTAATTATAGGAAGGATGTCAACAAAATAGAGAGAGTACAGAGGAGATTTACTAGAATGTTGCCTGGGTTCCAGCAACTAAGTTACAGAGAAAGGTTGAACTAGTTAGGTCTTTATTCTTTGGAGCACAGAAGGTTAAGGGGGGACTTGATTGAGGTCTTTAAAATGATGAAAGGGATAGACAGAGTTGACGTGGATAAGCTTTTTCCATTGAGGGTAGGAAAGATTCAAACAAGAGGGCATGACGTGAGAATTAAGGGACAGAAGTTTAGGGGTAACATGAGGGGGAACTTCTTTACTCAGAGAGTGGTGGCTGTGTGGAATGATCTTCCTGCAGAAGTGGTGGAGGCAGGATCGATTTTAACATTTAAAAGTAAAGTGGATAGGTATATGGACGGGAAGGGAATGGAGGGGTATGGTCCGAGTGCAGGTAGATGGGACTAGGGGAAAATAAATGGTCGGCACGGACTGGAAGGGCCGAGAAGGCCTGTTTCCGTGCTGTAATTGTTATATGGTTATATGGTTATAGGCATTTTCAATCAAAAGCAAATCTTAATTGATTGCACCAATTTCTTTTGCGCTCATATCCAGAACCAACCAAGCAGTTAGTAGACAAAAATGCCATAATTGTCCTTCCAAACATAAATGTTTTCAAAGCACAATACCTTCAAAGCCTATTAAAAGTCAGCTCATGCAGAACTGAAAGTAAATTAGATTTCAAACAGAGGAAGCTAATGGCCTATGCTGCCTCCCAGAACAGTGTGATAATTTTCAATTTCATGTGGATTCGTGTGTGTGTTTTGTGATTAAATGTGGTTGGGGAGGTGGGATATTTTGGCTGGTGATAGGTTGATGTAGGTTCTATACCTCGAGCATTTTCTTTCACATTTCCTCTCCAAAGATATTTTTTATTTGCTTCCATAATGTCAGGATTTTTTTTGTAGAATGAGGAAAATATGTATAAAGTATTGGTCTTTCTTGTTGGAATTATTCTTTGGGAAATGTGGTAAATGTAAAAAAGCTTCAGAAATAAAGCTTTGGGTAGGCATTTGTTCTGGGTCCCCATAAAATAGGCAACTGCAACTTAATAGGACTGTGACAAAAGGTAAAAAAAGTCATATTAAGAAGCAATGGCTGTTCAAGCCACAGCCAAAACAGATTTCTGGCCCTCTGTATTTTTGTGCAAATTAAAAAGTGCATATATTCTAAATTGATTTTACCTTAACATTTTTCACTTCAGATTATCGGCACAATGGGAGAGAGATTCAGAGTTCTACGTTGTCTGTTCCAGAGCAAGTAATATCATCAAACCATTGTTCACCATCAGGCTCACCACATCGCGGGGACAATATGGGCTGGACCCGTTCCCGGTCCCCCAGTGTTCCCCCCTCTCAAAGGTAGGGTTAGGCATGGATGTAAAGACATCTGTTGCTGTATTGGTGCAGGTGTGAAAGGGTGAGATAAATATAATGAAATGCAATATGTTTTGCTCATGTGAATTTTGACCACAGAATTCTGAATTCTGCCAGCTATTTTGAATGGGCATTTCTTGTTGAGCATAATAAATGATATGTTAGTACCCTAAGTAGAAATCAGTAAAAGGAAACCTGAAACAGAGCTTTACTCAAAATGCTGGAGTAACTCAGGAGCAGTATCTCTGGAAGATATGGATAGGCGACGTTTTTGGTCGAGACCCTTCTTGAGACAAACTGTAGTAGGGGATGGGAGAAAGCTGAGAAAAGAGGTGGGGCAGGCTAAGGCCGGTAAAATGCATATAAGTGAGAGGTTTTATTGGAGATGGATGGACAAAGGCCAGAGACAAAAAGAAGATAAAAGGCTATAAGGTAATGAGAGAAAAGGAGTAAATTGTGAAGCCAGAAGACGGGATATAGGTGGAGGGGAAGGGAAAAGGGGGATGGGATAGCGGGAGAAATGGGTACACATCCAAAAGGTGTATAGGAAAGAGAGGGGGGTAAAAAAGAGGGGAGGGTGGATTGTTACCTAAAATTGTCGAATTCAATGTTCATAATGTTGGGTTGTAAGCTACCTTATGTTCTGCTTGGGACGCTTCCAAAGTAATGGTATCAATTCGAATGTGTGTAACAACCCTCTGCCCCCTCTTCCCACCTGGGAGCATATCCATTTATTCCACTATACTGCCCTCCCTTTCCTCTTCCTGTCTACTTCCACCTATATCCCTTCCTCCGGTTTCACAATTTACTCCTATTCTCTCCTTATCTTACAGCCTTTTGTTTTATTTTGACCTCTAGCCCTTGTCCACCCATCTGCCAATATCTGCCCCTTCCCCCCACCTCCACACATCAGTTTCGAGTCTTGTCCCATCCCGACCTCTTTTCTCAGCTTCTCCCCCTGCTACAATCAGTTCGAAGAAGCAGCCCAACTCAAGACACCATCTGAATAGTGGCAGATTAGGAAAAGGGGAGATGCAACGAGACCTGGGTGTCATGGTACACCAATCATTGAAAGTAGGCATGTAGGTGCAGCAGGCACTAAAGAAAGCAAACGGTATGTTAGCATTCATAGCGAAAGTATTTGAGTATAAGAGCAGGGAGGTTCTACTGCAGTTGTACAGGGTTTTGGTGAGACCACACCTGGAGTATTGCGTACAGTTTTGGTCTCCAAAACTGAGGACAGACATTCTTGCCATAGAGGGGGTACAGAGAATGTTCACCAGACTGATTCCTGGGATGGCAGGACTTTCATATGAGGAAAGACTGGATAGACTCGGTTTGTACTCGCTAGAATTTAGAAGACTGAGGGAGGATCTTATAGAAATGTACAAAATTCTTAAGAGGTTGGACAGGCTAGATGCAGGAAGATTGTTCCCGATGTTGGAGAGGTCCAGAACAAGGGGTCACAGTCTAAGGATAAGGGGGAATTCCTTTAGGACCGAGATGAGGAAAACATTTTTCACACAGAGAGTGGTGAATCTCTGGAATTCTCTGCCACAGAAGGTAGTTGAAGCCAGTTCATTGGCTATATTTAAGATGGAGTTAGATGTGGCCCTTGTGGCTAAAGGGATCAGGCGGTATGGAGAGAAGGCAGGTACAGGATACTGAGTTGGATGATCAGCCATGATCATATTGAATGGCGGTGGAGGCTCGAAGGGCCGAAGGGCCTACTCCTGCACCTATTTCTATGTTTCTATGTTTCTATCCATGTTCTCCAGAGATGCTGCCTGACACGCTGAGTTACTCCAGCATCTTGTGTCTTTTATTGTAAACCAACATCAGGAGTGCCTACTGTCTACAGAGTTTTACTCAGCAGTAATAAACCTTCATTAACAAACCATATGGTACTTAACTACAATTTATGACATTGCATTAGGTTGATCGAACAATAGCATAGCATTTCAAAGTCAAGTTTAAGGTTCTTTACTATGGCATTACTGTGTTCTGACTCAATCAGAACCTTCTGTCCTTTGCTTGTGGAATTCTAAATGTTATTGCTACCTGAATGAAAGCTATTAATTAATCCATTAGATTGTGGAAAGTTCACTGGTTTATTTGGTTTCGTCTCAAATTTAATAAAATAACTTGGTAACTAAACTGGGGCACAGAGTTCAGTTGACAACAAAATAGACCATCTGTACAGCTTTTATTCTGCAACAGAATATTTCCTCACGTGACATTACATTGGTTTGTGACTGCCCCCATCCAATAAAACTGACTCCCAAAATTTAATTTGCAAGCTCCGATGACAACTTTATTCAGCTTTATTCAGCCATTATGCATCTTTGGCTTGAGTTGGTATATGCAAGCCTACGTACACTGCCGTCTTTTCCCACTGCCTCACTCTGCAGTGACTTCTGCCGTGCCATAGAGACAGCAATGTTGTCTTCTAATAACCTGGAAGTTGCATCCAAACATTCATTCGTAGAAAACCAAATTTAAGTAACACATAACGACAAAACATCACACAAAGACGGCACGGTGGCGTAGCGGTAGAATTACTGCCTTACAGCATCAGAGACCTGGGTTCGATCATAAATACCGTAATGCTTGGCTGCATGGAGTTTGTACATCCTCCCCGTGACCTGCGTGGGTTTTCTCCCAGATCTTTGGTTTCCGCCCACACTCAAAAGACGGACAGGTTTTGTAGGTTAATTGGCTTGGTAAAAATTGAATACATGTAAAATTGTCCATAGTGTGTGTAGAGTGGTGTTAATGTGTGGGGATCACTGGTTGGTGTGGACTTGGAGGGAGTGTTTCCATGCTGTATCTCCAAGCTAAACTAAACTAAAAAGACATTTTGCACAATTGGGGTCATGGGAAAAAATTGATTGTTGACAGAAGGTCACGAGGTTGGTTGAGGAGTTCTTTGTTAGGAAGTGATAAGGTAATGCCAGTCCAGGTTGTGGTTGGTGTGTGACAGGCAAGGAGGGAATCAAATAGGTCGAAATTATATATTTCGTAAAGTGATTGGTTTGAAGAAGTAAGATAGATAAAGTTGAATGGAGAGAGATGATGGGTGTGATTTCTCAGGAAACGACAACGAGCTACATCGCTTGAAATGCTGGATGCCCGCAAACTCCCCAGCAGCAGCCCAGTAAAGTTTGACCTCATTTAAATCATTCCAAAGCAGGGGTCTGCCAGACATCAATATTTTATGCAAGTGACTTCAAAGCATGTATTGCTCATTCCTGTATATCACAGCACAACTCAACAGCCACCATAGTTGAACATGTTACTTGCTCAGTGGCCATACAACAAAAATTAGGAAGTGCACTATAAGCAATTTCACATAATGATTTGGTTTTTCATGAATTTCAAACAAAAGAGAATAAATTCATTACACTCTACAATGAAGATCTTGGGCATGGTAACTTAACTTTTTAGAAATCTGCTACTGTAGTCGATTTGTGTTTTGCAGAGGCTCAGAGTTGGGTCCTCGAAGCAGTCGCTGTTCTCCTCAACAGTACAATACCATCAGCAGAATGGATAGACACAGGATGCCGGATGACCACTTTTCTCCAGAGAGGGAAAGGTAATTGAAAATTATGTTGTTTTTGTACTCTGGAAACTGTGACATTTTAAAATATAATAAGTTCTTGATGGAATTAGACTATTATTAATAATAATCAAATATAGATACCCTACACTTCAGGTATTTCCATATATACTTTCCTTGGAATCTGAATTTAGTGGATAACTTTTTGATTCAGGATGTTTGTGACATATATATGAACAGTCTTCTGATCTTGAACTTTTATTCAGCATTATATCTGCATCAGAAAAAGTTTCAGTGATGTAATATATTAAATCATCTCGTGACTTGGTTCTAAATTGCTATTTATTCACATATACCGGTAATTTAAATTCTTAATTCTTAATCTTTTGTGATTTTTATCTTGTGTTCCTGAAATATTTTTAAATCTTTATAACAATGCAGAACAATCGAGTGTTTACCTTCCTTATAATATCTGCTCTATGTGAGAACCAAAATGTTTTAGATTATGTCAAGAACACTTTTGAATTATTTGAAGCCTGCTCAATCAATGTAGTGAATGGGTATATTCTCTCAGTAACTAGTGGGGTCAATAAAGAATAATTGTCAATGTTTAAGTTTCAAAGAGAAGTATTGGGTGCTTGTGATTACTTCGTCAAATAGTCCTTTTGAAGTTGCAGTATATTGTCTGATTGGAAGCATAGTTATTGGTTTGAATAAAAGGCGAATTAAGACATTTTAATGTTCCTTCCTTGCAGTTTCCTTACCTTAATGGCCTCAGCTTTTTCCATATTTTCTTTATTGTTTTACAACCTCCCCGAGCCCTCTGCCACAAAGCATACCTGGGCTTACTCCTGCTGTGAATTATTTGGTAGGTTGATTTGAGTGGCATCCTCCACTATTAAGTATCCTACTTCCTGTTTAATAACACCCAGATTGTGCCACATGATGCAATGCACTGGAAGTCAAACTGACTGAATTGCAAAGTGGCATGGCTTTATTTTATAAATGTGACTGGAGTTGGTGAGAATCAAGTCTTAAAAAGTATAGCAAGGGGAGGTACTTTCAAGTTTAGAAAGTAGAAACAAAAAACTGCAGATGGTGGTTAATAAAAAAAGGATATAGAGTGCTGGAGCACTCAGCGGATCAGTCAGCATCTCTTGAGAACGTGGATAGATGATGTTTTGGGAAACAGAACACCTGGCCAATTGAGTTACTCCAGCACTTGTATACTTTTTTTACCTTCAAATAACTCATCCTCAGAGGTCCAGTATAAATAGCTGGTAACAAGCTTGTTTCCAATCTAAATGTTTGTGTGGAATAGTATGTGGTACAGTAAGATTCAACTAATTTGTAGGTTTTTCTTGCTGTAGATTGATTAAGTAGCTATTTCTAGACTGCTTTTGCAGGCTTTGAATTACTTATTATTAATCTTGTATTTAGAGGAATTTAGAAAGCAGGGTTCTCATGACTTTATTGTAGGATTAGTTGTGTAATTTGTGCTAAACTAAATGCATTATTGCACAAACTTTCTATCACATTTTAAAGAAAGCTGGTTTTACTAAGCTGCTGGAAGGCCTTCATTAAAAATTCATTTTGCTGCATTTAAGCTCTTCTTTTGCTTTTATTAATGGACTATAGTCTTTTCATACACACTGTTCATCACCTTTCTCTCCATTTTCTTCCCTTTTCTGCTCTCTGCTGCTGCTGACCTCTGTCCGCTTTCTTCAAATGCCATACATTTCTCTTTTCCATTTCCCCTACATCGCTGCAGTCAGTATCTTACACTACCTCGGTCCAGACACAGTCATGTCATCGAGCATCATCACAAGGATTTCAGGTATACTGTAACATGGGTGTGTTGGTGTGTTGAATTGATGTGTGACTATGCATGCATAGATATATCAGCCTTATGACTAAGGATGAGCACCTGAATAAAGTCAAATTTTAAATTTAAACTGGAGTCGTCATCGATGGATTTTCCAGATTTGCAATTTGGCTGTCAGATGAAAAAGAGGTTGCCCAAGTCTTCCAAAGCTGATTTGTAATTGAGTGCACATTATTTCCAACGTGGAATGCTAGGTGCTTGGCAGATTTCCCACTGGTAGATTTACAAAGATTAATCATAATGTATCATCACTTAACACTTAGCATAGATTAATAATTAAGATTTTCATTGGGGATTCAATACTATCTCCCCTATAAAATCTGGCCATGAATTGTTGTGGATAGCTTGATGGATTTGGAAAAATTAATACTTTCACATAGGGAAATGACAAAAATATTTATAGTAAGACATTGAAAATTGCTAAAATGTTTGTGTTGAGGCTTAGGGGGACCAAATTGTACAATTTGGAACACTAGAGCATCCACTCATGTTGCTCATCCATAATTATGGTTTATTGTGATTTTTTTTAGCACTTTTGTTAGCTGGAAAATAAATGTTCATCATAGTTCTGTCAAAATATAAGGTGAGATTTCAATTGTCTCTTCTGAAGGTTTCTTTTTAATTGTAGAGAATTGTTTAAGAATCATAGTAGACAATTTAGAAACACTGAATATTGGAAATGGTAAATTTGATCAAAAGCTGAAAAGGAAAAAGCCCATAGACTGAACTTTGATGTTAGATTAGGAATTAACTCATGTTTCCTTTCAGAGACTGATGGATTTGCCACTGTACTTAAGAGTGACATTTTGTCCAAAAATATAAGCCGGATCACACTTTAATGGAAATGCTAGAATATTTTTTCAAGGCATGGTAAATTTCATCCTTATTGTGGCAACAAGAACTATGAGGTGGTTAGAGCATTCTGAGTGCTGTGGCATTTTTTCCTTTCAACTATCCACTCGTATTGCAACTCAACCTTTAGCAAGGCCCAAAGCTGCACAAAAAAAATCAATTTATTCAAATGTAATTAACCGTCTATTGATTTTGCCCATTTCCGTCTATTGATTCTTCTTTCATATTGTTATTTGAACAGTAGTGCTGGTATGTGAAAGAGTGAAAATGGTTAGGAAAGTATTTGAGTCTGATAAATTGAGGAACTGAATTATTATCCATGCATACTTTGATTCTTCTTTCATATTATTATTTTAACAGTCGTGCTGGTATATGAAGGCATGAAAGAGTGAAACTGGTTAGGACAGCTTTTGAGTCTGATAAATTGAGGAACTGAATTATTATCCATGTATACTCTAGGCTGGATCATGTTGGGTCAGGTGCACCAGTTAAAATCATCATCTATAGTGTGCCAATGACAAAAGTGATGTGGGTCTAATGTAGGGTATGTATTTCACTGCCCCCCCCCCCCCCCCCCTTGAGTTCAGCTTCTTCGTTTAATGGTGACTGGGCCTCCATTGGTGAAGAAAGGTAGTCACATCCCTGAGGTAGGCACCTGACAGCCTTTGACAACCAGCAAAGCATGAGATAGAAGCTGTGTAGGCTGCACAACATTTAAAAAGTCTTAAAAGTTCTATGACACTTGTATACATTTCTAAAACTTCTTAAATTAAAACAAACATTTTTTTAAAATAATATTTTAAAATATTTTTTTTGAACTGGATGGTTTATTTCTAATGCTTGTATGAGAAATGAATCATCCAAAACGGGAACTGCTTGAACAAGCTTTCCTGAGATGTTGCCTTAAATAACGTAGTTTCAATTAATCTTAATAGGAAGAAGAAAAACATAAATTACCATGTTAGGCACAGGGGTTGGACACTTGAGTCCTCTCCACCAATTAATCAGATCATGGCAAAACTTATTTTATCTTCAAACTCTGCATTTCCATCTGCAAACGGTAATTCTCCATCCCTTTATTGAGCAAGAATCTGTTAATTTCTGCTTAAAAATATGAAAGATTCTGCTTCAATTGCTCTTTCAGGATGAGTATTCTAAAATGTCTTGAGCCCCTGAGAGAAAAAAAATCTTCCCATCCCATTGTTAAATGCACCATCTCCTGTTTTTAAATGCAAAGCTCGATCTAGATTTCCCACAAGTGGAAACATTCCGTCAAGAATCCTCAGGTGCTGACATGTTTCAAACAAATTCCCTCTCACTCAGTCAAACCTGTCTAACCATTCTTCATAAGATAATCTGGCAGTCCCACGTTTAGTTCAGAAAACCTCCAAACATATTTACATCCGTCCTGAAAGAGGAGACCAATACGGTACTGTATTCCAGATGAAGTTTCACCATTACCCTACACAAATGAAATATACTTTTGCTCACATTAAAGGATAACATTCTGTGAGCTTTCCAAATTACACGATGTTCCTGCCAACTAACCTTTTGTAATTAAGTACAAGTACAACAGATCCCTCTGTATCCCAACGCTCTGCATTTGCTTTTTGGTTCTTCCTGTTATTGGACAATTTCACATTTTTCTACATTATTGTCCATTTGCCAGATCTTTTCCAATTCAACCTATCCCTTTGTAGCCTCATATCCTCTTTACAATACTGTTCCTTACATAGCTTTATGTTATCAATAAATTAATTAACTATACATTCAGTGCCTTCATCCAATCCAAGGTGCATTAGGACAAAAGATATGACTCGGCTTCTAATTTCTATTCTGGTTCCAGGTTGCTATTCTTTCCTGACATTTCATGTAATCTTATTTATATCTTCCTTTCCTATCCTTCACTAGTTTCCCCACTGCTAACTTATTCTTGTGATAACACCTTTTGCACTGAAATGCGAGAGATATCCTCGTATCATGAAATTTGTTTCATAAGTACGTCATCCATTCATACTGCTCCCTCGATTATCTTCTCATTCAGCTCCAAACCAATTAATTTGCTTTCCTGATGTTTATACTTTTTAATATTATGAAAGCTGCTCTTCATTAGACAGCTGCAGTATTTCTCTTAAAACCGTATCATCACAAAAATGTACACTCTTCAAGATTTCTAACCCCTTCTCTAATTATAAAGTGCATGGGTGTATCATTCCTACAAAGTAATTTTCTGTCTATTACCCACTATCAATTTCACTGGCCTCAACGAGTCCATCTGCAAAAGACAAACTGTGACTGCCCGTTGCCCTCTTCATTTTCCTCATGGTGTCCAATATAGTTAATGACAGCATCATTCTCTATCAAATGTGTTTGCCCCCTCATTGATTTGAACCAAGGAAGGTTTATTTGTATGCCAGTATGCAACTTTCACATGGTTTTCCAATCTTTTGTATTCTCAGGTCATTCCTAACCATTTTAGTCAATTAAATTATTTTGAAGAAAAGATTCTGTTCTAGGCACATACAACATTCATAAATAGACTCTTACAGAGATATAGCATGGATTCAGGGCCTTTGGGCAAGGCCAGCAGCATAATCAAGGATGAGTTGCACCCAGGACACTGCCTTTTATCCCATCTCCCATCAGGCAAAAGGTACAGAAGTGTGAAAACACACACCACCAAATTTAGGGACAGTTTCTTCCCAGCTGTTATCAGGCAACTGAATCATCCTACCACAACCAGGGAGCAGTGATGAACTACTATCTACCTCAATGGTGATCCTCGGACTATCTTTGATCAGACTTTGCATACTTTACCTCGCACTAAATGTTATTCCCTTATCATGTATCTATGCCCTGTAAATGGATCGATTGTAATCACGTATGTAGTCATTTCTACTGTCTGGTTAGCACGCAACAAAAGATTTTCACTGTACCTCAGTACACGTGACAATAAGCTAAAGTGAAACTGGACAATTAATCCATACTGACCATCAATCACCCATTTACACGGCTCCTACCAGCATTCATTATATTCATCCACATTCTCATCAGTAACACCTACTTCTCCCAGCCTCTGATTCCATCACTGAGCTGCACACTGGCAGCAAATTACAAGGGTCAGGTTCCCCAACAAGGTAGGGATGAAAGAAGAAAATCAGTTGCAAGAAAATGTAAACCTCCATACAGACAGCATTGGAGCTCAAGACTGAACCCCGAATGCTGGAAACTGAGGCAACAGTTTTTCTAGTCTCTACCACTTCGCTGCCCATATGCATAGTATTGGTAAATTATATTATTGGTTGAAAGTCCGGGGTGAGGGAAGACAGATTTCGGGATCAATGGAAAAAATCTCATATTTATGCAGTCTTGCTTCTAATTGAATTGGAGAATATGGTTTCACGTTAAGGTTAAATGAAAGAGGCTGCCTTTGATGATATAATCTTACCTTGGCATAGTACATGGATTTCCTAATTCCATGAATGCATGCCCATCACCGCAAAGCAAGAATGCAACCATCTGTCATTGAGTTAATGGGCTCATGGTGATCCTCAGTTCCAAATGGAACAGCTGGTATTTAGCCTCTCTCAGGAAGGGCAGGTGATGTGAACCATGTGGAGTCCAGTGACTGAGTTCTGATCATGCGAGGTTTCCCAGGCATTGATCTGGAGAATCACTGCTCTGATCAGATCTAGAGTGGGTTTCACAACTTCGCTTGTTTTAATGGGGGTCAGTCTTGGAGATTAGAAGGAATTAAAGGTAAGTTATTTATTTTTTGTTTATTTTAAAGCTTTGTTATTTGCTGTGTTTTAATGTATTTTGATTTTTTTTTAAACAATTTTTATTGTATTGATTATTTACAGTGATTTTGGTTATTAAGTGTCTCTGGACATTTTTTCAGCTTTGACACAAGAGAAAGGTCTGCCACAGTCTTGCATTATGTTAAATTTTGTTCAGGTGTTCAAGCATCAGGATATTAGCATTATCCCAGCTCAGGCATACACACATCTAAGACCTCACTGTACCTTACCAGATGCCTACTGGATGCAGAGTGTCAACTTGATTAGCCTTTTGCAATTGGCTTCGATAAGTGCTGGCAGAAGGGATGGGGATGTAAGCTAACTAAAGCTGCTTTTTGTCCATTACTTGCAAAATGTGTTTTGCTGAACATTTTAAAGGTTTTTGAATCCTCTGCCTAATGCAGTACACAGTTGTAAAATGTGAAACAGCCTTACATTAATTATATTCCTTATTTTAATTGGTCTTGAAATCTATTTGTTCTGCATTGGTTTTAGTTTTGTTAATGGTCTGGGTGTATTTCTCATCCTGTTAATGCAGCTGCAATTGATGGAAACACCCTTTGTTATTTATGGAACAATTTGAAGAATTTAAAGTCGTGCAACAAAAATAAACGAGTATTTATCCTTTCAAAGCTCAAATTTCATTTCCTTTTTAAAGACCTGGAGACAGTTATTCAGAAGCAATTCTAGAAAAGTATTTAATATTTCTCAATGAGCTTAAATTCCCTTTCTATGTTTATTTCATGACTGTCATTATAGCCGTGGTTTACAGTATTTTCCCACAGTTGAATACTTTACATGTATCCTGTTGTGAGACAAGCGAATTGCTTCAGTCTATTCAATGATTGCGCCTTACATTTTCTCTAATTTACTATTGTCCTCTATTTATAGTCATTTATAGATTTTATTTTTTGCCCTCAATTACATTTCTATCAGCACAAAATGGACAGCTTTGCTTCTTTTTAGAGGGTGGGGGTGTGGGGTCTTCATTTCAAGCAATAAAATTGAAAAAATGTCAAATCCACAAGCCAGTTCATAAAATGCTTATAACCTTTCCAAAGCATACTCTTCATTAAAAACCGCAATAATTAACTGCCCATTATAACTTATTAAATTAGCAGCACACTGTGGGCAATGCAGTTATTTTAAAGACTGAATTGTGAGTTTTTAAAATTATAGGGAGATGAGTAAACCAATCATTTCTCAATACATCAGGAAAAAATATATATTTTGTAACATAGCTAAGTGAATTTGTATGAAACTTCATTTGCTATCATCGTGGTAGAAGAACTGGAGAGAACAAAGGAAAAATGCATACATAAATCTGGTTTCTACGATTTTTATTTTTATGTATGACTACACCAAGGGGGACTTGTTGGGGAGAGGGGGAAGAGGGAGGCGGGGGGAAGAGAGGCATGCAGCGCTACATGCACTAACCACCCCCACACACACACTAACTACCCCCCCCCCCCGAACACGTGCTAACTACTCCCCTTGATATTATATTAATATTATCAACATGCTCCTTTTACCCCATAACCACCCTATTCCCTGACGCATGGCCCCCAACTCACAGGCGCATCTAGAGAGGGGAGGGGGGTGTAGAGAGTGAGGGCAGAGAGAGAATGGTGAGAGACAGAGAAAGAGCGGCAGGGACAGAAGGGCAAGAGACAGAGGGAGAAGGGGGGATAGCGAGGGAGGGGGGATAGAGAGAGGGAGGGTGAGAGAGAGAGGGAGGGGGAGAGAGAGAGAGGGGGAGAGAGAAGGGGGAAAGAGAGACAGGGAGAGGGCAGAGAGAGAGATAGAGAGAGAGAGAGAGGGAGAGGGAGAGGGAGGGAGAGAGAGGGAGAGGAAAAGAGTGGGGCGGGGCGACAAGTCGCGGGGGCCTGAGTGAGCCCGGAGCGATCCGAGGACCAAAGATCCTATAGCAAGCTATAGGTTCTTTGCTGAGAACTGCCAAAAGCTTCTGCCAGTGTTACAGAAGATTGGGCCGTGGACACGGACCGAGAGGAGGTTATCCCCTGTGACGGGTAGAGAGGAGGGGGGAGAGAGGGAGGGAGGAGAGAGGAGGTGGTGAGAAGAGGGGGGGGAGCCAGACGAGTGAGTAGGCTGCGAATAACAGAGAGAGACAGCACCAGCTTGACTCTCTGGAAACCGGCAGCTGAGTGAGCGGGCGTGGGATGGGAGGGGCAGGGCTTCATAAGCTTCACAGCGTGGAGAAGCTTCAGCGCATGTTCAGAACAAAGATCCTATTGCGGAGCTGAGCTGTAGGATCTTTGCTGCAAAACATTCTCGATCTTTCTGTTCCTTTTGAAGAACGGGGGGGGGGCTAACGTATCCTTGTGAAAAACTGCGCATGCGCGTTGACAGCAGCTGCATTAATCCGGAGCGGTGTGGGGGTGGGGGGGTTGGGGACACACGAAGAAAGGCATTGTGAGGTCAGCAGCTGGGCAACCTTAATATTTTTTTAAAAATCCAGTTTGGTGATAAAATTTAGTAAATATCTTGGGAAAAAATGGACCAATTTTATAGAGGATTGGATTTTTGAAATCATAAGGAAATTTGCTACCACAAGATGTAAAAATGTCACTGTTATTGTAACTTCAGCAACTGTGCAGCGGTCAGATTTTTTAAAAAAAGGTCAGATTGGTCAACAATTTTAATAAAAGAGTCGGGAAAATAATGTACCAAATGTACAGAGGAGTGGATTTCTAAAATTACAAGGGAAATCTCTACTGAAATATGTAATATTTTCCCGTTTTGGCATCTGGTTTTTGAGGAGATACGTTTCACAGGCAAAATGATATACACACACACAAAGTATATAGATAGATAGATGTGGACATTGCTGGAAAAAACAGCATTATCATAAACACCTAGTTGTTGTTGAGAAGGTATCTTGTTGAACCATTGCAGTCTTTCAAGTAAAAGTGCTTGCAGTTGGGAAGAAAGTTCCATAATTTAGATCTAAGGATGATACGGAATCACCATACATGTTCAAGTGGAATGGTATATTATTTAGAAGGCTGTGATGTTTTTTTCTGCTGCACTTTTAAGTGAACAACATTGTGCATTTTAGAGATGCCATACAAGTAAACTTAGCAAATAAGCAGATACACAGTTTCTTGATAATCATCTTTGATAACTCCATGGTCATTAACACTTGTGAATATCAACTTGCACAGACCAAGTTGACACAAAATGAATGATATTGTATGGTTTGCGGCTAATTTTTGTGGGTGACCATTGAAGTTAACAATCTATTTGCATTTTAATTTTGTGTTTGACAAAATCACATCTTTACTATTTTGTTGTTTGTAACCTTTTCCAGATATTAGCTATTTTCCATGTAATTTTTTTCCAGCTATCCATTAGTTGCTGGATAATTGTCCCAGTGTATCAATTATTGACTGGTACTGATGCACTTATTTATTATCTTACACATAATTATCCTTAAATATATTTTGTCCGTGTAATCACGTTCAGTGTATCCAATATTTTTATGTAATCATTCCTGCCTTTAGGTTGAAGCCTACGGTAAGCAAATTGTTGAAAAAAAGGTGAGCTGCCATTATTCATTGAATATATATGCAACCTTGAATTTGATTGTTTGCTGTATTACTGATAGTCTTCTGAGAACTGACCAGTTACGCAACACATACATAAAACTCCTATTTATGTTTCCTGATGATACATTTCATTCCCTTTACCCAAATCTAATTGATGTCACTTAAAGATATAAACTAATTAAAACAAAGGCAGTAAAAAACCCTGCTAAGTTATAATGCAGTGCCTAGACAGTAACATACACGGCAATTAAAGAGACAATGGCTTCCTTTATACGTAGGAAACCTCTGTTGCTAGTATAATTATAAAAGGCTGCTCCTGCATCAGGAGCAGCCTTTTTTGCCAGCGAAGTGAATAAGGGAACCTCATTTGCCAGGGAAGTGAATAAGGGAACAACGGATGAGACTCAATGCTGTTCATTTGCGGTGTTCCCAATTTTAATAGTTATTAACCTTTGGAAAAATGTTGGGCATTGTGCTATTTGTGCTACCTGTGGTCTGATGTTTACGCAGACACTGTTCAACCATATTGGATAGGTGACCTTGCAGTTTCTAGACCACTGCCTATATCCACAATCCCACAGGCAAGGGGAAAAATATATACTTTTCTCACATTATTGACCTTTATCTAGTCATGTTTCACATTTGTTGGTTATATTATACAGTTAATACTTCAGAAGGTGCGAGCACTGTATAACAACTCAGTTCATACGTTTTATCCATCAGGTATTCCCTTTTCTAATGTTCATTACAGTTACATTTATTTTGTTTTTATTTTTTAGCAGCATGAATCATATTGTTTATCCCCTCTATCGGGAAGATGCTATAAGGTTACTTCGTTCCCAAAAGATCAACAGTATCTACTCTGAGGGTGCTTGCATTGATGTTGAGAGGTACTAATTTGACCATTGTTTGGATTTATTTAGAACTATTAACCTGAACTACACGAATGTATTTCACAGCACACATGTCTGTGCATTAGTTTTGGATACTCCAGAGTTGCAGTTATTTTTCCGGATGAGTGACTTGGGCAGATATTCGATGAGATGGGTTTGGGTGGATATAGGCCAAATCAAGGCAAATGGGACAAGCCCAGAATACTAACTTGGCCCATGACCCAAATTGGTTGGTAGGCTGAAGGGCTCCATCCTGTATACATCTATGACTCACGGTGGCACTTCAAAAATTAAAAGTTTTTTTTCCCCTCCAAAATATGGGAATCAAACTGCGAGCAGTAAAGTAACCAAAAAACCCCCAAACAATTAAATAAATAGATTGTTACCAAAACCCACTTACCTCATTAATACCTTAACCAAAGAGAGCCTGCCTCCTTTGCTGATGCACTTTACTTTGAGTTTGGTCTCATTACTGGCATTGACACAAAATGCTGGAGTAATTCAGTGGGACAGGCAGCATCTCTGAAGAGAAGGAATGGGTGATGTTTCAGGTTGAGATCCTCCTTCAGACTGAGAGTCAGCGGAGAGAGACACATAGAGACATGGAAGGGTAAGGTGTGAAAAGACAGATCAAAGCAGATGATGATAAGGGTGGTATGGTGGCGCAGCGGTAGAGTTGCTGCCTTACAGCGCTTGCAGCAAAGAGACCCTGGTTCCCAACTATGGGTGCTGTCTGTACGGAGTTTGTACGTTCTCCCCGTGACCTGCGTAAGTTTTCTCCGAGATCTTCGGTTTCTTCCCACACTCCAAAGATGTACAGGATTGTAGGTAAATTGGCTTGGTAAATGTAAAAATTGTACCTAGTGTGTGTAGGATAGTGTTAATGTGCGGAGATCATCGGCCAGCGCAGACCCAGTGAGCTGAAGGGTCTGTTTACGCGCTATATCTCTAAACTAAATGTAGAATGGTTCATTGTTAGCTGAGGGGAAGATGACAAGGAAGCATACAATTGTTAACATTTAATCAGGAGGACAGTGAAACAAGTCGGAGAACTAGGATGGGGGAGAGACGGAGAGGGAGGGAAAGCCAGGGTTGCTTGAAGTTAGAGAAATCAATATTCATACCGTCGGGTTTTAAGCTTCCCAAATGAAATATGAGGTGATGTTCCACCAATTTGCGTTGGACCTCACTCTGACGGTGGAGGAGGCCCAGGACAGAAAGGTCCGTATGGGAATGGGAGGGGGAGTTAAAGTGTTTAGCAACCGGACTAATTACTAACATGGTTATTTCTTAACAACTATTCACACTTGCTCACCAAGCCATTCATTTTTTCGCAAAGTAGGACTGGACAATTATTGTCCATAAATCTGTTATGAGTACGATTAAATAAATGTTGCCATCATAGCGGTAGAGAAAATTAATTAAAATTGTCGAACATCCATACTTGATGATATTACCTTCCTACATACTATCCATGAAGAGAACTAAACTTGTCACCAAGTGACAATATTTTAAATATCACCAGGTCAATATTTTAAAATAAATGGATATCTTCATAGAGAAAAAAAAATCTCCATTAGCCGCCATGTATATTATGTTTTGCAATTTATGTCTATTTTTCATTAAGATCAATTCCCCTCAATCTGGAATAATAGTAGTTTTTTTTTTCAAACAATAGCTTACCATTAATCATCAGACCAAATGGCAGAAATTAATTAATTGTTTTACTCATTGTCTGATGCATTCTATCAAGGCCTATCTGCATTTTCAAATGACCAAAGAAGTTAATCTGTCATCAGCTATTGCTGTAGCCGATCCCGTTGTACATTGAAGCCTCAAGCACTGATAGATTCACACAGATATACACTGCAAATTACACTAGTTTGTTTATATTTACACAGTCGTATATCATTTCATAAAATTCACCGCATCCAACTCAAATTCCATTTCTTTTGTGTTAAAAAAAAGGAAACATATTGTATTTAGTGTAAGAAAGAACTGCAGATGCTGGTTTAAATCGAAGGTAGACACAAAATGCTTGAGTAACTCAGCGGGTGAAGCAACATCTCTGGAGAGAAGAAATCGGCGACGTTTCGGGTCAAGACCCTTTTTCAGACTTATGTCAGGGGAGGGGGTGGGACATAGATAAAATGTAGTCGGAGAGTAAGACTAGTGGGGAACTGGGAAGGGGAATGGGATGGAGAGAGAAAGCTGCCTCACCCGCTGAGTTACTCCAGCAATTTGTGTCTCCGCATATTGTAATTTTGGCCACAATAATGCAAAATGTTTATGACTACAAATACCAGCTTCATGGTCAATAACCCATATGGTAGAAATACATACTTCAAACAATTAATGTCTGAAAATGGCCATTTTGTTCTCTATTATGTTAGTGTGTTTAGTTTATTATTATGTATTTAGTTTATTTTTGTGTGTCACCATCTTGAATACATTGTCCTTTTTTAATTTCTGTACTTCACTGTTCATTGTTAGGAGAATTGGGCAGCAGGGGAGAGTACCCACTGTTTGGTATGATGGTGGTGCTGCTGATCACCCAGAAAGGTACATCATCATTAACTTCATTATTAGTAGCTGCACATCTTTAAATTAGGTGTAACTTTATCTTCTTTGGAATAGATGGGAAGAGGTAAGGGTTATGTAGTAACTGCAATGACACCACCAATTGTATAGGAAGGAACTGAGGACGCTGGTGTAAACCGAAGATAGACACAAAATGCTGGAGCAACTCAGCGGGACAGGCAGCATCTCTGGAGAGAAGGAATGGGTGACGTTTCGGGTTCAGACCCTTCTTCAAGCGGGTCTTCTGAAGAAGGGTCTCAACCCAAAACGTCACCCATTCTTTCTCTCCAGAGATGCTGCCTGTCCCGCTGAGTTACTCCAGCATTTTGGGACTACCACTATGCTCTGTTGTAATTCGATGATTTTTATTATTGATTTCGTATTCATTTTTGGACGACTTCATAAAGAACAAACTAGACTGAAAATATTTGTTTTACCCCAATCTTGTAATGGTTTTGTTGGTTAAAAACATTCTGCATGATTTTTAGATTTTGCACAGGTGTTTACAACTGGGAAGATTTCCCATGTTAGTTTTGTTACAAATTTAACTGATATTTTGTGATGAGGGTAGTAATTAAAATGTTTTTTGCTGTAAGCAGACATTTGACAAAATAAATTCCACAGTGTCAGTATTATTGCATTATGGTATTGTTCAAGATGCCATCTTTAAATTATCCAAAGGGACTATCTGGGTTGGGGAAGAGAACCTAACATGATTTTCCTCTTTTGAATCCACTAAAGTAAATGGTTTGTATATTGTGGTGTGTAGTTGTGAAGCCACCAGCAATGTGCTAATTTTGTATGCTGATTGGAGATGAAAAATCAAAACAATTAACTGACTTGGTGGGTAATGTGAAATTAATGAAACAAAAGTAGGAAATTCCAGAAGTTCGGCTGATCAGGCAAAACTTGTGAAAAGGGAAACCGTTACCATTTCAGGTCCGGGACCCTTCAATTTCACTTTCTACATGCTTCCTAAATTTTCTGTTGATGTGTTGTGTGTCATCGTGTCATGCAGCGTGAAAACAGGCCCTTCGGTCCAACTTGCCCACACCAACCCACACGCCCAACTACACTAGTCCCACCTGGCTGCGATTGGATTGGCACATAACCTTCTAAACCTATCTTATCCATGTTCCTTTCTAAATGTCTTTTAAATGTTGTGATTGTACTTGCTTCAACCACCTCCTCTGGTAGCTGTTCCATACATCCACTATCCTCTGTGTAAAAAAAGTTGCCCCTCAGGTTCCTATTAAATCTTTTCCCCCTCGTCTTAAACCTATGTCCTTGCGTTCTTGGTTTCTCTACTTTGAGTAAAAGACAATGTGCATTTATTCTATCTAATCCACTCATGATCTTATACACCTCTATAAAATATTCCCTCATCTTCCTGCCCTCCAAGGAATAAAGTGCTAGCCTGCTCAACCTCTCAATAGACAATAGACAATAGACGCAGGAGTAGGCCATTCGGCCCTTTGAGCCAGCACGCCATTCAATGTGATCATGGCTGATCATCCCCAATCAGTACCCCGTTCCTGCCTTTTCCCCATATGCCGTGACTCCGCTAAATTTAAGAGCCATATCCAGCTCTCTCTTGAAAGCATCCAGAGAACCTGCCTCCACCGTCCTCTGAGGCAGAGAATTCCACAGACTCACAACTCTCTGCGAGAAAACGTGTTTCCTCGTCTGTTCTAAATGGCTTACGCCTTATTCTGAAACTGTGGCCCCTGGTTCTGGACTCTCCCAACATCGGCAACATGTTTCCTGTCTCCAGCATGGCCAAACCCTTAACAATCTTATATGTTTCAATAAGATCCCCTCTCATCTTTCTAAACTCCAGTGTGTACAAGCCCAGCTGCTTCATTCTCTCAGCATATGACAGTCCCGCCATCCCTGGAATTAACCTTGTAAACCTGAGCTGCACTCCCTCGATAGCAAGAATGTCCTTCCTCAAATTAAGGGACCAAAACTGCACACAATACTCCAGGTGTGGTCTCACTATGGCTCTGTACAACTGCAGAAGGACCTCTTTGCTCGTATACTCGATTCCTCTTGTTATAAAGGCCAACATGCCATTTGCTTTATTCACTGCCTGCTGCACCTGCATGCTTACTGTCATAGACTGATGAACAAGGACCCCCAGATCCCGCTGTACTTCCCCTTTTCCCAACTTGACGCCATTTAGATAGTAATCTGCCTTCCTGTTTTTGCTACCAAAGTGGATAACCTCACATTTCTCCACATTAAACATCATCTGCCATGCATCAGCCCACTCCCCCAACCTCTCCAAGTCACCCTCCATTCTCATAGCATCCTCCTCACAGTTCACACTGCCACCCAGCTTTGTGTCATCTGCAAATTTGCTCTCCATATAGCTAAAGCCCTGGCAACTTCCTAGTAAATCTTCTCAACACCCTTTCCAGCTTAACAACATCTTTCCTTTAACAGGGTGACTGAAACTGAACACAGTACTCCAAATGGTGCTTCACAAATGTCTTGCTCAACTGAAACAAAACCTTCCAACTTCTATACTCAATTATCTCACTGATGAAGGCCAATATGCCGAAAGCCTTCTTGACCACACAATCTACCTGTGATGCCACATTCAGGGAACTATGTACCTGCACTCCTAGATCCTCTTGCCATATGCTGTAAAGGCCCTGCCCTGGTGTAACTTGCCAAAATGCAACACCTTACCCTTATCCGATTCAAACTCCATTAACCATTTTTCAGACCACCTGCCCAACTGATCAAGATTCTGCTGCAATTTTTAATAACCTTCTTCACTATCTGTGATGCCACCCACTTTACCGTCATCTGCAAACTTGCTCATCATGCCTTGTACTTTCTCTTATAAATCATTGATACTGATGACAAACAGCAAGAGAATAATGGGAGAAGATCTAGACCCCGAGTGCAGTTTCTTAGTGGAGTTCACAGGCACACAGGCCTGAATGCATTTCTAACCACATTGCATTAATCCTGCAGTTATTTTGAAATGTACGTGCTTTGTTACCCCTTAGCTAATTCATCAACACTTCTGGTGATGTTTTTAAAAATATATACATGAATCAGGAATAAAGTATATGTGTGATTTAGAAGATAATTTTGACTGAGTGTTATTGTGAAAGATTTGTTACAAGTGCTTCTAATGTTGTTTATTTTGGTATGCTTTTCTGAAGATGGTACAATGGTGGAAGTCACAATGCATGGTCAAATCATACAGTAGTGAATGGGACATCAGAGCACTATAGGTAAGCTGAGTGATGTGCCATAGGTTACTAGCTTTGCAGACTTCATCCAATCTTCCAGCAAACTGTATTTAGCTTTGCAGACTTAATCCAATCTTCCAGCAAATTGGATGATTAATGCAGTGTGAAGAAATGTAGTTGGATCTTCTGAGAATCTAAAGTTCGTGGGCTAGATCCTACTTCTGAATAAAGGGAACAGCCAGCATTTTGGTACCATGGTCCTGCAATGAAAATAAGAGCAATATATGACTGCAAATGATGTAGACCACATAATTGCATGCCCACTTTACATCAGGTTTTTGTTCTAGATAAATTGTCTCCACTCGGTCCTCATTATCAAATTTAATTTATTCTAAATTTGTCTTGTACAATTCTCCAATATATAGTCTAAAAGCTTGTTTTGTTGAAGGATAAAAAATATGTCACAAAAAGAGCAGATTGTTCAAAAGGTTCCTATCATAGAAACAAAACCTAATTAATAGGGTTACAACTGCTTGGATTAAGTTTCAAGAATATCTGTGCTTCAAGGTTGGATGACTTCTAAACTATGGGTTTTATATTGCAACAGTCTAGAATTGAGCTATAAGGACAGAGCCATTAATTAACTGGTTATTTTACTTCGTAGTCAGGTTATGTTTAACTCTAACTTTTGAAAAATCAAACTTTGCCTTCCTGCCACCATGAAATTTACAGAACAAGGTCTTGCATTCTGTTTGTCAGTAGCCCTTCACCTCTGGGATTTTAACTGATCTTTATCCATTCATCAGGAAAATTAAAGTTGATTCCTGGCTTAATTGCCTTGTTTTGGTTCCAGTTGTTGGTGATTTGCAATCTCATTCATTGAATCAAAAGATGGGCAGCACAGAATATTGAAAATTGAAAGCCTACCACATTAGCGTTAAAAAAGGGTGACTCCGTGGTTAAGAAAAAGTATAAAGATATTGCCGATCAGGGCAGGATAATTCTGCCGTCATAATGCCAACTGAAGTTGAGTGTATTAATTTCCCTCAGCATTAATATCTATCACAATGGTGAGTTAAAACTTCATGAAAAAAATTAAAAGATTGACAGTTATGTAACTGTATAATCCAGTATAGGAATACAAGAGGAGAAGAATCATCAAGATTGTGCTTGAATTTTTACCACAATGTTTAGGATTAAGAACACTTGAAATACAATTGATATGTAAAATTCATGAACTCTTTTACAGGTATATAATAACCCAAAGAGAAAATACGGCACTCATTGCCTCATTACTAACATAATCTTATTCTTTACACGTACCTCAAAATTAAGAGCACGTACCCGTCTTAATACAAGTAAAAGCCTTTTTGGTGGTTCGGCAATGGAGATGATCAGACGGCAGGTGGGGAATGGGGTGTAGTGTGAGAAGAATGTGCAGTTAGGGAGAAGGTTAGTAATGCAGAGGAGAGCATTGTTTGCACTGCTCGATAAAATGGCATCCGGCTGGAATTTGGGGCATTGGTTTTGTGGCAGGCTACAGATCTTCTCCTTTCTGATCAGACACATGATACACACTGGGCACACAATGCTTTCGTGTTGGCGGGAGCCCTTCCTACCAAGAATTCCTGCCAGCATTTCCTTTAAAAAAAAAAGAGAGAGATAAAAGACTGCAGACGTTGCAATCTGGAGCACAAGGCAAACTGCTGGAGGAACTGAATGCATTAGGCAGCATCTGTGGAATGAAATGGACAATTGATCACCTGGCTTGATGTTTCCTCTGGACTGTAAGAATGGAGAGGAGATATCCAGTATGAAGGGATTGAACAGGGGGTGGGCGACAGGGAGGGCAAGAACTGGCGTGCAATAGGTGGATCCAGGTCCAGGAAGGGAGATGGAGTTAGGTGCAGGAGAGAGGGGTAAATAAACTATTTTTTAAATCTATTATTTGGATAATAGATATTACCTAGCTTCTCATCCTACTCCCACCCCCCCCCCCCCCCCCCCACCCCCCAAGGACCTCCGTTTTTTCCTCCAACAAAGACCCAATCAAATTCCCTTTCCTCCGTCTGGCGGAACATGTTCACACCCTCTGCAAGGTCTCTTTTGACTTATTTCGCTTTTTCCAAATTAAAGGTATGGCCATGGGCACTCAGATGGCTCCAGCTATTAACTATTTTAACTCCCCTTCCCATTCCTACATCTGTCCTAAGCCTCCATTGCCATAGTGAGGTCACACGCAAACTGGAGGAACAGCACCTATAATCCACTCAACTGTATGAACATTGAATTCTCTAACCTCTAACAAAAATCCCTACACTCCCACATACCTCCTCCATCTCCCCCGTGTCCCACCTATTTCACCCCTCCATTACCTTCCCCTTCCGCCCCGCCCCGCTACTTTCCTCCCTCTAGCTTCACAATCTGCAACTCTTCCGTACACCTTTTGCACTTATATCTGACCTTTGATCCAACCATCTGCTTATCAAAAGCTCCTTTTGCCCCTTTGTCCATCTGTTAACTGCTACACTTTGTCCTGCGTCTCCCCTTTTCCAGCTTTCTTTGTTTCCACCCCCCCCCCCCCCCCCCCACCCATAATCAGTCGGACGAAAGTGTTGACACGAAACATCACCTATCCATGTTCCCCAGAGATGCTGCCTGACCTGCTGAGTTATTCGAGTGCTTCAATAGACAATAGGTGCAGGAGTAGGCCATTTGGCCCTTCGAGCCAGCACCGCCATTCAATATGATCATGGCTTATCATCCCCAATCAGTACCCCATTCCGGCCTTCTACCCTGATTCCGCTATTTTTAAGAGCCCTATCTAGCTCTCTCTTGAAAGCATCCAGAGAACCTGCCTCCACCACCCTTCATGTCCTGTTGAACCCCTAGAACAAGCCTTAGCAATCTATTTCTACCAATGAATTCATGCACAGCTGTGATACCATTTACAAAGTCCAATTTGTGTCACTGCAATGCATTGCCCATGCAACCTGATTCACTCTCTCATGAAGGATTGGCGAACTGGTTGAATGCACTGCAACACACTTGCTTGGTGCAACTTTCATGTTTAAGAAAATACCACAGCTGCTATAAAAATTGAAGGTAGACGGAAATGCTGGAGAAACTCAGCGGGTGAGGCAACATCTATGGAGAGAAGGAATAGGCGATGTTTCAGGTCGAGACCCTTCTTCTGGGGGTGGGGGCGGGAAAACGAAAGGAAGAGACAGAGATAGTAGGCTGTGGGAGAGCTGGGAAGGGGGACGGGAAGGAGAAGGGTCTTGACCCGAAACGTCACCCATCTCCTTCAATCCTTAGATGCTGCTGCACCCGCTGAGTTTCTCCAGCTTTTTGTGTAACCCCCGAGAGAAAGCAAGGACTATCTGAAAGTGGAGAAGTCAATGTTCATACCGCTGGGGTGTTAACTTTCATAATCGATTTATCCACCCTTTCAAAATACCATATACATTCTAAGCAACTTCTATGTTGACTTAATATGTATTTAGTGTTGCTTATAATTTATGTTTAAGTTTAGGTTTTCTTTTAAGAGGTAATTTACTTTAATGAGGGTTAGCAAATATCTTTCCTTTCTGTTCCAGATTACAGGAAGTCAAATGCAACATGCAGTAGTTGTCAAAATCATGAGTGGATTTTGTTTCTAAATCTGTACATTGCCTTTGTGTCCACAGGGAAGTAACATTCTTTCACAAATGATTTATTTCCTTGCAAGTGACGCTGATTAATGCACAGAGGGTCAGAGAATGTAAAAGCAGAGCAGCTGATTATACAATGTCTACTGGGTAGCTGCTTAACACAGGAAACCGTGCCCTAATACCAAGGTTTTTGCTGACTCTCCACCCATTTCACAAATCTTTACAGATACTTGGGTATTAGGAGTAGTATTCAATAGTCTAGTAAATCTGATAATCTGCCTCCACCAGAGTCCCTAAGATGCAGAATTATCAAAGCTTTACTTTTCAAAGGCTATACTTTTAAGGATCATTTCTATAGTCTGTGACTAGAGAAATCGTGTACTAAAGAGTAAGGTCTGACCCAGGCAGTGGGTAGGTGCTGTGGACCTGCACGGGAAGGTAGACGCTCCTGCCCCCACGAGTCTCGGGCAGATGGGGCTCGTCAGCCTGGGAAGGCAGTCCATCTAGGAGAGGGAAAATTCTGATTTAAAGCCTCCACTGCCTTGTGGCCATATCCAGTCATGCAAAGTCTCCAGGAGTAATCCTCAAGAAAATCCAGAGTCGGAGCCCCTAAGGCAGTTCGTAATTGTCTACAACCTCACCTGCGATGGCGCTGGTGCCAAACTGTAACGGCCCTGCTGTTCCTTTGGATCGATCAGCGATGTGGAGAGGGGGGACGTGCTGCATGGGCAACAGCCTGTCCTCCATATGACATCGCCCAGGCTTGCATCCGACCAGGATGCATCACCCATGGTCAGTCACTGCCACTACTGCTACTCAGTCTTGCAACAATTGGCATTATTTCAATGGACCAATAGTTGAGAGAATTTAGAAAAAAAAGTTGATCTTATTGAAACGTATAATATTCTGATGGAGTTAAACAAAGTGGAATACTGTTGGTATCTAAAATAAAGGTGACAATGTTACAGAGTAAATGGTCATCTGTTTAAGATGGAGATTTGAAGGAATTTCTCCTCTCAGATTATTGTAAATCTTTGCAGTTCTCTACCTTTAAGAACTGTGGTGGTTAGATCATTGAATACTTTCATGATTGGCATTGTCAGATTGTTCTCTATCATGAGTGGAATTAGGTGAAACATGCAGAAAGCAAAGGTATGGCCAAGATCACATCTGTCATGATTTTATTGAATTGTGGAGCTAACACAGGTGCCACATGTCCTAATCCTGCTCCTAGTTATTTTATTGCAGAGGACAAGCAATGTCAAATTCACTTTTCTTCCCCCAAGCATTTGGAAAATGACCAGAGTGAAGCCTAATGACCTTCTTTGTTTTGGCACATAGTGGAATTGTTCCTTTGTCCTTCCTGCACTCCTCCTTTGCATTTCCTCGGTGCGTACATCATTCTTCAGCTGAAAGGACAGTTACCGGGTCTCAAGCTCCCAAAAGTCTGCCTATGATAATTCGGTCCCGCTTCTGGGAAATGCATAGAACGAGTTTGAGGTTTTATTTTAACCTTACATGCCTGGTAGGCTATTTAGGGAAGTCAGTAAGTAATGCAGGTGATATACTTTTAGATAAAGTGTACTTGCTTCTTGCACTATTTAGGCAAGTCGCCTTCCTACTCTTTGCTTTTCAATCTAAACATGGTTGTGAAGGTTCAGCATTAATTGATCAAATGTTTACTGTTACAAAAATGGTTGCAAACTCTTAGCTCAGGGATGACAACAATAAGCATGTTAAAGATGCATTGCATCAAATTTCTTTTAATTGGCTGGCCTTTGTATGTGTCTTTAGATAATGTCCAAAATACCTTATTTATCATCAGTTTCTGTACAGATACCTTGTTTTCCCTGCAGTTTTTCGACTGGTTTATCTTGCAACTTTCAAATATAAGAGGTAACTGGGCCCAGCTTTATCACAACTGTGACCAAAGAGAATTTTATCTCTGAATATTATTTTATCTCTGAATAGTATTTTTCCAGCATTTCCTTACTTTTTCATCAGAACATTAGAGAATCTGATTTCCTTTTGCCTTTACCCTCAGAACTTTGCTTTCTTTCACAATTTCCCCTAGTGTGCAGACAGTTTATAAAGCTTTCTTCAGATATCATCGCAAGTCTGTGGTAATCTTGCTTCATTTCCTTTATCTCAGCCTTTTCTTTTTCCCTGCCCTTGAATTGGTCCTCTTCCTTTCTTTGTTTTTATTTTTCTTTGGTTTTCAATGTTACCTTTTCTCAGTCTTTTTTCTTCAGTTTCTTGTCCTTGTCCATTTTGTCCTTGTTTTTTGTCTTCAGTTTTATTGTATTCCATTTTCTGCGGCTTGTTTTGAGTGGCACCATTGCTGTTCTCATTAATTCTCTCCAGGTGGGATGTGAGGGAAAGGGGAAATGAAATAATGTTAATGGAATTATTCCTGAATCTATGGCTGTGAGTTTATTAGGTCCTGAAACAAAACAGAGGCAGGTGGGTGAAATGGAACAAGGAAAAAAGCCAAATCTAACCAGGTGGGGGTGGGTAGAGACAATCTGACCAGGTGGGGGTGGGTAGAGACTGCTGCTGGATGGTAATGAGTGTGGACACCAGGGCTGTAAGAGCTGGAAGCTGCTGTGTGAGGCTGTTGATAATGGGAAGCGTTAAGGGAGGAAGGAAAGACAGATGGAACTATATAGGGGAGAGAATCCAGTGGGTGAAGTATCTGCGTACGAGGTGGATGAAACCAGCAGGGGTGGGGGAAGGCATAAATGGGTAACATGGCACTGGGGGTCTGGCAAAGGGAACAAATATGGGAGGTGCAGGTGTGGATTGGAAGGAGAGAAAGAGAGGAATGCTGGAAGTAAGGACCATCTAAGTGCTGAGTTTGTAGAAACATGCAGAGCATGTTCATTGATTCGAGTCAGAGTCTATTCATAATTTCCAAGATGACAGAGCATTATCACAAGAAAGAGTTTTAAAACTAAGGACAAGCATTATCACAAGAATTATCAACATTTAGATGCTCCTAGAAGAGAGGGGCAACGCACTGGACATCCAATTAGGAAATGAGGTGGGCAAGATGCTGAAGGGTCAAGGAGCACTTTTGGACCAGAACCATAGTTCATTGTTTTAAAAATACTGCATTATATTGGAGCAGGGCTAATTTTGATGGCTTTTGATATGAATATACAAAGGACGCTTTTAAAAGTGAGAGGAAAAATTCAAGGTCAATGTTCCTGTTAGATTGAAGGGTGGGATTAGGGAGCTCAGGCTGGCAAGCAGGATTGAGGTACTGGTCAGGGAAAAAGGAGGCATACAGTGCTTTCAGAAAGTATTCTGACCCCTTCACTTTTTCCACATTTTGTTACGTTACAGCCTGATCCATAATCAAAATGGGTTTAAAAAAAAAATCATCAATCTACACACAATATCCCATCATAAAAAGCAAAAACACGTGTTTAGAAATGTTTGCAAAGTAATTAAAACGAAATAACTGAAATATTACATTTACATAAGTATTCAGATCCTTTACTCAGTACTTTGTTGAGGCACCTTTGACAACAATTACAGCCTCAAGTCTTCTTGAGTATGATGCTACAAGCTTGACACACCTGTATTTGGGTAATATCTCCCATTCTTCTCTGCAGATCCTCTCAAGCTCTGTCAAGTTGGATGGGGAGCGTCGATGCACAGCTATTTTCAGTCCCTCCAGAGATGTTCGATTGGGTTCAAGTCCAGGCTCTGGCTGGGCCACTCAAGGACATTTACAGACTTGTCACGAAGCCACTCCTGCGTTGTCTTGGCTGTGTGCTTAGGGTCTTTGTCCTGTTGGAAGGTGAACCTCAGCCACAGTCTAAGGTCCAGAATGCTCTGGAGCAGGTTTTCATCAACAGGCATGAGATTTCTCCGTGGATTTTGAAATTCTTTAAAAAAAATCTAAATCTCTATAAATCTATAAATGACTTTCTGTTAGACAGTGGGGGTGGAACATATTGATTAAGGGCGCCGATTTGACGAGAGGGACATCGGTCAGCAGGCGGGGAGGGGGAGGGACATGATGATTCAGCGCGATGATTGGAAAAGGGAGACGTCGGTCAGAGGTGGATGTTGGGGGGGGGGGGAATTGGGGATAGAGAGTGGTGATTGGAGGAGGGAGGCATCTGGCGGCGGGACAAGACGAGGCCTGGTGGAGCGAGGCGCCGGGGCCGGGAGCGCAGTTAGCAGGGCCGGCACTTTGTCAGTGTCAATAAGCATTTTAAAGCAAGTAGAGGGAGTGTGTGTTAGCCCTGTTGAGCAGAGGGGGGAGTGTCTGTGAGTGTGGCGAAAGGTGAGGGGACGTCCCTATGAATGTGAGCAGTGAGGGGTTCCCTGTGAGTGTGAGCAGTGAGGGGCTCCTGTGAGTGTGATTGGGGAAGACCCTCACAAGGGGAGATGCAACGAGACCTGGGTGTCATGGTACACCAGTCAATGAAAGTGGGCATGCAGGTGCAGCAGGCAGTGAAGAAAGCGAATGGTATGTTACCATTCATAGCGAAAGGATTTGAGTATAGGAGCAGGGAGGTTCTACTGCAGTTGTACAGGGCCTCGGTGAGACCACACTTGGAGTATTGCGTACAGTTTTGGTCTCCTAATCAGAGGAAAGACATTCTTGCCTTAGAGGGAGCACAGAGAAGGTTCACCAGACTGATTCCTGGGATGGCGGGACTTTCATATGAAGAAAGACTGGATAGACTCGGCTTGTACTCGCTGGAATTTAGAAGATTGAGGGGGGATCTTATAGAAACTTACAAAATTCTTAAGGGGTTGGAGAAGCTAGATGCAAGAAGATTGTTTTCGATGTTGGGGAAGTCCAGAACAAGGGGTTACAGTTTAATGATAAGGGGGAAGTCTTTTAGGACCGAGATGAGGAAACAAAAATTCACACAGAGAGTGGTGAATCTGTGGGATTCTCTGTCACAGAAAGTAGCTGAGGCCAGTTCATTGGGTATATTTAAGAGGGAGTTAGATGTGACCCTTGTGGCTAAAGGGATCAGGGGATATGGAAAGAAAGCAGGTACAAGATACTGAGTTGGATGATCAGCCATGATCATATTGAATGGCGGTGTAGGCTCGAAGGGCCGAATGGCCTACTCCTGCACCTATTTTATATGTTTCTATGTTTCTACGACCCTGCGAGAAATTAAGGGTAAACAGGCAAGAAAACGGTGTCATTTCAAGGTACAATTAGCTAAAATTCTGCATGAAGGGGGCACTGGCCCCTTTTATCCCCCCCCCCAGGCTTGGAATCCCCCATTTCTTCGTCTTTTTTCAGTTTTTTACCTCTCATGCCTGCATCAAGGATCTCTCTGTACTTTACTCCGTTCATCTTTCCCTCGATCTTGACAAGTCTCCCAGTTCCTGCCGCTGAAAAACATCTCCACAGCATGATGCCGCCACCACCGTGCTTCACCGTGATGAGCGGTGCCTGGTTTCCTCCAGACGTGACACTTGGCATTCAGGCCAAAGAGTTAAATTGTGGTTTCATCAGACCAGAGAATCTTGTTTCTCATGGTCTGAGGGCCTTTAGGTGCCTTTTGGCAAACTCCAAGTGGGCTGTCATGTACCTTTTACTGAGGAGTGGCTTCCATTTGGCCACTCTACCATAAAGGCCTGATTGGTTGTGCTGCAGATATAGTTGTCCTTCCGGGAGGTTCTCTCATCTCCACAGAGGAGCTCTGGAGCTCTGACAGAGTGACCTTCGGGTTCTTGGTCACGACCCTGACCAAGGCCCTTCTCCCCCGATTGCTCAGTTTGGCCATGCGGCCAGCTCTATGATGAGCCAACCACACATATCGTAGACCATCGTGCGAAGTGAGGGAACAATTTGCTGGGGCCCAGGAGGATAATTTTATTTCTTCCTGTGCCCTGGGCGAAGTGCTGCAAGATTGGAGGGTGGTTAACATTGTACCGATAATTACCGAAGAGCTGCAACGTTGTTGCTGGGATTGGAAAATTAAAGTTTTAAGGAGAGACTAGATTAAGTAAAACTGATGAGTGAACGTACAAAGATTTGTAAAATGTCGAGGGGCACAGATACATGGATGGTCACAGTTTATTTTCTAGGATAGAGGAATATCAAACAATAGGGCATAGGTTTAAGGTGAGAATTAAATAATTTAAAGGGGACTTTTCACACAGTGTGAGATGGGTATGTGAAATGAGCTGCTAGAACTAATAAAGACTGATACAAGTACAACATTAAAAAAACATTTGGATGGACTCATGAATGAGAAAGGTTTAGGGAGATCCATTCCCCAAATGGGATTAGTTTAAAAACGAAGCTTGCTTGGGCTTGATGAATTGGGCCAAAGGACTTGTTTCTGTGCCATATAACTCCATGAGATGTGAAATCTCCATGGTAGCTTAAAAGATGCACTGCAGCTGAGTTTAATTTGGCCCTTTGAGATTTTGAGTTAATTACACTTGCATCCCTAACCATATTATCTTATAAAATAGGTCAACACACTTCAAGTCACACGTTCATAAAAACTCTTTTTTTCCCAATTCTTCCTCCCGAGGCGTTTGAATGATGATTCACAGGCACTTTTTGCTCACCAGTGTGTGTGCAGCTTTGTCAATTAAAACAGGGAGAACAGGATTAGATGTTGTGTGACACCCAAGTGGTTAAACAGTTGATCCTAATTTGAGGAAGGGCATTCTTGCTATTGAGGAGTGCAGCGTAGGTTCACAAGGTTAATTCCCAGGATGGCAGGACTGTCATATGATGAAAGAATGGAGCAACTCTGCTTGTATTCACTGGAATTTAGAAGGATGGGAGGGGATCTTATAGAAACATAAAATTATGAAGGGATTGGACACGCTAGAGGCAGGAAACATGTTCCCAATGTTGGGGGAGTCCAGAACCAGGGCCACAGTTTAAGAATAAGGAGTAGGCCATTTAGAACTGAGATGAGGAAAAACTTTTTCACACATAGTTGTGAATTTGGGGAAGTCTCTGCCTCAGAAGGCAGTGGAGGCTGATTCACTGGACGCATTCAAATGAGACTTAAATAGAGCTCTTAGTGCTAGCGGAATCAAGGGATATGAGGAGAAGGCGGGAACAGGGTACTGATTGTGGATGATCAGCCATGGTCACATTGAATGGTGGTGCTGGCTCAATGAGCCAAATGGCCTACTCCTGCACCTATTTTCTATGTATCTATTTATTAATACGTACACTTTGTGCAAACATACAAATGAGTGCAAAGGACCTGATGACAAATGCCCAAGGAATCATGATCCTTTTCACCATTTTCAGGATGGAAAGATAAATGATACTATTGCAAGGTTTGAACTGTTCACCGCTTAACATTTTCTTGGTTGAGCATATGATGGAATATATTGCTGAAAGGGACATGTTGCAAACAAGGGGATGCAGTGCACAATTCAATGAATTTGGCTGCAACCTCCTTGTAAGTGGGTTGTTAACGATAGTCGAGAAAATCAATGTTGACAATTACCATTTTATTTGAATGTTTAGTTACTTGGAAGAACTGTTCAAGCGACGTTGTATCTGCGGAAGATGCCTGCTGTGCTGAAGTGAAACTGCAGCCTCTTAACATCAATCCATGTGCAAATGTCACATTAAGCAATGGAGCAATTACTCTTTCAATTACTCTTGGTAACAAAGCTTGAGCATCAAGCAAGGTTAATTACAGGGGGAAAAAAACCTAAGTAAAATCCCATTCATCATTAGAACTGTTAATCTTATGAGCTAATTAAAAAAAAAAAGTTTTCTCCCCTTTGAGAAGCTCTGTGCCAAGCAGATCCCAATCAGATCATGTAGGACTGATGCTTCCTGGTTACCTCACCTGTTAATTTGCGACCTGCTGGCAGGAGGCTGTTGAGTTTATCTCCTTCCCAGATTTTCCTGCTGTTCTGATGGGATAGTTATCTCTATTCTACTACAGACATGCTGAAATGGATGCAACGCAAATAATTAATGTTTCATGAAATGGATCAAACAGTAATGGGAAATTTGAACATCGAGATGGATAGAAAAGAATCTCCTGAAGCAGTGTGTTTGACATGTACATTTCTCTTCATTCTACACAAATTAGGTACCACTTGAAACAAAAATAGTGTTCTAATTAATTCAATTAATTAACTTAATGGGATGCAGAAAAAATGTTAATCTTTTTTTCTCAGGCAACGCATAAAAGATTTTTTTAAAGTCAATTATGCTTCTTAAGTAGCTCTATACTTGTGGTGTGCTAACAGTGTATTTTGTTTTATCTGTTGACGAAGCAGCCAGATTTCTGTAACAAACAGGAGAACGGCTTGCCCAAGAATAGAAATCCAGCAGCCTTCCACTGACACCGACAGGTACAATAGGTTTACAGTAACTAGCTTCATGCCAACTCCTTGAAGTAGTTAGATGGTTTGAGAATCTGTTTCAGTTGTTACATGCTGGATAGCTTGTGTTTTCAGGATATTGGAATGATAAAACAAAACAACATAAATAACTGCAAATACCTTTGACTAATTCATCATGCAATGGATAAGTCATGTTGAAAATTTTAGTCATTTAAATCGTTATATATTTTATACAGAAAACAAACATGTGTTACATAGCAATCATTGAAAATACAAACTGAACCAAAGATATTTGAAGAGGTGACAAATAGTTTTCTGAAGCATAGCAAACAAAAGCAAGAGGAGCTATACAAACTGCTCATTCTTCTGATACTCACAGAACCAAGGCCAATCCAATAACTCATTGACATCTTTGCTCATTGACATATTCCCCATATCCTTTGTTCACTTATTTAGACAATATTTAGAGTATGCATAACAACTGAACAAACACAGACCCCTGGATTGGTAACTTCTAACGATTTACAACTCATTAAGTGTAAACTCTCTTATGTCTTCTACATCCTGAAGCTCGTGTTCTAATTAGAGTAAATAGCCTCTGAGCATCAACCTTGTGAGAACATTGCAATGAGATCACATCCTGCTTTTCAAAACTCCACAAATCTAAGCTGTTCCAGCTCAATACCTAATATAATAGAGGCATGTATATCATCCTTCGTGTGGAGACCAAAACTGCACAATACTTTCCAGATAGAGATTCAATAAAACAGTGCACAATTGTAGCAATGCTACTTTTTATACAGGAATCCCTCTGCAATAAAAGCCGCCCTTTTGCTTGCCTTGTAGGTTGCTTGCTGCACCTACATCTAAACCTATTATATTTCCTTAACAATTATGCTGGTCAGAAAATGTACGACTGAATAAAGTGAATAATTTCCCACATTATACCCAACCTATAGTCTAGAAATCGGAATAATGAGCATCCATTTTTCATGAGTAAATCTGGCATAAATACAATTTAATGTGAGGTAGATGACCCTAGCATCCATTCCAAGTCAAATTACATGTTGGGAAATTGACTAATTGGTCAATTGGTACACCAATTAGTTTCATGCACAATTCAATTTAGTACCTTTTAACATTTTCTAAACATTATTTGTCAAACTAACAATTTGACGGCTCCTGCACAAGATAGTTCCTCCCTTACTGAAGTGAAGTAGAGTATTTGGGTGTAACATGTGCCCTTTATTAAAGATTTATGGTACGACAAGGAATTCATCATGTATTTTGTTACATTTATGTCTATTGAAAAATAAACTCCCTTGACCTGACCGAATAATTTCAGAACTGACTGAGGATAGTTCAAAACACCTTTCAAGTTTACGGAGTACACTAAGAATAATAGGGAATGCGGTTTCCAAAAGATAACTGCTAAAATACCGTTCTGTGGTTGCTTCAAGTCAAGTCAAAGTCAAAAGAGTTTATTGTCATGTGCCCCTGACAGGACAATGAAATTATTTTTTTGCATAGCACAACAGAACATAGTAGGCATTGACTACAATTATATGCGTAAATAAACACATGAATGAATAAATTGATAAAGTGGAAATAACAGATGGAGAGGTATTAATGTTCAGAGTTTTGTCCGAGCCAAGTTTAATAGCCTGATGGCTGTGAGGATGAAGTTGTTCCTAAAAATTAAGATAGATCAAAGAAATTGGTAGCTGAAAAGATGGTGAAGGGGAGAAAGATTTGATCTTTGAAAGATTTAGACTTTAGATTTATATGGCAGATGGGTTCTGTCCAAATTACTCCTCAATGGGACAAAGATCAATATCTCCCCAGGAATTTATGCGAGTGGCTTTCGGGAAGGTTCAACCTAGACTAGTAGGAGGACGGGCATGTGAGAGGAGAGTCAAGGAGGGAGAAAAAACAAAGCTGACAGTGGAATGTAACAGACAATTTGGTAAGAAATGGGCAAGCAGAAAATTGGATGACAATACAGAAATGTTTTAAAAGGCCAAATTTAAAGGCACTGTATCTGAATGTGCAAGCTTCTGAAACTAAGTGGATGAATTAATGACACAAATAGATGTAAATGGACATAACAGAAACCTGACTATAATGTAACTGAAAATGAAAATGAAATCTTCCAAGCAATTCAATATTTGGGAAATACAGGCAAAAAGGAGAATGAAGTCACAAGAGAGTGCAGATGCTGGAATCTTAAGCAAAAAACATAGGGCTGAAGAAACTCAGTGGTGAAATGGACAGACTGCCCATCAGACTGAAGCAGAGCCCTGACCTGAAACGTTGTCCATTCATTTCCCTCGACAGGTCACGCAGTTAATCAGGATTGAGTTCAAGATGAAGAGAGTTTAATGCCATGTGTCCCACATAGAACAATGAAATTGTTGCTTTGCTTCAGCACAACAGAATATTGCAGGCATAAATAAATACAGAACAGATCAGTGTGTCCAGATACCATTGAATACCATGATTTTTGAGGCATGACTGTGGTAGATCCCCTCAATGGTAGGGAGGTCAGAGCCAATGATGGACTGGGCAGTGTTTACAACATTTTGCAGTCTTTTCCTCTCCAGGGCGCACAAGTTGCCGAACCAAGCCACGATGCAATCAGTCAGCATGCTCTCTTCTGTGCACCTGTAGAAGTTCGAGAGAGTCCTCCTCGACATACCGACTCTCCGTGATCTTCTCAGGCAGTAGAAGCGCTGTTGTGCTTTCTTTATAATTGCATCAGTGTTCTGAGACCAGGAGAGATCTTTGGAAATATGCATGGTTCTTGGTTACTTGGTCCTCCAAAATATTCCAACTGGAATATAAACTGGAGGTGGTGAAGGGAGGGGTTTAGCCAGAGAGGGTTCTAGAATTTGAAGCTCTTGACCCTTTTCACCATCCACCCGTTGATATAAACGGGACTGTGTGTCCCCACCCTACCCCTTCCAAAGTCCACAATCAGTTCCTTGGTTTTGCTGGTGTTGAGAGTCAGGTTATTGTGCTGGCACCATTTGGTCAGTCGGTCGATCTCACTTCTATATTCTGACTCTGTCTCGTCCCCATCAGTGATACGTCCCACAACATGGTGTCATCGGTGAACTTGGTGATGGAGTTTGCACTATGACCAGCTACGCAGTCATGAGTATAGAGTGAGTATAGCAGGAGGCTGAGCATGCAGCCTTGAGGTGCTCTCATGGTGATTGTTATCGAGGCTGACACATTTCCACCAATACGAACAGACTGTGGTCTGTAGATAGAAGGCATCATACTTCAACAAATCATGGGAAAAGATTTAGATTTGTTTTGGAGGCAGGAAGGGGCAGAAAACATTACATAGATACAGAGAAAATGGTGTAGGCCATTCGGCCCTTCGAGCCAACACTGCCATTCAATGTGATCATGGCTGATCATCCATAATCAGTACCCTGTTCCTGATTCTCCCCATATCCCTTGATTCCGCTAGCCCAAAGAGCTATATCTAACTCTCTTTTGAATGCATCAAGTGAGTCGTTCTCCACTGCGTTCTGAGGCAGAAAATTCCACAAATTCACAACTCTCTGGGTGAAAAATATTTTCCTCATCTCAGTTCTAGATGGCCTACTCCTTATTCTTAAACTGTGGCCCCTGACTCCCCCAACATCGGGAACATGTTTCCTGCATCTAGCGTGTCCAATCCCATAATAATTTCATATGTTTCTATAAGATCACCTCTCATCCTTCTAAATACCAGTGCATACAAGCCCAGTCGTTCCATTCTTTCATCATATGACAGTCCCGCCATCCTGGGAATTAACCTTGTAAACCTTCACTGCACTATCTCAATAGCAACAATGTCCTTCCTCAAATATTGTTGGAGGTTGTTCATGTTATTTGGTTGAGAAAAGTTATTAAAAACATTCCATGTCTATGCTCTATTCTATCCTGAGATTACTACCTGCAATGTTATTCCTTTGTAACCTCTTTCCTAAAGTGGGCTGTGAATCAATCTGAAGAGTAACTTGGATACAAAGATGATTCAAGGGGATACAAAAAGAATTCAAGTTGACACAGCCAAACTCACTGAGGGGGAATTTGATGGCAGATGCAGCACAATATTGAAAAATGTATATTTTCCATTTCAGTAGATAAAACAGAAATGGTGCAAAATAATGTTATTTAAATGTTGCAAAATAATGATGTGTAAAAGGACCTGCATGTCCTTGCACACACATCAATGAAAGCTAACACAGATGCATCACAGACATTAGGAAGGGCAACATGCTGTTATAGTTCAGAATTTGTTTGATGGCGAGTTTAATAGCCTGATGGCTGTGGGGAAGCAGCTGTTCCTGAACCTGGTTGCATCAGATTTCAGGCTCCAGTACCTTCTACCTGTTGACAGCGGAGAGATGAGTGTGTGGCCAGGATGGTTGGTCCTTGATGTTGTTGGCAGCCTTTTTGAGGCAGCGACTACGATGGATCCCTTCGATGGTGGGGAGGTCAGAGTCGATGATGGACTGGGCAGTGGTCACAAAGTTTTTTGCATTCCTTTCCACTTCTGGACGCTCAAGTTGCTGAACCAAGCCATGATGCAACCAGTCAGCATGCTCTAGAACTAGGGATCACTGTCTCAAAATAGGGGCTCGCCCATTTAGGGCAACAAAGACAAGAGGCTTATTTACTCAGAATGTAGTGGATGTTTGGAATGCTCTAACATGGAGGATTGTGGAAACTCATTCATTGATTGCATTCAAAACTGAGATTGATAGATTTCTGGATGTTAAAGTAATCAAGCAGTATGGGGATAAAGGGCCTGTCGCACTATACGAGTTTACCCAAGAGATCTCCCGAATTTATTTAAAAAATGAAACTCGTGGTAGAATGTACGTAGCGGGTATGTCGGAGCTCGGGACGTCTCTTAGCGGCTCGTAACGCTAACGGCAGGTCCTCGGGAAACGCAGTAAGCTCATTAAGTTTTTTCAACAGTGCGGAGAGTGTCCACTAGAGCCCCGAGTACGTACGAGCGGCTATTACCGTAATTCTCGAAGTTCGAATCGGGGGAAACGCGGGAGAACTCTTGAATTTTCTCGTACAGTGGGACAGGCCCTTAAGGCAGGGAAATGCTGCGAAGTAAAAGATTGGCCATAATATTTTTGATGGTGGAACAAACTTATATATTATTTTTATATTAATTACACACTCTCTTCCTGGCCATTTATATCTACATTGTTCCCATTAACGATGAAGTGGGGAATATTATAATGAATAATTAGGGAATGCAGAGACTGAATAAATATTTTGGATCTATCATGATAGATGAACCCAAATCCTCTAGAAAATGTGGGGAGAAAGGTGAGCAAAGAACAAAGCAATCAATCACTCGGGATAATTTACTGACCAAGTAATTGTATCAAAACTGTTAAATCCTGAGGACAGTAAGGTCTACTTCTTTGTTTTTGGTGTTTTTGTTACGATTCTCTAAATTTCCACAGATTTGGAAAGGGTCAGCAGTTAGTAAACCACAAATATAATCTATTCAAGAAAAGAGGGAGATAGATGGGGGGTATAAGTTTGGGAAGATTTTGGAATTTGTTACTAAGGAAGATTTTCAGGATACATGGAAAATCATAATGTAATCAGACAGAGCCCATAATATTTTATATGCAGGAAATTACGTATGATAAATGTCTTTGAGCATGCAAAATGTAGAGGATGAAAGCGGACCAGTTTCCAGGAGGCACCTGGTTAGGTACCACAGAACAGCTTATTGTCTAGAGTTACAGCTGATGGAATTGAGTGTAAAGTCTCCAGATTACAATAGGGGATCCCAATCCTAACCATAACTGTTCATAATTTGAAAATCAACAAAAACAATGCACGAGAGAGGATCACAGAGGCAGCTGTGATGGGAGAGTGAGCAGTCATATTAGAACCACCTGCCCACCAGACTCTGAGAGAGCGAGTGAGTCTGCTCAGCCCTCCCAGCTCTGCTTGGCTCAACCCACCCAATTCCTGTGGATCATTGCAGGGGGATGGGGGGCAGTGGGGGTGTGGTGGCGGGGGGGGGGGGGGGGGGGGGGGACTGTGCAGGCAAATACCCCATTCCCACAGATGATGCATGCAGCTTGGTAATTAGAACAGAAAGTTAAATGGAGGGAGTCTACCAAATCCTGATGGGACTGTGCGACCTGGGTGTCCTCGTAAATAGACAATAGGTGCAGGAGTCGGCCATTTGGCCCTTCGAGCCAGCACCGCCATTCAATGTGATGATGGCTGATCATCCCTAATCAGTACCCCGTTCCTGCCTTCTCCCCATATCGCCTGACTCCGCTAATTTTAAGAGCCCTATCTAGCTCTCTCTTGAAAGCATCCAGCGAACCTGCCTCCACCGCCCTCTGAGGCAGAGAATTCCACAGACTCACCACTCTCTGTGAGAAAAAGTGTTTCCTCGTCTACGTTCTAAATGGCTTGTTCCTTATTCTTAAACTGTGGCCCCTGGTTCTGGACTCCCCCAACTTCGGGAACATGTTTCCTGCCTCTAGCGGGTACAACCCCTTACCAATCTTATATGTTTCAACTCTCATCCTTCTAAACTCCAGAGTGTACAAGCCCAGCTGCTCCATTCTCTCAGCATATGACAGTCCCGCTTTCCCGGAAATTAACCTTGTAAACCTACACTGCACTCCCTCAATAGCAAGAATGTCCTTCCTCCTTAATCAAATCAAATCAAATCAAATCAAATCAAATATGTTTATTTGTCATTGCACATCAACTGTACAACGAAATTTCATGTGCATCCCCTTCAATGGTAAACAGTAAAAGACACGGGATAAAAAGATTTAAAAAAGAACAAAACATAATAACACAAACAACCATTTACTCTCACATTTACAGTTACTACAAGATCAATGCATAAAATAAGTAATAGATAATTAAAAAATGCACATTATGTTGCACATTCTAGCAGACAAATTTTTATTTGCACCCCGAATTGTGTAGTGTTGCCCATAGAGTTATCTGTTTGAGTTAAGTTCTCTAATGGCACGTGGGTAGAAACTGTTAGTTAGTCTGCAAGTGCGGGCCTTCAAAGACCCGTATCGCCTCCCAGAGGGCAGCAGAGTGAAAAGGTGGTTGGCTGGGTGGGATGAGTCCTGTGTGATGTTTGTCGCCCGGCGTAAACATCGGGCCTTGTAAATGTCTTTGGGTAGTTGAGTGTTTATGATGCTCTGTGCATTAAGGGACCAAAACTGCACACACTACTCCAGGTGTGGTCTCACTAGGGCTCTGTACAACTGCAGAAGGACCTCTTTGCTCCTATTTTCAATTCCTCTTGTTATAAAGGCCAACATGCCATTCGCTTCCTTCACTGCCTGCTGTATCTGCATGCTTACTTTCATAGACTGACCTACTTTCAAGGACCCCCAGATCCTGTTGTACTTCCCCTTTTCCCAACTTGACGCAATTTATATAGTAATCTGCATCCTGTTTTTGCTACCAAAGTGGATAACCTCACATTTATCTGCATTAAACTTCATCTGCCATGCATCTGCCCACTCACCCAACCTGTCCAAGTCACCCTGCATTCTCATAGAGATTCAAGATTCAAGATTCAATTTTTAATTGTCATTGTCAGTGTACAGTACAGAGACAACGAAATGCATTTAGCATCTCCCTGGAAGAGCGACACAGCAAATGATTTGAATAAATAATAATAAGTGTCCGGGGGGGGAGGGGGGGGGGGGGGGGTGATTGGCAGTCACCGAGGTACGTTGTTGAGTAGCGTGACAGCCGCCGGAAAGAAGCTGTTCCTGGACCTGCTGGTTCGGCAGCGGAGAGACCTGTAGCGCCTCCCGGATGGTAGGAGGGTAAACAGTCCATGGTTGGGGTGAGAGAGGTCCTTGGCGATGCTGAGCGCCCTCCGCAGACAACGCTTGCTTTGGACAGACTCAATGGAGGGGAGCAAGGAACCGGTGATGCGTTGGGCAATTTTCACCACCCTCTGCAATGCCTTCCGGTCGGAGACAGAGCAGTTGCCATACCAAACTGTGATGCAGTTGGTAAGGATGCTCTCGATAGAAGTTCACCAGGATCTGAGGAGACAGATGGACCTTCTTCAGTCTCCTCAGGAAGAAGAGACGCTGGTGAGCCTTCTTGATCAGAGTTGAGGTATTGTGGGTCCAAGAGAGGTCGTCGGAGAGGTTGACTCCCAGGAACCTGAAGCTAGAAACACGTTCCACCTCCGTACCGTTAATGTGGATGGGGGTGTGCGTGCCGCCCCTGGACTTCCTGAAGTCTACAATGAGCTCCTTGGTCTTCATAGCATCCTTCTCACAGTTCACACTGCCACCCAGCTTTGTGTCATCTGCAAATTTGCTAATGTTACTTTGAATCCCTTCATCCAAATCATTGGTGTATATTGGAAATAGCTGCGGTCCGAGCACCGAGCCCTGCGGCACCCCACTACTCACTGCCTGCCATTCTCAAAGGGACCCATTAATCCCTACTCTTTGTTTCCTGTCTGCCAACCACTTCTCTATCCATGTCAGCACTCTACCTCCAATACCATGTGCCCTAATTTTGCCCACTAATTTCCTATGTGGGACCTTATCAAATGCTTTCTGAAAGTCCAGATACACTACACCCACTGGCTCTCCCTTGTCCATTTTCCTAGTTACATCTTCAAAAAATTCCAGAACATTAGTCAAGCATGATTTCCCCTTCGTAAATCCATGCTGACTCGGACCGATCCTGTTACTGCTATCCAAATGTGCGTCTAACTCATCTTTTATAATTGAGTCCAGCATCTTCCCCATCACCGATGTCTGGCTAACTGGTCTATAATTCCCTGTTTTCTCTCTCCCGCCTTTCTTAAAAAGTGGAATAACATTAGCCACAGGAACTGATCCTGAGTCTATAGAACATTGGAAAATTATCACCAATGTGAAGACAGATCCAAAGTACCTGTTCAACTCATCTGCTATTTCCTTGTTCCCCATAATAAGTTCATCTTTTTCGGTCTTAAAGAGTCCAACTTTGGTCTTAACTAATTTTTTCCTCCTAAAGAATTTTTTCACATAGCTAAAGAAGCTTTATATTCTTGGCTAGCTTACCTTTGTACCTCATCTTTTCTCCCCGTATTGTCTTTTTAGTTATCTGTGTTTGATAGAGCATGATAGAGGTCTTTAAAATGATGAGAGGGATAGACAGAGTTAATGTGGACAAGCTTTTCCCTTTGAGAATAGGGAAGATTCAAACACGAGGACATGACTTTAGAATTAAGGGACAGAGGTTTAGGGGTAACATGAGGGGGAACTTCTTTACTCAGAGAGTGGTAGCGGTGTGGAATGAGCTTCCAGTGGAAGTGGTGGCGGCAGGTTCGTTGGTATCATTTAAAAATAAATTGGATAGGCATATGGATGAGAAGGGTATGGAGGGTTATGGTATGAGTGCAGGCAGGTGGGACTAAGGGAAAAAAGTTGTTCGGCACGGACTTGAAGGGCCGAGATGGCCTGTTTCCGTGCTGTAATTGTTATATGGTTATTATATGGTTATATGGTTATATGTGTTGTTCTTTAAACATTACCCAATCCTATTGCTTCCCGCTCATCTTTGCTATGTTGTATTTCTTCGCTTTAATTTTTATACTGTTCCTGACGTCCTGTGTTAGCCATGGTCGTTCCTTTCTCCCCTTGGAATCTTTCTTCCTCCGAGGAATGAAATGATCCTGCACCTTCTGTATTATTCCAAGAAACACCTGCCATTTTTGTTCCACTGTCATCCCTGCTAGTGTATCTTTCCAGTCAACTTTGGCCAGCTCCTTCCTCATGCCCCCATAGTCCCCTTTATTGAACTGCAACACTGACACCTCCTATCTACTCTTCTCTCTCTCCAATTGTAGATTAAACCTGACCATATTATGGTCACTGCCTCCTAATGGCTCATTAACCTCGAGGTCCTTTATCAAATCCGGTTCATTACATAACACTAAATCCAGAATTGCCCTCCCCCTGGTAGGCTCCAATACAAGCTGTTCAAATAATCCATCACAAAGGCACTCTACAAAGTCCCTTTCTTGGGGTACAGTACCAATCTGATTTTCCCAGTCTACATGAAATCTCCCATAACAACCACAGCATTACTTTTACTGCATGTCAATTTTAACTCCTGATTCAACTTGCGCCCTATGTCCAGGCTCTTGTTTGGGGGCCTGTAGATTAGTCCCATTAGGGTCTTTTTACCCTTACAATTCCTTAGTTCTATCCATACTGACTCCACATCTCCCGTTTCAATGTCGCCCCTTGCAAGGGACTGAATTTAATTCCTCACCAACAGGGCAACCCCATCCCCTCTGCCCACCTTTCGATAGGAGGTATACCCTTGAATATTCAGTTCCCAGCCCTGGCCCTCTTGCAGCCATGTCTCAGTAATTCCCACAACATCATAGTTGCCAGTTTCTAACTGAGCCTCAAGCTCGTCCACTTTATTCTTTATACTTCATATACAGCACTTTGACCTCCATATTCACTTCCCTCCTCGCACCGCTCGCAATTGGCCCTGACCTTACTCTGTTGTCCATTCTCGAGCTTTTCTTCCCATTAATTCGAGAATCTTTTGTAATTTTTCCTGTAGCCATTTTCCCTTCAACTCCATCTTTATACTCTCAATTAGTCAATCCCTCCCCGCTGTTAGTTTAAACCCACATGTGTAGCCCTAACAAACCTGCCTGCCAGAATGCCGGTCCCCCTCCAGTTAAGGTGTAACCAGTCCTTTTTGTACAGGTCAGCCCTACCCCAGAAGAGATCCCAGTGGTCTATAAATCTAAATCCTTGCTCCCTGCACCAGCCCCTCAGCCACACATTCAGATCCCCTAGCTCCCTGTTTATGTCCTCACTAGCACGAGGTACCAGAAGCAATCCAGAGATAACCACCCTAGAAGTCCGGCATTTCAGTCTTCTTCCCAACTCTCTGAACTCATGTTGGAGAACCTCCTTCCTCTTCTTCCCTATGTCGTTTGTGCCTACGTGCACAAATGAATCACAGAAATGTGGCAGACAGGTTTATAAAATAGCTAAGAAGATAAATACAATGTGAGGCTTTATTGAAAAGGGGATGGCATACAAAAGAAGGAAAGTCTTGCCCCATCTGCATTGGGCACTGTTGAGGCCAAATCTAGCAGTTTTGGTCACCTTATTTGAATAAGGATAAACTGCTTACATACGGGTGGAATTATTTAATACAGACAAGTGTGAAGTAAGGCAGTCTGGAGACACAAATTCTGGTAGGACAGATAGCGTAAATGACAGGGGACATTAGGAACATTGATGCACAATGTAATGTCTGTGTATACAGTAAGTCCTTAACTCCCTGAAAGTGGTGGCACAGGGAGATAGGATAATGAAGAAGGCATTTATTGTGCTTGCCTTCATTGGCTGAAGCATTGAGTTTAAAAAAGTGGGATATCTTGTTGCAACCATATAAAATATTGGTGCGACTGAACATGAAATAATGTGTAGAGTTCTGGTTGGCATGGCACCTGAAGGATGTGATAGTAACAACGAGAATGTAGAAGGGAATCATCAGGAATGGTGGGTTGTAGTCATTATTTATTAACACTGGAATGTAGGAAGCGGAGGAGTGCCCTTATCAGGGTATGTAGAATTATAAACTTTTATTGAATAGATCAAGTACTTTTTCCCAGGTAATTGGTGTCTAGAACTAGTGCACAAGTTTAATGTGAGAGCTGAGAAATCCAAGAAGATTTGAAGGTAGGTTTTTAATACAGAGAATGATGGTTATCTGGAATGAGCTGTCAGACGGGGTGCTGGAGATAGATGCAATTTCAGCATTTAAAAGATATTTGGATGATTTTTTTAGTTAGGAAAGGTGTATGGGCCCAATGCGGAAAAATAGAGTAGATAGGCATTATGGTTGGCAGGGACAAGGTGGGCCCAATGGGTCTGCTTCTGTCCTCTATGGGTCACAATTGGCATTAGCAGTAGTTCAAGGAAAGTCCAGGAGGTTGATTCCCTCACCACCTCTCTTTTCTATCCTGTAATCAATCCACTATTGATGGTATTGCATTTTCACAAAATCTGTGGGATCTAATTTTGTGTAACATGGTTTTCTATGGTATTTTATCAGAAGTCTTTTGAAAATTCAATTATACGGCATCAATTTATTTCACATTTTACACTATACTAATCAGATCTTAAATATCCCTCTTAGATTAGCCAATTGTATTGTCCATTTCATAGAACAATGTTGACTCTAATTATAATATGGCTGCAACAAATGTTCAAGCTCACTGGTCCACAGTTCTGTTTCTTCCTCCAGAACTTCCTCTTTTCTTAAAAACTGAATTGTGTTATATTTACTTCCTTACAATCTGTTGTAATTGTTCTGGAATTGTGCAATACTGTATTTCCAATAATGCGTCTGTATCTGGTTTTAAGCTTTTGAATGCAGACTGTCCTTTTCCAAGGAAATTCATCAGGTTTAAGTTCGCTGAATTTCTTAAGTACTTTCAGTTTAGTATAGTTCCGGCCTTGAATTCCTCACTGAGTTTTGCACTTTAGTTCCTGATTACCTCTGGCACAGTCATTGTGTCTTCTGCTGCAATGCTGGGTTTAAGAAGTATTTGATTACTGATGGAGCAATTACCTGATTGTTGCCTTCATCGCTAGGAACATTTTCGCCCAATCCACAGGTATACAACCGTGCTTAGCAAGAAGCTATCCCTTTCAGTCTTATACTGTCCTTCAGTTAACTTGGATGGATTTTACATGGGATTTATATTTCAAAATGGAATGTGCATTTCTTAAGAATTAAGAAGCATTTCTTCAAATGTTTGTCACTGGTAAATTATTTTGACTGTTTTTTTTCAATCTTTGCCTGGCCAATATTGTTAGTTTTTTCAATCTTTGCCTGACCATTTGGCTAGTTACACAATTTTAATTCTCCAGTTTCTAACCAAACTATGCCTGCAGTTTTTGACAAATATATTTAAAATTCTGTCACATTGTGATCAATTGTCCTTGGAGGATCACTTACTATATAATTACTAATGAATCTTGATTCGTTACACAAGACAAGTTCCATGACTCTCTGTCCCTTGTTGGTTTCTTGATGTATTACTGCAGGAAACTCTTCTGAATGCATTCTATACTCCAATTTACTGTTGGCCAGATTTATTAGTGCAAACTGTATGAAGATTAGAGTCCCCCATAATTACATCAGAACTCGTTGGAGCTGGGGAAAAGATGTAAGAAAGGAAACGAGGAAATAATCATGAAGGTAGAATTTCTGGAGTGATATTGGAGATTGAGACTCAGAGAGGCATTACATGATTCACATGGATTCTTGGGAAAAGATGACGATGTCAGTTACACTGAAATTGCAAAGAGTAGTAAAAAGGGGTTAGGATAAAAGACTCTTGGGTGACAGGCCAAAAGTAGGATATTTCAGTACTTTTGATGGGAACAAGAGTAACATTCTGAGAGGCTACAACACTATTTGATGAGAAACCAGGAAGAGTGAATGCAAACTCAATGCTCTTCAATGGTAACTAATGAAAGATTGGCTTTGTTACTGTGGCTATTGAGGATAAGGGCCTAGAGCCAGGTATTTGGTATTGTGGAATATAATTTAATTATTCATTATCTACGAGCCAAGCACAGGGAGCAGTTGATGAATGTAGACATTTGTTCTGCCCCCTTCTTTCACTCTCATCCCTCAACTTCTCTTTAATAACAACTGATACAATAGACAATAGGTGCAGGAGTAGGCCATTCGGCTCTTCAAGCCAGCACGACCATTCAATGTGATCATAGCTGATCACCCACGATCAGTACCCGGTTCCTGCCTTCTCCCCATATCCCCTGACTCCACTATACCACAAACATCCACAGTGGTGTAAGCCTATCTTAACTGATAGCTTCATGATGGGTCCAGGGTTCAATAGTTTGCTCGCATTACATAAAGGTTCAGATGTGGCCTGCTACATCAATGGTAAATCTGAAGATATGGCTACAGGTAGTTCAGCCCCCCCCCTCAATGGAACATGGCACAGCCCCCCCCAATGGCATGTGATGTTCCATTGGGGGGTGGGGGGGGGGGCTGAATTACCTGTAGCCATATCTTCAGATTTACCATTGATGTAGCAGGCCACATCTGAACCTTTATGTATTGCGAGCAAACTATTGAACCCTGGGCCCATCATGAAGCTATCAGTTAAGATAGGCTTACACCACTGTGGATGTTTGTGGTATAATGAGTTGGTGTTCTTTCCTACTCTTCCTGTAATACTATCTATTGGTCACTTTAAGTCATCTTAGATCAATAATGGAACTAAAGAAACCAGTTGGAGGTTGACCAGTAGATGCATTATCTATTTGTAAATCATTTTTGCGGGAGGACTTGATGCATGTGCTCATCCCATTTTTGCAAAGTTAAATTAGTCTGATATTGATTTTGAATAGCTTCTTGCTATGTCTAAATATATTGAGTTTGAATATGGAGCAGCACTGATATCAGCGTAGTTTTTTTGTGTAGGAACCTGGGACAATGTGCAGCCTCTTCCACCCAAACAATTTGGCAAATATACCAATTTCTGCAAAATTGTGTCAATGTCTCGTGTTGCATATAGCTCTGTTTAGTGTCAGAATAGCAGATCATATCCATTATATAAATTGTGGCAACAGTTGCGCATTTGGAAGTTTGTCACTGCAGATCCCACGTTCAAAAATGAAGAGAAGTGATAAAATATTGTCAGACAGCTTTTGTCAGCATCCACTACAATATGGTACCGAAAGATTAGATATTGATGAAGGAACCAAAATATTAGATTGAAATCATGATCATCTGAATCATCTGATGCATAATGGTCTTGTGCGAACAGAAGTATCCTGGCATCACCATGAAACATGGTCAGCAATTATTTATCTGGCCAGCAAACTCTTTCTGCAATGCTTTAAATAATTTGGATTATCAGTGTCTAATATAGCAGGCATTGTTTTGCCAAACAGGACAAAACCTTTAAAAGTGTAAGTTCCATTCTTTATTGGTTCCATTGTTCCATCATTGCTGCCAGAAGTGCACATGCACGTGTGTGGCTCCCAAGTAAATGGCTGAATTTGACTCTGATGCTGTAACATTACTGAATAGCCTGTTGACATGTATTTCCAAACTCCCACGTATAAAGGTCTAAGCCCCTAAGTGACAGGAGCAGAATTAGGCCATTTGACCCATCAAGTCTCCTCCGCCATTCAATCACGGCTGATCTATCTCTCCCGTGTAACCCCATTCTCCTGATTTCTCCCCAAAACCCCTGACCCTGTAGAATGGCTAGTCAGCCTAGCTTCTCTGAAAGCTCTATTTACCAACTTTAGACAAGGGGGTTACACAAAAAGCTGGAGAAACTCAGCGGGTGCAGCAGCATCTAAGGAGCGAAGGAGATAGGCGACGTTTCGGGTCGAGACCCTTCTTCAGACTGGTCAGGGATCAGGGAAACGAGAGATATAAACAGTGATGTGGAGAGATAAGGAACAATGAGTGAAAGATATGCAAAAAAGTATTGGTGACAAAGGAAGCAGGCCATTGTAAGCTGTTTGTGGTGTGAAAATGAGAAGCTAGTGCGACTGGGGAGGGGGGGGGGGAGATGGAGAAGGAATGTCAGGGCCAGAGGGCTGAGGGAGAGGTGGGGGGGAGGCAGTCTGGGTTAACAGAATTGAGAAAATTCAATGTTTAAGCCCAGAGGATGCAGACTCCCCAAGCGGAATATGAGGTGCTGTTCCTCCAACTTGCGGTGTTGATCACTCTGGCCGTGGAGGAGGCCCAGGACCGAGAGGTCGGATACGCAGTGGGAGGGGGAGTTGAAGTGCTGAGCCACCGGGAGGTCGGGTTGGTTATTGCGGACCGAGCGGAGGTGTTCGGCGAAACGATCGCCCAGCCTCCGCTTGGTGATCGCTTAGACAAGGGGGTTGGTAGGTTTCCTTGGTCTCATTCCACCCCACTTCCCAAGGGAGAATGTGTATAAAAACAGTCATGAAAATTAGTGGTCATTTACATTTGCAAAGGGAGCTTTAGCTTCCTTCTACCCCGTCCAAAAAAAACAGCTGAATTCTAGGAAATCTTGATATCCACATTATCCTACTCATTGCAACATTCCATAGATTAAACTCAAAGTTGTCTTAGCTCAATATTTCCATCTGGTATATGTTGGATATATTCCAAGCCTTGGTGTAATTCATAATCAGTTGTCAGCCAAAGAGAAATTGTACACATTAATATGTATAAAGGTATCTTTCAAATGCATATTTAGAATATAACTACTCTGCTGAATTCCAATTTGTTTAGATACCATTTACATCCCCAAAATGGATATACAATAATATCCAAAAATTGCTTGAATTATAAGATGTTCATTACTGTAATAAGCATTCCATTCTGTTGAATATGTCCATATGAATAGCAGAAATGGCATACTTGTGAACACGTCAGAACCTTTATTGTTGTGCAGAGGAATTATAATTAAGACTATTTTCACCAATAAATTATGTAGTGACACATGGTACTGCATTCCAGCATATAACAACTGTAGATAAATAATGAAGGAAAAACTGGAAAATCTTTAAAACTCGCATTTTAGTGAAGTTTGTATAGAGCCGTTTCTCTTTTTTTTTTACCATTTTCCCAAATATCTTCTAGTTAGATTCCTTTTCCCTTTATTTGAGCCAGTGGAATGAATGTTGTGGGTTTTTGTGTTCTTTTCAATTGCTCCTACTGCAATAGGAGTGAAACAGTGGAAGCTGTGCCAGATCATGCATCCCATTCGGAAGCTGAACTGAGTGAGCCAGCTGAGGAAATGAGGTATTGATCCTAGATAGATGGTGTTATGTGCAATGTGAGGTTTGCTTAGTTGCTTAGTTACCTCTAGATCCGTTTTATATATGTTAGTGAATCCCTAAAAATGGTAGCCACCAGCTCATTTTTTTCTGAGAAAATCAAATAATAATTAAGAATATGTGGAAGATGTACAAAAATGTGAGATATAAAATTATGATGTTTTTGACCTTTATGATCTTGTTGACAGCAAGGCACCTGACATTTTTATTGGAGATCAGTGCAATACTGATGCTGTTCCTCTTAGTGTGTGCGAAGGTTCATTCCCTGCCTTGTTTTCTTTCCCTTGCTCTTCTTTTCCCTATATCTTGCTTGTCTTTAGAGTATGCCATTCAATTATTTATTTTTTTCTCTTTCCATTTTGCTCCTTCAATGTAAATGGTGGTAAATGGCATGAAAGAGAGGAGGTCCCACTCTCCCACACACAATTTGGCCTTTGTCCACAATTTGGCCTGCTTTCTATTTCTCTCTGTCTTTAGACACAGAGAAGGGATAATGCCTAATTGGTGGGCTGCAAAATAATGTGGCATTAGGGTAAGTGAAGTTGAAGATACTGAAGATTTGGTACATTAAACTCTCAGAGACATTTGAAATTAATGCTTTGAGCCTGAGGCATTTGGAAATAGGCACCAATATATATTCTGAAGTCTGAAGAAGGGTCTCAACTAGAAGTCATCTATCCATGTTCTCCAGAGATACTGCCTGACCTGCTGAGTTACTCCAGCACTTTGCATGAACCATTCTAAATTGGATGGTGACTGCAACTAGGAGTGTAGGAAATAGAGGTGAACAAGAAACATGCAGTTCCGTTTATTTAACAAACAACTTTAAGTATCAAAACAGCCGAGATTCCAAGTTAGAATGGGAAACCTATGTACCAAAGAAGCTTCTGCTCGGAGTCATCTCCTCTCAGCTTTTTTTGACCTTTGGTTTCCAGAAAATATAAAAAAGAAGTACAATTGTGTCGCAACTGGAGTTCATACATTTTTAATGTGTTAAAAGGACTGGAGATCTGGAATATGAGGGGCACGAGTTGTGTGAGGAGAATAATTAGGAAAGGAGTAGACTGAGAGGTAGGTGGGAAATTAAGCAGGGCGGGAAAATTGAGGAGGGGAAGGGCAGGTTTGTGCAGAGAGGATTTAAAAGTTGCATTTTAATGGTCCATTGTGCTATGGCTTGGCCCAACCATGATTCCACTTAGTGCTGTGATCTGGCCAGTCGATGGAGAACACTCAGGATGGGTACACAAAAAGCTGGAGAAACTCAGCGGGTGCAGCAGCATCTAAGGAGCGAAGGAGATAGGCGACGTTTCGGGTCGAGACCCTTCTTCAGACTTCAGACTCAGGATGGGTATATAGATCTTGGCATCTGTCCCATCAATACTGGATCAGACACATAGATACATTATAAGTGCTGCCTGTATGCAAAATACACCACTTAAAAATCATTGTTGGGTTTGCAGTGAAAATTAAAACAACGTCCCAGCTGAGTCCTTTTAATTCATTTGTGGCAAATGACTTTCAGTGAAGGTTGTGGGTCATCAACTCAGGATTATCCCTCATGTTCGTGAATCGTATCAGGAGCTGCCTAGTCCATTTTTTCTGGAGCAGGTTTTCTGTCAGAAATGTGACAAACACTTCATAAAGAAAACTTTTTTTTTGCTGCAAGATTTACACATTAAAACAGTGTACATAATCTCTTACTAATCCCATTTCTGGGCAAATTGTTCTCATCCAGTATCCTTTACCCTTTCCTAATCAGAACTCAATGAGTGAATTGACCCAGCAATTTCTTCTTATTATGAAGCAGAAAAAAATTCATGCAACCAAGGAGACGTTTTAGCTTAATATAATTTCCAATTTTAATCAAAATGTAGGTGTGCAGATTTAGAAGATCAATAGACAATAGACAATAGGTGCAGGAGTAGGCCATTCAGCCCATTGAGCCAACACCGCTATTCAATGTGATCATGGCTGATCATCCCCAATCAGTACCCCGTTCCTGCCTACTCCCCATATCCCTTGACTCTGCTATCTTTAAGAGCCCCATCTAGCTCTGACTTGAAAGTATCCAGAGAACCGACCTCCACCGCCCAATGAGGCAGAGAATTCCAAAGACTCACTACTCTCTGTGTGAAAAAGTGTTTCCTCATTACCCTTCAAGCCCCTGTCAAACTTAGGAAACCTGAACGGAAACCTCTGGTGACCTTGCGCCCCACCCAAGGTTTCCATCAGTCGCCAGAGATGTCGGTCACTCGCCTGGAAAGCCTCGACCGAAGCGTGAGCTGCATCTAATGACCAAAGATCCTACAGGATCTTTGCTGCCGACCGCACGCACACACACACACACACACACACACACACATTGCGAAGGTGGAGGCCAGGGACAGCGTTCATCACGCTGTCTATGCGATGAAGAGGAAGGTAAACGGTAAGTCCTTTAGAGCACGGTAAGTCCTTTAGAGAGCGCGGGAGGGAGGGAGAGAAGAGGAGAGAAGGGGACAGAGTAGGGGAGAGAGAAAGGGGGAGAAGGGGAAAGAAATGGGGGGAGAAGGAGTGGAGCCAGTTTTAAGAAGTTTAATAAAGTTAGCGGGCATTTTACCTTCCAACGGATCTTTTAGGTCCTGAAAACCAAAGATCCTATAGGATCCTATAGTCAGCAAAAGAGATTGCCTTCAACTGCCTGTAAGTAAACAGCAACCCCACTCCTCTGGCTTCGACCAACCGGCAATCTATTTTTTTAGTCGAGACCAGTTTTGAATTTGTTGAAATAATCGCGGAACAGAGAAGAAGTCTTGACTACGCGGAAACTACTTTTGACCATTTGGGAGAGTGACCAAAACCTCCGGGAACCTCACGGAAACGTTGGGTGGGGCGCAAGGTCACCAGAGGTTTCCATTCAGGTTTCGGAAGTGAGACAGGGGCTTTATTCTTAAACTATGTGTATATATTTATATAATGGTATATGGACACACTGATCTGTTTTTGTAGTCAATGCCTACTATGTTCTGTTGTGCTGAAGCAGAGCAAGAATTTCATTGTCCTATCAGGGACACATGACAATAAACTCACTTGAACTTGAAACTGTGGCTCCTGGTTCTGGATTAGTGGCCCCTGGTTCTGGATTGTTGGCGCCACCCGGTGGTCTACAGTTTTCAAGAGTCAAGAGTGTTTTATTGTCATATGTCCCTGCAGCACAATAGAATAAGTTCGATAGGTCAACAGAGTTCAGGTTCATTTTACGGTAAAGGGCCTGTCCCACTTGGCCGTCATTTACGTGACAGGCCGGTTGTGACTGACGCGTGGCCGTCGTGCGGGTCATCGCCTGTCATCATGCGCCTTCAAATATTTTATCTGCTCTGCAAGTAGAATTAGTTAGCGTATTAACATAATTTGTTCAGTGAAATATTGATAAAATTATTGTTTGCTGGAAAAAATCATTTACTTTTAAACTTTCTGAAATACTCCCAACAAACACAAAATTGTATTCCATTATAGCAGTTTGAGGGTTTGAAGCCAGCTTAAGAATTAGTTTGCAATTTTTTTTTTTAATGGTGTTAGTAAAATTGTTGGTGGTTATTGAAAAAAAAACTAATTTGGTTACTAGTCTTCTTTTAGGATATAAAATCTGCAATCCTTATCTGGATGTTAACTTTTGAATCATCCTTAACTAAGGATGTTTCAAAAATACTTATTAAGGTGTTACTCTGAAGGTTGCGTCTCTGGTGCGCCGCGCAATACCACGGTGCAACTCCATACACCTCCACGCATCTCCATGCGCTCGTCCCGCGCTACCCACATGCTAACCATGTGTCACAACGCGACAACCAAATTTTTTGAGCTCACGTAAATGGCGCGCAAATGACGGCCAAGTGGGACAGGCCCTTAAAGGTATGAATCTATGGGTGGCACAGATCACTAATGGTTTTAACAGCAGTTGTTTGGAAATTATCAAATAGGGGATGTTCTCAGCAAGAATTGCAATTATATGGAGCAAATACTTTTTAGATAATGGGCATAACATTTTTGCAACAGATTTAAGTGTCTCTCATGTGTTTAAGAATGCTTAATCCCAGAGTACAGTTACAGTGAGTGAAGCATTGAAGATAACTTTAAACCTAACTCACCTCCCAAATTAGCCACTTATGGAATAGTTTCAGCAAATGTATGTTTATTTGGCTGAATGGGGCTGCATGGGATCAAGTTCTGCATTGAAATTAACAGTCACATCCTGCAGGAACCCACATGTTTGTGGTAACTACTTTTAAACTTCAGTGGACATTTAGTAGATGGATGTGGAAATAAATTAGTGATACATTGGTAAAATTAATTATTAAATATTCTAATCCTCATCTGTGCTGTTCTTCCAGACATTATAGGTATAGGATGTAGGTTTTTGGATTTTGGAACAATTGGGATGGAGTTATGGAATTCTAGAACCAACAGGGTTATTATTTGTCTATTCTTTTGATTTTTAAATCCCCATCTTCAATAATATTGAATGCATTGAAGTATGTTTTGGTTTATTTTTAGTTGTGAATATGTTGGGGAAACTTAATCGCTTCCTTGAACGGGGACACAATCTTTTCCTTGTCATGTCTCTGTTTTCGCTGAGGCCTAATATCGTGGAGCTGGCGGCCTCCAACTGGAATTGATCTGAGGGCTCCTGTTGCAGAGCCTGTGAACTTACCATCATGGAGCTGGCTGACTTCGGAGGCTGTGGTGGCGCTCCGGCTGCGACCCGACCGGAGCTTCGGAGGCTTCGGCCGCGGGCCATGTGGACGGTAACATCGGGAGCTCGCAGGACACTGGTAGGAGACCGATTTTCGGGAACTACCGCAATTCAGGGTGGATGAAGCTGCCGTTGCGGGAGTTCCCGAAAATTGGTCTCCTACCAGGGCCTTTCATCGCCCGGCGCGGCTTAATCAGCCGCGGAATTTACCATTGCCCGCCGGGGGCTGAAACATCAAGAGCCTCGATCGCCTCGACAAAGCAGTTGACTGCCTGACCGCCCGAGAAGAAGCAGGGAAGAGATAATACTTTTTGCCTTCCATCACAGTGAGGAGGTGTCTGGAGATTCACAGTGATGGATGTTTGTGTTAAACTGTGTTAATTGTGTGTTTTGGTTTTTTTTCCTATCATGACTGCATGGGACGAAATTTCGTTCAAACTTTTGTTTGAATGACAATAAAGGAAATTCTATTTCATTTCGGAGTCACGTGAGTGACTTCGTGAAGAGCCCGCCGGCGCGCATGCTCGACATATCGTCGTACCGCGTTGCTGCGAAGGCTGGCGGTGGAGCGCGCTCCTCGCCAGCCCTTCAGAAGGGGCCACGGAGGTAAGTATCCTACCTTCAGTTGGTGGTCCTTGTTGTGGGTTTTGTCTTGCAGCAAGGACATGGATGGGAGTTCCAAGGGCCGGAGGACGTCAGGACGAGTTCGCCGGTCAACAGTTCCGGGGCCTTTACCATCGGCAGTACCTGCAACGCAGGCCGGGACTCAGGCGGAGATGTGGGTAAGCCCTGTGTTTACAGGTCCAGATCCGCCAGCACACCACAGCTCGGAGGAGTTCGACGAGGAGGAGTGTGGTGTGCCGCCAGAGCAGGGGGACCCTGCCATGGCAGTCAGGTCGTCAGCGGGCTCGCTGGCGACCTCGAGCTGAGTGCGTGCGGCTGCACGGCCAGTTCCACTCAGCCCTCCGAGTAGGGGAAGGGCAGCAGCCCAGAAGCCTAACCCTGCCAGGGCTAAGGCATTGCCTGACACGGAGGAGCGGTCAGGTTCCAGGGCGAGACCCGGGGCGGCTGTGAGGTCCAGCCGGCACACCCCGACTCTCGACGCCGGTACGGGTCGGTTGAGTCGGGTCTCGTCGCGGTCGCCGAGCCCCCATGGATGGGTGGGCGAGACCATGCGTCGGCAAAGTCCACGATGTGGGCAGCCGGCAAGCCTGCGCGGGCTTCAGGCAGCCATGCTTCGGCTGGTGCCGACACCACGCCGCAAGTGCCCTTAGTGGCAGCGGCTTCAGCTCCCGCTAAACGGAGGCGGTTGAACACGCCCGCGCGGGAATCGTGCAGTTTCGCCTCGGCGGCTGTTAGCGACAACTACCGGCACCGGCAGGGCGTCGATGAGGTGCGGGCCGATGATAGGAGCCCGGTTTCTTTTCAGAGCCGGAGGACTCCGACCACCTGAGTGTTCAGGGTGAAGGGCGTATTGACCGTATGGAGCGGCTGCTGGAGCTCCTGCTTCAACGTCAACTACAGCAGGGCAGCAACAGGCACAGGGCGTCGTCACCAGCCTCTACCATCAGCCTGGAGCAGCAGGAGGAGGAGGTTTTGGTGGATTCCATACCACCTCCGTTGGAGGTGCCAGCGGAGGATCTTCTGGATGTGGCGACCAAAGTGCGGCCCCACATTCATCTGGACTTCCTTTAAACGCAAAGCTGGCAGCCACTGTGGACTTTCTCAACAACCAGCAACTACAGGAAGAAGTCCTCATTCAGGCAATGAGCCGTCACAAGGCTCCATCCAATTGCAACTCCCTCAACGTGCCTGTGGTCAATACGCCGATATGGGGCAACATCAGTGCAGCTATCCGTCAACAAGAGGTAAAATTGCAGCGGATCCTGAAGCTCCTCACGGCCGGTATTACCGCCTTTGCGCGGTCGGTGGACGGGGACGAACTGAATTTGGACCAGGAAGATGCTCTGGCCCTCCTGTGCGCGACCCAGCACGAAATCAACGGGTTTCGCAAAACCAGCATCCGCCCAGCGCTCAATCCGAAGTCTGCAGGATTGCACAAACCACCGCCGCCGCCCCCGCCCCGTCAGCTCTTTGGGGAGGACCTCTCGAAGAGATTCAAAGGGCTTGACGAACCAGCCAAAACGGTGGGGATCATGCGCTCTCAGAGTGCCCCCGCACCGTCAGGCTCAAAGTCTCCATACATTCGATCACGAGGGTCTGCTAGTTCCTCGACGAGGACCCACCCTCAAGCTCCACAACAACAGCAACATCAGACCCAGCACCAGGGGACTTTTTTAGGACAGCGTCGGCAGAGACCCTGGTGGAAAACGAAGACGCCGCGCCCTCAAGCCAACCCAGCACCTCCACGTCCACCCACGCGTCTCTAGGACCGCCGGTAACCACGGGGGTGAGGGGGTCTGGTTCTCTCTTTTCTCTTTGTTTAACTTCACATGTTGGTGGTCGCCTTCGGTTGTTTTTGGGTGCATGGGGTAATTTTACTGGTGACGAGTATGTGTTGCAGAATATTCAGGGGCATAAAATTGAGTTTATTACTGGCGACATTCCTCCATCCCAGCACATGCCCGCTCGAACGTTTAAATTATCTGCTGCAGAACAGGCAGCAGGCTACAAGGAACTTTTAAGTCTTGAGCAGAAGGGAGTGATTGAGAGAGCGGTGCATGAGCCAGTTGAATTTGTTTCGAATATATTCACCAGACCTAAGAAGGATGGAGGTTGTCGTGTCATTATTGATCTAACCCGTTTGAATACTTTTGTAACATATACTCCTTTTAAAATGGATACGTTTGAAACAGCCAAATCATTGATTTCTCATGGTTGCTTTATGGCATGCATCGATTTGAAAGACGCATATTATTCAGTATCCATCCAGAAATACGACAGAAGGTTTTGAAATTCATCTGGATGGGGCAACTGGCAGTACAAGGCTTTGCCTAATGGGCTCACCACAGCCCCTAGATTGTTCACTAAATTAGTGAAACCAATTATGGCTTATTTGAGGCAACGACACCATATAGTTATGGCCTACTTAGATGATATCTTAATTGTGGGCCACACCCTGGAATTGGCTGAACAGGGTGTTGCAGCTGCTGTCAATCTATTTCAACAATCAGGGTTTATTGTCCATCCAGAGAAATCAAAGTTCTGCCCTGCCCAGGTGATTAATTACCTAGGGTTCACGGTGAACTCTATGAGCACGAGGGTTACCATTCCAATTAACAAGATTGAGGAGGTTACCCAGGTGTGTCAAGATTTAATCCGCACCAATATACCATCGATTCGGCATTCAGCTACAATAATTGGGAAGCTTGTAGCTTTGTTTCCGGCAGCGCGATATGGACCTTTGCATTATCAGAATTTGCAAAGAGCTAAAATTGCTGCGTTAAAACAGAACGCTGGTCATTATGATCGGTCCATGCAGCTGCCGCCCGAAGCGATAAATGAGTTGCAATGGTGGGTGTGTCACATTCGCAGCTCATTCAAGCCTATCAGGGAGGCTAATCCGGTGGTATATTTGCAGACTGATGCAAGCTCCAATGGCTGGGGAGCCACGGATAATTGCTCTAGTTGTGGGGGCAGATGGGGCACCCTTGAATCAACGATGTTGTTGACTCAAGGGATTAACTATTTGGAGTTGCTGGCAGCATTCCACGGACTTCGTGCGTATTGTTCCAAGCTTGTTGGAGCACATGTCCGTCTCCAAATAGACAACACCACAGCAGTAGCATACTTAAACCATATGGGTGGTACCAGGTCAGTTTCGTGTGACAAATTGGCTAACTCAATTTGGCTCTGGTGTGTTCAAAGAGACATTTGGATTTCAGCTACCTATTTGCCAGGTGAGCTTAATACTGTGGCGGACACCAGGTCACGCAAAGTTAATGACAATATTGAATGGATGTTGCATCCTGAGATTTTTTCTAAAGTCACAGCCAAATTTGGTAAACCGGACATTGACCTTTTTGCGTCACGGTTGAACCATCAGGTACCAACCTACGTTTCATGGGAACCAGATCCTGGGGCAATAGCGCTAGATGCATTCTCGCTGGACTGGGGGAATTGGTTTTTCTATGCCTTCCCCCCGTTTTGCCTCATCAGTCGGGTATTGCGAAAGATTCAGGCAGATGCTGCCAAGGGCATCCTTATTATACCCGACTGGCCCACACAGCCTTGGTATCCGGTGGTCTTTGACATGCTCAACGAACCTTGGGTCCTTTTGAAGGGTTGCCCACAATTGGTTACTCACCCTGTCTCAGGGGAGCCACATCCCTGCCATGGCTATTTAAATTTGTTGGCTTGCAGGTTCTGAACAGGCCGTTAGTCCAATACGGCCTCTCGGCTCGGACCATGGATACCATCGGGGCGTCGTGTCGAGAGTCCACAAGGCGAAGATACCACTCGCATATTAAGCAGTGGGAAGCCTACTGCAGCCGCTCTCGCATCACGTACGATGAGGTGACAATAACCGACGTCCTGGAATTCCTCGCGGGGTTGCACCATGATGAACACTTAAGTTACAGTGCCATCAACAGCGCCAGAAGTGCGCTATCATTCTACCTCAATTTTGGGGTAGGATCCAACAGGCTAGTGTCCAGACTCATGCGGGGTATATTCAATATGAATCTGCCTACACCACGCTATAATATCACCTGGGATGTCAGGGACGTATTAACCCTGCTCAGGACGTGGTCTCCCATGGAAGGGCTCCAACTGGACCAACTCACCATGAAGCTGGTGGTGTTACTAGCGCTGACTTCAGCTCAGAGGGTACAGACACTACACAAACTTCGTGTCGACAGAATGACGTCTACCCCTACAGAAGTAGTCTTTTTCATTGACGAGCTACTAAAGCAGCATAGACCTGGGTGCACAGGGCTGCAGCTGAAGTTCCCGGCATACCCCGCAGATGCTAGGCTATGTTAGCCTCACATATCCGCCACTATGTCAAGGTGACGGCACGCATCAGAGGAATGGAGAGATACCTGCTTGTCACTCATAAGAGACCTCATCATCGAGTGACAGTCCAGACGATATCCAGGTGGGTTTGAGTCGTCTTGGGTAAGTCAGGTATCGACACTAATGTGTTCAAGTCTCATTCCACCAGGGCTGCATCGACGTCAGCGGCGAGGGTCATGGAGGTGCCCATGGACCAAATTCTCGCCACAGCAGGATGGGCTAATGAAGCTGTGTTCCAGCGTTTTTATAACAAGCCTGTTGCTGCTCCTCTACAGTTCGCAGAAGCCGTGCTGAATGCAGGTCAAGAACGTGGAGATGTCCCCGCATGAGGGGTTTTTGATTTGTTATTAATAACTCTGCTCTTGTTTTGCAGTATGAACTGTTGAGCAAGTTTGTTCCTCCCATCCATCCCTGGTAGTGGTGTGTCAGCATGGACGTGGTCCAGGGCGTGTAATCACAGAAGCTTTGAAGTCTTCACGAAGTCACTCACGTGACTCCGAAATGAAATAGTAAGATTGAACGAGAACTTACCAGTTCGAAGGTTGATCTTTATTTTATGAGGAGTCGAAGTGAGGGATTTCGTGCCCTCCTCGCCCAACCCTCAATCACCTTCATCTGGTAATCTTAGTCACTTCAATCTTACTATGCAAAGTCATTTCTTTTGTTGGTTTCTGTGATTCCACGCCGCTACTTTGAAGTATGTCGAGCATGCGCGCCGGCGGGCTCTTCACGAAATCCCTCACTTCGACTCCTCATAAAATAAAGATCAACCTTCGAACTGGTATGTTCTCGTTCAATCTTACTATTCTATTCCATTCTATTCTGGATTGCCATTTGATACAACACCAATGAACAATAACAGCAACCAATTATGTAACAACTTTAACGTCATAATGGAGTAAACTACTGTCAGAAGTGAATGATGTTTCCGTCAATGGCATTTAGATTTTTGGCTAACTGTGTTAACTGCTTTATGCCATTAAGATTCTTTCATGATCTTCAGTAACTACCAGATATGTTTTCCATGTTCATAAATAATTTAATCACACTTTGGTGATATTTTTGTGCAATAGGTTTCAATGTTTCAAGGTCAGTTTATTAACACATGTACCAAGGGTACAGTGAAATTCGAATTACCGTACAGCCATACTTTAAAAAAAAGCAACAAGATTTTGTAGCTGACTAAAATTAGAGCAGGTGACTAAAATTAGAGCACATGGTATTGAGGGTAGGGTGTTGACATGGATAGAAAATTGGTTGGCAGACCAGAAGCAAAGAGTAGGAGTGAACTGGTCCTTTTCAGAATGGCAAGCAGTGGTGAGTGGAGTGCCGCAAGGCTCGGTGTTGGGGCCGCAACTGTTTACCATATATATTAATGATTTGGAAAAGGGAATTAGGAGCAACACTAACAAGTTTGTGGATGACAAAAAGCTGGGTGGCAGTGTGAACTGTTAAGAGGACGTTAGGAGGTTGCAGGGTGACCTGGACAGGTTGAGTGAGTGGGCAGGTGCGTGGCAGATGCAGTATAATATAGATAAATGTGAGGTTATCCACTTTGGCGGCAAAAACAAGGGGACAGATTATTATCTCAATGGGGTTAGGTTAGGTAAGGGGGAGATGCTGCGAGACCTGGGCATCCTTGTACACCGGTCACTGAAAGTTGGCTTACAAGTACAGCAGTCAGTGAAGAAAGCTAATGGAATGTTGGCCTTCATAACAAGAGGATTTCAGTACAGGAGTAAAGAGGTTCTTCTGTAGTTGTATAGGGCGCTGGTGAGACCACATCTGGAGTATTGCGTACAATTTTGGTCTCCTAATTCGAGGAAGGACATCCTTGTGATTGAGGCAGTGCAGCGTAGGTTCATGAGATTGATCCCTGGGATGGCGGGACTGTCATATGAGGAAAGATTGAAAAGACTAGGCTTGTATTCACTGGAGTTTAGAAGGATGAGGGGGAATCTTATAGAAACATATAAAATTATAAAAGGACTGGACAAGCTAGATGCAGAAAAAATGTTCCGAATGTTGGGCGAGTCCAGAACCAGGGGCCACAGTCTTAGAATAAAGCAGAGGTCATTTAAGACTGAGGTGAGAAAAAACTTTTTCACCCAGAGAGTTGTGAATTTGTGGAATTCCCTGCCACAGAGGGCAGTGGAGGCCAAATCACGGATGGATTTAAGAGAGAGTTAGATAGAGCTCTAGGGGCTAGTGGAGTCAAGGGATATTGGTAGAAGGCAGGCACGGGTTATTGATAGGGGACGATCAGCCATGATCACAATGAATGGCGGTGCTGGCTCAAAGGGCCACATGGCCTCCTCCTGCACCTATTTTCTATGTTTCTATGTAAGACACACAACTACATAAAAGTTAACATAAACATCCACCACAGCGAATTCCCCACGTTCCTCACTGTGATGGAAGGCAATAAATTCGAATTACTTCTTTATTATTCTCCTGCGGTCGGGGTGATCGAAGCTCCTGCAGCCTGCAATTGAAGCCCCCGCGTTGGGGCAGTCAAAGCTCCTGCGGCTTGGAGCTCCCAGAGTCAGTCTCTAACCAGAGACTGCGAGCACCATGATGTTAAAGTCCTCAGTCTTCCGCGGTTGGAGCTCCAAATTCAGTCCCCAACAGGGATCGCGAGCTCCACGATAGTACGTCCGCAGGCTCCCGCAGTTGAAGCACCCGAAGTCGGTTTCCAGCAAAGGCCACCAACTCTTTGATGTTAGGCTGCAGTGCAAATGGAGATACGATACAGAAATAAAATTGCATTTCTGTCGAGGTAAGAGATTAAAAAATGTTTCCCACCCCCGACATAAAACAAGCTAATGAACACTATAAACGTACATTTAATACATACTATCAAACAATAAAGAAAGAAGGGACAGCAGGCATTGCTGGCGCCACCCGGTGGTCTACAGTTTTCAAGAATCAAGAGTTAAGAGTGTTTTATTGTCATATGTCCTGGATGGGACAATGAAATTCTTACTTGCTGCAGCACAATAGAATAAGTTCAATAGGTCAACAGAGTTGAGGTTCCTTTTGTGGTAAAGGTATGAATCTATGGGTGGCACAGTGAGACAGGTGATAGACCTACTACCTCACAGTGCCAGAAACCTGAATTCAATCCTGATCTTGGGTGCTGTCCTCTTGGAGTTTGCACATTCTCACTGTTCATGATTTCATTGCAGCATTAGAGCATTGAGCTGTTAAGGAAATTGCGACCTCAGTCTTTAATCTTATTGTTGACTTTATGACATTTCATATATGCTTGCTATTAGACCTGCTCTAGGACAAACAGTGAATTCACAAATACCAATCAACCACTTTCCTAGACTATAATTTTGAAGTTCTGTGTATCCGGTTCTCCTGTGTTGCTCATGGCTTTTGGTTATGAAATAATTCGACTTTAAAAAATCTAATAATTGTTTTCAAAATCCTCCATGACTATGTCCTTTCTTATCTTTGCAACATCCTTTAATCTTGAAACCTGCTAATGTATCTGTGCTCTTCTACTCTGACCTCTTGAATAGCATAAAGTTTATTCACTACTGCATTAGCAGCTATGTATTCCATAAGGTATTTTGCCCAGAATTCCTTTCCTAAAACCCTCGAGAGGGAGAGCAATTAAAAAAGGGGGGAAAACACAAAGGATATGAATGTGAATTGTCATTCCTCTTTGATCTTAGTCTGATCTCCAGTGACGAATGATGAAAAATAAAAAAAAGGTATCATACTTTTAGTATTTTATGTTAACTATTATAATATTAAGAATCAATAAATGGCTCTTTTTGTGGAAATGTATTTCAATAGCAATGTTGTATTGTCTTAGCATTTAACCAGTTGCTATTTCTGATACTCCTTTGGTCTTCTTATACCTATTGAAATGAATAATATTTTTATATTAAGTTGACTCAGACACCTATAATGCCAATCAATATACTCTACCTCCAGAATACTTTTACAATTGTATATAAAATTAGTAAAACAGAATGTTTGTCTGATTACTCATTCTGATGCAGATATAGAATGAGACCTGGAAAGATTTATCTTGGTATCAGGGTGGACATCGGTCTCAGAAAAAAACCTGAGAGTTAAATATCTGAAATGTAATTGTGCAAAAATGTGATTTTTTCAACAATGAAAATTGACATTACTTTGGAGGCAAACATTGAAAATGCAAATCTGGAAATCTGTTAGAGAGTAACATGGACGAAAGAGTATGGGAGTTGCAAAGTGCAGAGAAGATGGACAATCCCAGTTCGTTGAACTGGGCATGTCCTCCAGTCCCAAAGAGAAAAAAAGGAAGGTAAAAAAATCAAGCTAAGCTGTTATTACAGATGGATGCCTGTTACAGATCAGAAAAGTTATATACCTGAAGTTGTAGAATTTATTCTTGAACACGAGGGCACAGGCTGATAAGTCAGAGTGGAAGTGAGATGGGGAATTAAAGAAGCTCAGGGTTGCCCCAGCAGACTGAATGCAAGATATTTTCACAAAGCGATCATCCAGTCTGCTCAAACACTGATTTGGGATACTGTACATTGCTCAGGAAATTCAATCAGGCACTTCTTGGCATGATTTTTGCATCAGTTATTTATGGAATTATATCATTCCCCACTCATAGCTTCTTTTAGAGGGCAGATGAGGCCAACTGACCATAATTGGATGTTTTGATTATGTATTAATACCCCACACCAGATTGGGATCCTGTAATTTAGTCCCATATTTTATTTAATAAAAATAAACTGCAGATGATGATTGACACCAAAAATAGACTCAAAATGCTGGAGTAACTCAACGAGTCAGGCAACATCTCCAGAGAAAATGAATAGGTGATGTTTCAGGTCAAGACCCTTCTTCAGACTGAATTTAGGGGAAAGGAACTGGAACTGAATTGTAGGGGAGGAACCCTGCCTGATGTCATCTGTTGCCGATCCTGGCCTTTTCTTGCATCCAGTTCCTCCCCCTGACAATCAGTCTGAAGAAATGTCACATGTCAAGATGTCACCTATCCATTTTCTCCATAGATGTTGCTTGACGCACAGCATTTTGTGTCTATTTTCTTGATTTTCCATCAGCTACTCCACCTCATTGGGCCAAGCTGCCCCACATCTATTTTTCTCCTGCTGGTCTACGAAACCCTGACCATCTAATGTTTAACCATCTATTCCCTCACTACTAGATCTCAACCTCTGATACTCCTCTGACTCCCTAACATTCGAGGACCAAACTAATACCCTGTGATATCTTTGAGTCCATGGTGTTCCCTCCACCAATTGTTCTTCAAGTGATCCCTTGACTGTCAAACTCCACTCCACTTCTTCATTTACCACCCACCACCTATTTCTATGAATGCTGCATCTTGGAGCTAAAAATTACTAAGTAGTCAATGACCTGTGCCTTTTAGATTTGTGAATCACTGACAATTTAAGTGTTTTCTTTAAAAGTTACTGAAATATTTAAATAATCCTCATGAGCACTTAAAGCTGTCCGGGGGAGTTTGAAGCCAAAGAGACCCAAGATTAAAAAACTTTAGTATTAAAGTATTTAGTATTAGCTGTGGATCCCCAGCAGGAATAAAAACAAGACCTGTCAAAGGATGGGTGAGCTTCTAGCGAGTCAACGGCCATCCACTCTTCAGTAGAGGTTGTGATCACGGTCGTACATCGCATTGTAAGGAATGACGATAAAGCACACACACCAAAATCCTATACTTCCAGCGGCGGATGTCCACAGGAACCGGAGGACAGAGATGTGTGGTCCATCACCATTCCTGTCAGAAACCAGCACCACCACATCGCTAAAGGGTCTGTCCCACTTATGCGATTTTTTTGGCAACTTGTCGGCACCCATCATGGACGCAGCAGGTCGCCGAACCTTTTCAAAATGTTGAAAACCCAGTGGCGACCAGAAAAATGTATGACTCTTTGGGCAACTACTCATGACCAAACAGGTGTCACCCTGCGACATGGTTTATTAAGACAGATAGACTCTATGGTGGTTGTAAAGCGTAGCGACAGCACACCTTGTTGTTAAAAGCACACCCCAATTTCCTACTAGTGAAACTCAGGTGATGGTTTGAACAGATTTCTACACTAATCACATTGTTACTATTACTCTACTGATTTTGACCCCATAGCAATTTAAATGTTGCATATTAAGTTTTATTGGTACTTTATAATGTATATGTGAAGGAAATTATAAATTAACAACTCTGATTGAATTGCCAGAAGACTGAGCATTGCAATAAATATGATAGGAATGTAGCCAGCTATCCTGAAGATTCAGTGCTTCCACTTAAAAAGTTCTATTCATAGTGACACAGGGAAATGTAGGAACCTCCCTGAATTGTTCCATTACCATACTGCACTTAAATGGAAGTGTCTGAAAAGTGATATAGTCACATCATTATAATTGCTTCCTCGGGCTGTTCATTTGAAACTGTAAGTGCTATCACTTCACTTTCTATATCATTAACAAAGGAAACAGAACCAGCTCCAGATGGGAATCTAGCTGTAGCTGCATTTGCTACTACAGCAATATCTGCTTCAGTCCTAGAAATGCTGGTTCTCCATAGTTTTAAATAGTCAAATGAATCATTAAAATCTTAGATGTATTATAGTAGATGGGAGCGTGTAGATTGTTAAGCTACAAAGGTACATATAGATGATGTACCGGTAACTTTATTTGCAAAATACTATTTTTGCTGAATTTTAATCCATGTACCCTGATATAGTGTCCAAAGTGAAAGTATGAGAGCATGATATGGTAACAATTCATTTGCATCATTTGGTGTTTGGAAAATCCATTGCACAGGTGTGGAACTGTACTCTGATGGCTATCTTGCAAGTTGAGTTAAATTGTATAAAGCACTCATTGAATGTATAAGATTAATATTCATGATTACTGTAAATGTTTTATTCACTGTTTAAACCATATATTAGTGTTTTGTATTGAATTAGATCAGCATTTGGACTACACTTTGTTTTTGGAGCACTCAACATTTTGTAATGAGACACTAATCAACTTGGTTTGACTCGTTTTCTTTCCATCACAGCTATTATCTTCTGGCCAATCTATGTTCTCAAAAAAGATTCCATATTAACCCTGAAAAACTTTAAAACATTTTTATGAAATTCAGCATTTTCATTGATTGAAGGATTTATCTTTCAGAATAGCATCTGAAATTTCAGAGACTTGATGACTGCATTTACTAGTATTGGTGACACATCCAACATACTACTGGTTTGAGTCTCTATCACAGCTTTGTACATAGACAACCACCTGTTAAATAATTCAGACTTTGGATAAAAGCCAGAAGTTCACAATCGTGTCATAAACGTTTGCTTTTGAAAGGTTAAAGTTCAACTGAGTGGCTTTTTGACTGACATTACAGGAATCGCGAGCCATCCGATAGACAGGAATATCAAAGATCCAGATCAACAGAGCAACGGCCTGTGCTTGAGCGGATGAACTCCCGCTCCAGATCCTCTGAACGTGCCGAAACAAACGTCATGAGATCGATGCCATCATTAACATCGGGAAGATCTGCCCCTCCTTCACCTGCACTAACGAGGTGAAAGAGATACATCAAACTACTGGACTAATCACCTTACCCCCATGCAAACTCACCCTTTATTTTTCTTGTAGCTGAGTGGTGTCCCCTTTCATCATAGAATAGCCACTAGAAGACCCCAGTCCTCTCCTCCCTGTAGCAGTAAACACAGCACTTATATCCTTACAAGGATATAATGGTGTGGACATCATGTGTTTTGTTTTTCAACATTCTTTAAGAGCATCTGTTATGTTAAGAGACCTGGAAATTCTGCCTCTTCAAGCATTTGGTAATTATCTTGGTTTTCTCTTACAGCTCAAAGATCATTAAAAGGAATAAGATGCAATCTTTATTTTACTTGTCATCTGCGGATCAAATAACATTGTTGTGGCAATGCTATTCTATATGTTGATCATGTTATTGCATCTTTCAATCATAATGTGTAGCAATCATTAAGAAAATAGACCATGCATATTTCCTAGCTGGCAAGAGAAAAAATCCATTAATAGATCTACATCTAGCATTTTTTATATTAGAAAGAGAATTGGATTCTAAACAATCTAAGATGATACAATCCAACGATACACTTGCAGGTTTTCTGTTTTCATGCTTATTTACTAATTGATACAAATATAGTAACTTTAAAGAAAGGCATTAAACCTTTCTGTTAATAATTCTGAAAATGTACCTTTCCTATGTCGACATTTGGACCTTTCCTGCATTTCCTCAAACATTCTTTGTAGAAATTGTTAATTTTCCTTTATTGAATATGCTCATTTATCCCTGCATGCAATGGGTCAATTGCACTTTGTGACATAAGAAAGCTGCCACCTTGCTTTGATTTTTGATGAATTATAAACCCAGAAATTTCAGATCAAATAAAGTACAGTACTCAGTAAAATAAATCTTTATTGGAGTTCACCCTAAGTGAGTGCTGAATGGAACACTAGCATCTGATTGACAAACTCATGAAAAATGGGGGAAAAAGAAAAAGTTAAAATTTCATTTAGATATTTTGATTTCCCTAAAGTATATAAACTTTAACTGCATGTTTCCAGGTAATAAGTGTTTGCTAAGTTCATGGCTACACTACACTACAGCACACAGTACAGCAACACAAAGGCTGCCATGGAGCTCAGGGAAAAGATAGTGGTCGGGGGTAACATGGCACCCTCCTGTGTGTCTGTACTTTCGTCATGCAGTACAGTGGTGTCCCAAACCACCATGAGTAACTCTGCATACTATGGAGATGCTGCAATCTTTGTCAGTGATGGTTGTGAAACAAAGAATAATGAGTTTGGCAGATGTAGTGGCAAAAAACCTCAATGTCCCAATGGAAGCTTTAGACCTCACATCTCAGTGGTGATATTATGGGCTTTGTTCCTTGTATTACTATAATTGAAAATTGCAGCTTGTAGATCACTGCTTTACCAGTCAATTTTGTTTGTAATTTCAGAAATGTTTTTTGCATCTCAGACAACATCATTAACAATGGAAAACAATAACAAAAGTACTGGAAAAACTCAGCCAGTCAAGTAGCATATGTGAAAAAGACAAGCCAGTCAACATTTTACATCAATGACTCTCAGAACCGAGATGTGGACTGGTTTCTCTTTCTACAGATGCTGCCTGATTGCCTGAGTTCTTCCAGCTTTTCTTGGTATTGTTCGAGATTGCAGCATCCACAGTTTTATTTGTTTATCATTAAAAGTGCTGTGTGATGCCGATCAAACATCAGATACACCGAAGTGAATCACATCCCAAAGTGCCTTGGCCAATTTCCTAATGATTCCCGACCAAACCGGAAATGATCACTTATATGGTCAAATGTGTGTAAAATGGCTCTTTTGTGCAAACTGTCTGTACAAATTATGCCTAAGTGGATCCAGTTTCTAGGCAGGCATTAGCATAGCTTATGAAATATATCCATCCTATCCCTACTTCAGTTTGAAGAGTTCTAGGATTTCATTAATAACAATCTTTTACCCTCTGAGTAATGAATCTCTAAAACTTTGTGAAAATTACTCATTTGCTCTTCTAATCATGATTAACGAATTCTAAAATAGGAGAGCAACACAATATTTCCTTGCAAAATATAATACACTTTGCACTGTAATTATTATATTTAAAGTTTCTCTTAGTCTTGGAAAGGGTTATAGACCAGCTAACTGTTTACCAACTAATTAGAAATAGATTACAGAAATCTATGCTTTACCGATACTGACATTTATTTTTTTTTGTTTCACATGCTATCAGTTTCTGATGTGTTATGTTTGGGGTATAGTCTTGTGCATCGTACAAACATTTCTCATACATTGTTTTTTTTTAAACTGTGATGCAGTGAGGTCGTTTGATATTTCATTGATACATGATATTTCATATAATCCCTATATTACACATTCCACGTTCTAGGGTGGATATACTTATTTTGATATTCCTCCCCATGAATTTTGCAGAAAGCAATTACTGTATTTTTTAAATTACGCAGGTCACATCCCCGTAGTGGATCAGTGCAAACCAGTCCAACCAGTACACCGATGATAGGACGGAGGGGTCGACAGCTGCCACAACTTCCACCAAAAGGGACTCTGGAAAGAAGTGAGTTCGAGCTATTAAACTTACTTAATCATTATATCAAGTGGAGCGAAATACATAGCCTGTTTCAGGTTTGGCAATGTGGAAATGCAGTAAAAATTGGAGCTCATTTCTGATGACTCTAAGTTTGTTTGAAAGTTATGTACAGGCAGATCTTAACAAATCATGACATGGTGAGAAAGAAAATGGGATACTCTTGGGATTCTTAACAAGTTAGGCAGTGTCTATCGAGAGAGAAGCAAAGTTAATGGTTTGACCTGAAACATTAACTCTGTTTCTCTTTCCAACAGAAATAAAATATGTGGTAAGGTTACAATCGTAAAGCTTATACATTACTGACAATCTGCAATTAAATTAGCTCTCCATATTGATGCACAATTCAAATTTAGCGGAAATCTATCTCATCTAAATTATTCTACTGGTTTACGATATTATATAATGCAGAATTAAACCAGAGCATCCGCATTGATTTTGCTTAGTAGAACCTGCGGGAATTCCAATTTTCATCAATGCGGCAGTTACATACCTCTTTGATATTCAAACTGTGACAGAATGGAGTAAAGCTGAACTTAAGAAACTAATAATATTTTTCTTGAAAATATTTTAAATTATCCAAAATTTAAACTTTAAAACTAAAGCTCCTAATTTCAATGTTGTTTTTTTTCATGGAGAAAAATAAATCAGCTTTACCTGTGAAAGATTATTGTTGGCATTCCTTTTTCCTTGCATAATTTTATTTTATTTATTCGTGATTATTTTCCCTGTTACTTCCTTCCCAGACAATGGTGAAGAAGGAATTGATCTTTATGAAGGTTTGTAATCGGAAATAGTGTTACTTTTGTGGAGGAGTCTTTCGGGCTTTTTCTGCAGAAATAAGCACAACTGCAATAGATTTCCTGTGGTTTCAGTTGTCCAGTTTTATAATATCAGCAATTACATTTTAAGTTTTCCTTTTCCTTTTAAAAATAACAGATATTGCAAATACTGTCTAGATTTGATATAAAATTAGATTTAGAGTAGAGTTTGCTACAAATAATTGTATCTTACATTTTTGGGCAGGAAACCATGTAGTGTCAATTGCAGTCATTTTTGTACAAAGGATATGGGTAGAGAATATATGTACAAACTGTTCAGAAGAAAAGCTTTGCTCAGATATTTTTTGTAATGTACGAATGCGTAACTGCACATACACCCAAAATATAAGCCTTGCATAGTTGCATGATTTCAATTATTATTTTGAATATTGATTGTGTTAAGCAGTGTTCTAACAAATACTTAGGACTTCAAGCACATTATAGAAAATAACTTCAGCTTCTAAATATGTATATACTAGTATAGTGATCATCTTTGAACAATTAATAAATATGAAATAATACTGCTAGGCAACCATTATGCAACTGGAAAGTTAGACTTGATTTAATCAAATAAAATTTTTAATCACATTTAAAAATCAAAGCTTATGTTAGCAAGATGCCTGGGAATGTCCACACTCATTTAGCTGAAGCTGCCGACTCTGTGCAATGTGTTCTTTTTGCCAATCCCTTCAGATGCAGAGATTGTTTCCTTGTACACTCAAATTGATGAAGACATTGCTCTTTACCAAGTGTGAACCAGATATTTTTTTTTTTAAGTCTGTAACATTAAACATTAGATTGACACTTTTATAGTAAATTGCATTTTGGCAATCAAAAATTGTAGAATTTACACATTTCAGCAATATTCATGGTAGCATGGTAAAACTCCCATGACAGTACAATTGCTCTAGAATTGGATAAGAAAAAAAATAATTGGTCTTCCTTTTATGCACATGCCCTCTCTCAATGAGAGCAGTTTGCTCTCATTTCCTGTTGAAAAACCACCCAGCAGGAAATTACACTAAACATCCATTTCACATAATGCCAGTGCCATTTACATACTATTTATTGTGAATGTAATGATATCAATCCATGCAGTGCAGGTTTCAGACAGGTGGACTGAAATTGGATCAACAGCTTTCAACTTGCCATCTTTAATGTCAAGAAATATTCAAACATAGAGTACACCTTGCAGAAAGTCCACAGCCAAATGGGAATTAAAGGGTTTCTGTTGTAATTTATTTTGTATGTATCCACTGATGCCCCAAAGCGTATCTTGTATATGCAGACAACACTTATTTAGATTGCAGTATCTATAGACAAGATTCAACTGTGTAGGAAGGAACTGCAGATGATAGTTTAAACTGAAGATAGACACAAAATGCTGGAGTAACTCAACGGGACAGGCAGCATCTCTGGAGAAAAGGATGGGTGACGTTTCGGCTCGAAACCTTTTTTTATCTGTGATCCATGAAGCTGATGGCATTTGGTCCATTTATAACACGGGGACAGACAACACCCGTCTCTAGGCTGAGAGAGGACATTAATGCTCCCAATTACTCTCCCCAATCCTGTTCTCACCCTTCATTCTCTGATTTCCCTCCAACTGTGGTCCTCCCTCTCAATGAGAAATGCCCTCTGTGAACTTGCAAATCTACTTCCACCATTTTCAACAGGTAAATAACCACCAAAGCAATTTCTTAAAGGGAAAATGTTGCTATTTACTGATTTTATTTTCATGACATCCAATTTGATGTTAGGACAAAATATAATGCCCATTTAGTGAACTAAAAATTGTGTAATGCCAATTTATAGGCATTTGATTTTACATTTGAAGACACAAAGTGTTGGAGTAACTCAGGAGGTCAGGCAGCATTGATGCAGAACATGTGACGTTTTGGGTCAAGACCCTTCATGATCCAAAACATCACTTTTCCATGTTTTCCAGAGATGTTGCCTGACCTGCTGAATTACTCCAGCATTCAGCATCCTTTTATTTATTAACAAGCATCTGCAGTTCTTTGCTTATACTTCCTGATTTTACACCTATATGGTTAGAAATCTAATATCAGGATATCCCTTTGAGAAGGAAGAAGGACTTAGTTGGGTGATGGATAATATTAGGACAATATTTGAATATTACAGGTTTATTTAATCATGGAATAGCCAACAGCAATTCAGCTAGGCATGAGTACCTTAAGCAATGCTGAAGCTCCCACCACCTTTTTTGATACTGTATTTATCATGGAATCATTCCAGTGATTCCAACTGTGCATGCACAATGATTGACATCGCAGTTGCTGCCTGAGGATCATTGTGTATAATCAGGTCACGTACATTGAGGGCTTGTTAGAATTTACAAAGCTCATTCTGCAAACACAATATTGCCTATTAGCAATTGATTCTTATTATATATAAAATAATTACACAGTATATAAAAACACAGTGCAACACAGTAGAATATCTGGCATATTCAGAGAGGCATTTGGATAGATAAATGGATAGGATGGGTTAAAAGGGATATGGACCAAATGCATGTGTATTGGTGTACCACTGATACCATCTTGGTTGCCATGTAAAAGTTGGGCCAATAGAATAGGTTAAAAATGATATGAGCCAAACCAAGGACTCCTGCAATTTCCTCTCTAGCTTCCCAGTGTCCTCTGATATATCTGATCAGGCCCGGGAGATTTATCTATCTTCATATGCGTCAGGACCTTCAACACCTCTGCGACCATGACTGTAATACTGACTGCTCTCAAGACACTCCCAGTGACTGCACTAAGACCCCCAATCCTCCTGTCCCTCAGCATTTTAAAAACAGAGGAGAAATACTCATTGAGGACCTTGCCCATCTTCTATGGCTCCACACAGATTTGACTGCTTTGATTCGTGAGGGGTCCCTCTAACTCTCCAGTTACCCGTTTCCCCAATACCAGCTTATAAAATTTCTTGACATTTTCCTTAATGCTATCAGCCAGAGTTATCTCCTGCCCCTATTTACACTTTTTTAGCTTACTTCTTAGTTCCTCCAGGGATACACTTGATCCCAGTTGCCTATACTTGTCCTGGGCCTCCTTCTCCGAGTTAAGTGATAATTCATATATCTCAGCCAGGGTGCCAGCAATTTCATATCTAGTTTCCCACAGTGTCCTCAGATATATGTGACCAGGTTTTAATCATTATTCATTCATTCAGCTTTAAAAAAAAAAGCAGTCAATTAAAAACTGTGTTGACAGGAGGCAGAAATGCATCCCTAATTTTCTGTCATAAATTGCCAGTGTTATTTGGGGATGGGCTTCAGTAGACTATAGGCTGGGGCGTTACTTGCTGCTGAGACCTCACGACACCTTGCCACCTATCTCCTCGAGTGTAAAGGCAGCCCTTCCAGTCAACCACATGTCACGCAGGTTAAATGCTGGTGGGTCAAAGGGTGCAGGGCAGGATGTGCACATGGTCTGTATACCTCTGTTTCCTGCCTGCTCATGTGTCTGTCTAATTGCCTCTTAAACATTGCTATAAACTGATGGCAGCGGACTTTGCTGGTGATGGTTTTGCTGCTGAATGTCAAGGTGACGTTACCTAGCACATGTATGGCACAGATGTTGTTTGCCATTTCACTCTGGCCTAAATGTTGCCCACATCTTCGACAGAGTGGCAAGTAGTACTACTGCCTTAGCTCCAACAATCATGATTCAATCTGCTCGGAGTGCTTTCTGTATGTAGTTTGTGTGTTCTGCCTGTGACTGTATCCATCTGGCCCTGTTTCCAGCATGTCTGACAATTGTGTTGGTAGACAAATTGGCTACTGCAAATTCCTCCTGTTAATGATAGTTGCCAGGAGAATCACAATGGGAGAATAGATTTCAAGAACATTTGCTGGGTGGGAATATTGCTGCCAATTTTGGCTTGTATTCAATGGGTTGAAATATCCTAAATTGTAAGTAAATGTGAAAATTATCCGAGCCAAATCGAATTATATGATGTGGATTGACCATGGGATATTTTCCATCTGAAATTCGTTTTTAAGTCAAACATTTGGCTGATGAGATTTATTCTATGTTCAAGTCACCGTCATTCCAATTATTGATTAATTTATTCATAATTAATTAAATATATATATTTATATTAATTTTTTTACTATTTAAATATAGATATATCTATGAACTTATACACAGAGCACTTCCTTTCCCATGAGTTGAGCACAGCCCTCTGCCAGAAACGGTCTTGAAGGCTGATAATATCACTGTTTTTACCAGAACTGAAGGAGGAAGACCAACATAATCCCTATTTATTTTCAAGATCATAATTATTGGACCCAATTTAACTTTTATTTATAATCAGACAAACAAAATAGTGCAAGCTTTTTCCCTTGATAATTCAAAATGTTGCAGGTGTAGAATTGATTTTTTTTTTAAACCCAGTTAGTAGACATGTATTAACTTGGTGGAATATATAACTACCCATGCCCTGTTAATTACATCTTCAGTTTGACTTTGGTGTGACCCACTGGTTTGTCTTTCTTCAGAGCTTGCTTTTATTGGTCAGATAGAAAATTATCTTCTCTAAGTTTTACATACTGAATTTGAATTTTGTTGGCATTATGCAGAAGAAGACAATGAAAATACTCAGGAACGTTGGTCAGAGGTGGAGGAAGGTTTGTCTTGTCTGTGACCAAGTAGAATTTGTGTGCTGTGGTGTGAATATTGTAACTCTTACTAGTTATGTTTTCCAGTTAAGGAGAGATATCTTACCAATCTAAACTATGTTTTTTTCCAGGATTTGGGTTAGTTATTAATAATCATCTTTTATCTTCGGTCAACAAAGTGACAACCTTTGCTTTGACGAGTTGATATAAAAAAAACATTATTTTCATATGCAATCCTTGGCATCTGTTATTCCACTTATAATATATGTTTATAGTACAAAGATCATGTTGGATAATTCACATCTAAAATTAAGTCCATCTATACCTGTGAACCTCATAATAAACAACATACATCATGCAGCAATATCCTCTTTATATTTCTTGAAACAAGCTGGGTTTTTTTTAATGCAGTTAGTACTTTTTCCCTTAAAAATATATTGGAGATTTGAAAAAAGTATATCCGCAAAAGCATTGTTCACAGAAATCTAAGCACATGGAAGATTAAATAAAATAATTTTGGGGAATGTTCTCAGCAAAGGAAAGTTTATTGAGACCTACAGAAATTTAAATGATTAAATTATGTGCTATGGTACAAGATTGACATTGTGGAACTTCAATGGATAGTTGCTGGCCAATGGAAGCTGAGGTCAAAAGAATTGAATGCACAAGATTTGAAGCACTAGTATTCTGCTGCCAGTTCAATCCTTGTGATGAAACAAGTACTCTCCTCTGTAATAGCTCCTTGTATGTTTTCACATGCTTGGCTAATAAATTAATTACAATTACAAAAGTAAAATACAGTTACAAACTGTATTGTAATACAAATAGTTGAAAGAAAGGATAGTGTCATTAATCCAGCACTTAAGCAATCTCTAACTATGAACTATCTCTAATGTAAATAATGGAGATCTTTATAGGGAAATACACGTACCATACATAGCTTCTGTAAGAAGCATTTTCGTTATACCAAGGGCATAAATAAATCATAGCGTGTTTTAACAAAGTAAGTAAAACATCTGCTAAACCTAAAAAGAAATAAGAACCCCAGTTGTGTTCAAACCTTCATGTCTCTCCTTTAACTGCATCCATTTGTATCAGGAAATTATGCTTCCTAATTCAAATTGATGTTTGAGAATTGTATGTGTGAATAAGCGTGTATATGTTTGTTTTCCACTTGTGTCAATGTGCAGTTTACAACATGTTAAATCAAATTTCAATTAACATTTCCATGTATTGTACCGTTAGGATATTGCATTCCATCAGCCTATTTTTCGTTGATGTGTTGCCAGTCTATTAATTACAGTGCTTGTGTTTTTTAATCTTATAAAGACGCTGAGGAGAAAGCTCAAATTACACCTGTTAACGGGAGGAAAGGCAAGTTCTATTGAATGCTTTTGGGTGATTAAAATGTAGATGTTAGTTAAATAGATCCCAGCTTTGCAGCATTATTTATATGTATGTCTCTGCGACCTGATGTTAACTATTTGATTCAGTTTTATTCTCATGCCTTCCTCTTTTAGTTTTTGTTCTGTGTGTGTATCTATTGTTTATATACACTTTTTATCTGGCTTTTAAAAATTGTGTAATTTTATTCATCAAAACCTGGAGTTCTTTGGTTTGATGTGTTGACAGATAGAATAACTTTATTTTATGATAAATCATTATTTTATGACAATGTGATAAGTCAAAAATCAAAGGACTTTTCAATGAGTTAATATAATAACTAAGATTGGAGATCCCCAGATTTAATTATTGTCACCAGAAAGAAATAAGGTGGTATGGCAATTAAAATAATGGATGTCAGTTCTTAGAAAGTCACAGGATGATGAGTATGTGCCAGTCTTCATCAATGGGAACAGAGTGGAGAGAGTGTCCAGCTTCAGGTTTCTGGGCTCACACATTTCAGAGGACCTCATGTGGTCCAGTAGCACCACTGCACTGGTCAAGAAAGCACCGTTGTTTTTCCCGAGGATGCTGAATAAAGCTGGTCTGCCCCAACAGATGCTGGTGACTTTCTACCGCTGCACCACAGAGAGCATCCTAACATACTGCATCTCTGTGTGGTATCTTAGTTGCACAGCTGCGGAAAAGGGAGCTTGCCAGAGCTCAGAAGATCATTGGGATACAGCTCCCAGCCCCAGAAGACACCTACAACGCATGCTGCCATAGAAAAGCCATCAGCATCTGTAAGGACTCCAAACACCCATGCCACCGTCTGTTTGAGCTTCCTCCATCAGTCAGACTTTATAAGGCATTTTACGCCCGTACCTCCAGACTGAGAAATAGCTTTTTCCCTAGAGCTATAAATGCACTGAATCAGTCTGCTAAGTGTCCCCCATAATCTGTCTTTGCCCCATAATCAACTGGCACAACTGACTTATCTCAACACAGTGACAGCAGCTGTAATTATTAACCTAAAGGGCCTGTCCCACTTGGGCATCATTTGCACGTCACGCAGGTGGCACGCGAAGATTTTGTGAATCCCAAAATCCTGGGGCGCCGTGCATGACCACGCGTCACTGCCTACGTCACCACGCCTCACCATTGTGACGCGTAAATTATGTTGCGTAAATGACGTGCAAATGACGCCCAAGTGGGACAGACCCTTCAGTGTACATGGACCTATTTGTACTTTTACCTTAATTATTTATTTTATAGCATCGACACTGAGGTTGCAATCTTAATTTCGTTGTTCTTGTTATTATTATTATTATACCAATCCTATTTCCTCCTTACTTAATCATCAGTAGTATAGAAGTGAGATTTAGTTTAAATTAATAAACTTTGCTCTATAATTGCATCAGGATTCAGTATCCATTTTCAAGCTGAGGTGTAAGCATAAAGGGGCTGTCCCATTGCGGCGACCTAATCGGCGAGTTTAGAGGAGTTTAGGAGAGTTTGAAAAAATGTCATGTTGAAGACCTCCTTCGACTATGTAGAAGACCTCCTTCGACTAGCTACGACTAACTTCTGGATAATTGGACACTGAATAGTGGAGAGTGAAGACGATCTCTCTTCGACTATGTTGAAGACTATTACGACCACTTTCGACTACCTTCGACTACCCTCGATTACATACGATTAACATGGCGACCTACTACGACCAAACCTACGAGTAAAAATAGTATTGATTTTTTCCATAGCGACTTTTTATTACTCGCGGGCATTTTTCAACATGTTGAAAAATATGCCGCGACCTAACTAAGGCCTCGAGTAAGCGGGGACCACTCTCGAGCATGAAGGAGAGTTACAAAGACCTCCTAGGACCTCGTGTCAAAGATGCTGCGAGTATGAGTTGAGGGCAAACTCGCCAGAACTCACGGATTAGGTCGTCCAAGTGGGACAGCCCCTTAAGTGCTATGTTAGCAGAACCTTCCTGAAGCTGGAACCTGGGTAGAGCAAGAGATTTGGAACAGCCTGGTGCAATGGTCCCAACAGATACGTTTAGGCCGATGCACCAAGTGACTCCTCAACCCCACTTAATCATGACCCTAACCTTGGATCCAGTTGTATTAAACATCAGGCCCCAATTCCAATGTTAACTCCAGAATATACCACCATGGTAGCCATGCAAAGGACATAAGATTATGAAAGAGAAGGACATTTCACCTCAGCTCGCAAAGAATATCTGCACCTCCCCTGGTTTTTAACAATTTTCACTGTCATTGGATCTTTATGGGACTTCGTGCAGCTCTCTTACATACTGGGAGGCAATTAAATATGGCTAAAGATGGACACAAAAACTGGAGTAACTCAGCGGGACAGGGAGCATCTCTGGAGAGAAGGAATGGGTGACGTTTCACAATGAGACCCTTCTTCAAACTAGTTAGGGTAAGGGAAACATGATATAGAGATATAGACGGTGATGTGGAGAGATAATGAACAAAGAATGAAACACATGCAAAAAAAGATGATAAAGGAAACAGGCCATTGATAGCGGTTTGTTGGGTCAACATGAGAAGCTAGTACAACTTGGGTGGGGTAGGGATAGAGAGTGAGGGAATGCCGGGGCTATCTGAAGTGAGAGAAATTAATATTCATACCAATGGGTTGTAAGCTGCCCAAGCAAAATACGAAAAGCTTTTCCTCCAATTTGCATTTAGCTTCACTCTGACAATGGGGGAGACCGAGGACAAAAAGCCAGTGTAACAGATATGAAGCTTATGTATCAAGATTTCCTAATTTCAGAATAAGTCCATGATATTTTAGCCCAAACTCTCTTAATCTCTATTTAGCAGTAGGGATCATTGACTGCTTTGAGGTTGCCTTGCTAGTTGATTTCTTTGGCATATGCTATGATTCAAGAAATGTGTGCTTGTTTCTATCATTCCTTTAAGTTGCAAAAGGGCTTATCATGCCAAAGCTACAGATTTTTGACTGATTCCAAAGCGACTGACCAAACCTAATATTGTTAGACATGGGTGCTTTATTAGGCAACTTGTGCAATGCAACTGGTTTGAACCTCCATGTTTCTATTTTAATTGCATGCCAGGAGCAGCAACATACTCTTCTAAAATTGTTGGTGCATGAAATTCATAAGTAGGTGTGCTGATAATAAAACAGCATTGAGCTAGACCTGAACCACATTACCTAGTGTCTTTGTAAACGATCGTCATCCAACCAAAAAAATGTATCATAAAAATTCTACGGTTCTACAAAAATGTATTCTTGCTGATTGAATGCAAAATGTTAGTAGCCAGAAATGTAATATTTCCAAACTTATACAGCATGTTAGCTGCATCTATTGAATTCACTAGATGCGTGAATTTCACCACAAAATAGTGTATCTCGACTGAACATTTTCAGCCACCAAATTGTACTTGGCAAGATTTCAGAAGAACAGCGAACGTCAATATTTTAAAATATATATCTTGTGGGCTAATTGTCAATTGAAAAATATCACGCGAGTTCCACTTTTGTTTCCACCCCTGCTGTTATAAGTTTGGAGATGTTACAAATTCTGGTTTTTACCATTTTGCACTAAACCAAACACCTGTAAGATCTCAATTCATCCTAACCTCATGCAACCTTTTGCATAGTCACAGTGTCTTTGACTGATGACCAGATGCAGGGTAGCTGGTGCAGTCAGCAGGAACGGACAGTTTAAGGGATTAGTTTTTAAATCCTTTGAAAGTAAATTATAAAATAGAAAAGTCAATTATTTTTAGTAGTATATTTCTCTTTATGTTATTGTTTTTTGTAACAGGGCATCAAAAGAGATAAAGGTAGATTAAAGTAAGCAAATAAAACATACTACTATATTTATCATCCTGACCATAAGCATTTTATATGTACAACATGTATTAAGACATGCTAGCTTTTCTAGCATTTTTCAAGTTTTTGATATATATTCATTTACAATAGGATTCAGTTAATTATATGGATGTGTTATTATGTTGTGGGTAAGAATAATAGGTAAGTAATTGACTAAAATTGTAGATAAACATGGCAATGTATTTTTTGAAGAAGATTTGTGCAGGTTGTGCACATTGAGTTTGTCCTGTGGATATCCAGCAGAGGGAGTAAAGCAACCATTGTTGGACAAAGTAAAATGTAATTGGGTTGTTGCCTTAAAATGGTCCGCAGATGACAGTTGTCTTCTAAATCATCCATCCTCTTAATCTCCCACTTTCACAATCCCATTGCTCTATTCATTTAGGGGATAGATTATCTTTATCAGAATTTGAGATTTATTTTATGTTCTATGATTCCTTCAAAGGATCAAAAGCTGTTTGATTGTTACAATTGTACTGGATCCTGGTGGGGGCACATTCCTAAGACTGTGCACATTCATCGTTGATGGATTTCCACTCAGTTCATGCTATACATAGACTTCCGTCCTAAAATGTCCTTGCACATTTCATGTCAGATTTATATTAATGCTGTAGATTAATGGATGCCAGAGGACTTAGAAATTGTGTTATGCTCATTCATTCGGAGAGATGAAAATGGAAATGTCAAGTGCAGAAATGTAGAGAATCTTTGAACTAATTTTTAATAGCATTTGCATGTTTTATCATAAGGTCATAAGTGGTCGGAGCAGAATTAGGACATTCGGCTTATCACATCTACTCAGCCGTTCAATCATGGCTGATCCATCTCTCCCTCCTAACCCCATTCTCCTGCCATCTCCCTAAAACCCCAGACACCCATACTAATCAATAATCTATCTATCTCTGTCTAAAAATATCCATTAACTTGGCAAAGAACTCCACAGATTCATCACCCTCTGGCCAAATATATTTCTCCTCATCTCCTTCCTAAAGGAACATCCTTTAATTCTGAGGACCTCTAATCCCAGACTCTCCCACTAGTGGAAACATCCCCTCCCCATCCACTCTCTCCAAGCCTTTCACTATTCTGTACACTTCAATAGAGGTCACCCCTCATTCTTCTAAACTCTAGCGAGTACAGGCCCAGTGCCGCCAAAAGCTCATGATATGTTAATCTACTCATTCCTGGCATCATTCTTGTATACCTAAATAACCCACATTAAGTTTTGTTCACGTAAGGGAAATTTCACATGCAACACGTTCAGCCCAGCATCGATTGCAATTCTCCAGAAAGTGAATTTGGATATAAAATTTCATAATAACACAAAGATGATGAAAGGGAATATGTAATATTAAAAACCTATTTTAATACTGACATTAAATCCACCTCAGAGGAGAAACGCAACTGTTCATTACATAATTGCAAGCTGTATGGAAATTAAAGAAAAAGTCATATAAAACTGCCTGAACAGCTGCCCAAGCATAATGAGTGTTAATTGAAATAGTTCAAGGTGAAAGAAGCCGAGGCAAGGAGATCAGTTAGAACCAGACTAAACTTCTTGCACCTTTTGTATATTACTGACACAATTATCTGTAATCACTGTCAAAACAAATGGGTATTGTCCGCAACTGTCCCTGGAAACTACAATTCATCATTCAAATCTGTGCAACTGCTGCACATAACCACAAACTGTTAACGCCCTCATCATCCTCTAACTTTCTGCCTATTTCTCCTCGATAACTAATCTTTCTAAAACTTTGTAATAAGCAATATGTTTACTAGTTTGGCACGGTTTTCAGGCGGCACGTTGGTGCAGCGGTAGAGTTGCTGCCTTACAGCACTAGAGACCCGGGATCGATCCCCACCACGAGTTCTATCGCTATGGAGTATGTTCATTCTCCCCGTGCCCTGCTTGGGTTTTCTCCGGGTGCTCTTGTTTCCTCCCACATTCCAAAGACGTACAGGTTTGTAGTCTTAACTGGCTTGGTAAAATTCTATATTGTCCCTATTGTGTGTAGGAAATTGTTAGTGTGCAGAGATTGCTGGTCGGTGCAGACTTGAAGGGCCAAAAGGCTTATTTCTGCACTGTATCTCTAAACTAAATTAAACTAAAGAAAATCCAGGAAACCACAGACACCCGCCGGCAGCTCGCGGGGTAGAGCTTCAAGGATCTGTTCCGGCTATCAGCCCGTGCTGATGAGCTGTGGCTTTCCGACCAGCAGCAGGTGTGCGCACTGGAATACCTGGAATCGCTGGACAGTGGGACGCTGTCGCCACGGCGGCGTTTGAAGGGGCGAAGGAGGCCTTGGCTCGGGCGACTTTGCTCGTGCATCCGTCAGCCGATGCCCCCCACAGTCCTTACCGTGGATGCCTCGGACTCTGCGGTCGGAGGCGTTTTGGAACAGTCAGTTAACGGCCATTGGCGGCCTCTCGCCTTCTTTAGCCATCACCTGCGCCACGCTACAGCGCTTTTGACTGGGTATTGCTCGCCTTACACCTCGCAGTGTGGCACTTCCGGTACTTCCTCAAGGTCCGTTCCTTCGTAGCCTTCATGGACCACAGGCCCCTCACGTTTGCTTTCGTGAAGGTTTCAGGTCCTTGGTCCGCCCATCCTCAGTGCCAGTTGGCGGCTATTTCGGAGTATACAACGGGCGTCAGACACATCGCCGGGAAATGCAAACTCGTGGTGGATATTTTGTCCCGTCCGGCAATTGCTGCCGTGCTTAACATGTCCTCGGGAATAGTTTTCTCCGCCTTGGCGGTGGCCCAACTGGCGGACGATGAGATGTCAGCGTACAGCACCGTGATCTCTGGCTTGGTTCTTGAGGACGTGCCGTTGGTTCCCTCAGGTTCCATCCTCTGTGACGTGTTCACAGGTCAGCCGAGGCCTATCGTTCCGGGGGCCTGGCGACGTTGCGTCTTTGAGGTAATCCATGGGCTGGCCCACCCATCCATCCGGGCCACGGTCGCTATGATGGCCGCAAGGTTCATGTGGCACGGACTTTGGAAGCAGGTAGCTTGCTGGGCCTGTGCGTGCATCCCGTGCCAGACATCAAAGCTGCATCGACACGTCCGGGGGCCAATGGTGTGCTACAATGGTGGTTCGATCACGTACATGTGGACATCGTGGGGCCACTGCCTCCGTCCCAGGGTGTTTCACACCTGCTTACGGTGGTTGACCATTTTAGACAGTGGCCAGAGGCCATCCCTCTCATGGACACTTCAACTCAGTCATGCACTCATGCCCTCGTGGGAACTTGGATTGCCCGCTTTGGGGTTCCACTTCACATCACGTCCGACCGGGGCGCCCAGTTCATGTCGGAACTGTGGTCCGCCATGGCCCGCCTGTTGGGGACGCAGCTCCACCACTCGACAGCATACCATCCCCAGTCAAATGGGTTGGTGGAGCAGTTCCACCGCTGTCTGAAGGCCACCCTGAAGACTCGTCTCACAGGCCTTGGGTGGATGGACGATGGGTCATGTTGGGGATTCGGATGGCCCCCAAGGAGGATCTGTCATCGTCCTCCGCGGAGTTGGCGTATGGTGCACCGCTCACCATCCCCGGGGAGTTTGTCCCTGCTGCTGATGGGTCCCAGGAACCCCCATCTTCGGTGCTGAGGGTCGGCGCCCTGTCTCTCATCCCAACGTCGCGTCATGGAGTGGCCCCTTCCAATGCCGCTGCCGCTGATGGGCTGCCCGTACGTTTTTCTTCGCCGTGACTCCCACAGGTCGCCCTTGCAGCGCCCATATGAAGGTCCCTTTCACGTGCTGCGGCACAGGCCTACTACATTTGTTTTGGACATGGGAGGCCAGCATGAAACTGTCTCTGGCTCGTTTGAAACTGGCCCACTAGGACCTGAGCGAGCCAGTCCATGTGGCTCAACCTCCTCGTCGCAGGCTTCCGCCATCCCGGAGATTCTTCTGAACCGAGCAAGCAACCGGTGCGTGGGTTTGTATAAACGGGTTTAGTCCGCCTCGTTCGGCGTCCCGTCCGGTTCAGTGCCTCTGGTTCTGGGGGGGGGGGGGGGGGGGGTCATGCGGCGGCACCCGGTGGCAACCCAAGGGCACAACGAACCATCAGCTCTGGAGGGTGGCGTCTTGGTGTGGGATGCACTAGTCACTGGGTTGGTACCCGAGTTGGTATTTAAGGCTGGGCAACGCCCGTGACCTTGGAGGAGTAGGGAGCTGTATTGGAGAGAATAAACATGTCTAGTGCACGCAACTTGTGTCCGAGTAGTTTTGTCTGGACTCCTTCTAGTCCCCGCCACAATATACCACTATTAATATTTTTGATCAGGGATGAATTTCTACGCATATTTCTACATGGGCACCTAAAGTTATCATTTCAATGCAAGATCATTTCAATGCTAGAAATGACAGATTACACATATTAAAATTGTAAAAATGCTGCTTCCAAATTGTTCAAGCCTTCCTTTAAATACATTTGGTTAATAATGTTTAAGTTACATGATTTACATCCATTTATCCCACTGTATATCCCTAATGTGAGATTTTTGAGGTGAAGTTCTCGGAGTACTATTGCCAATGGTTGAATTACTGACTTGCTTTGGTAAGTAACAACAATTATTGTCTTCCATAGAGGGCCTGCACTTCAGTAGTATGTCAAAATACAGAAAGCTAATAGTGAAATATAAGTAGACATCCCTACCGTATGTCTGCATCTGATAGGGGAAAAAATGTATTTTTTAAATTAAATATATAGATAAAGAATGCTGTCCTCTGTAAAATATTCATTCATCTGTTGAAAAAAGGCCCTTGTGAAAATCTGCCCTTTCTGTCTTCTTTTGGGTTAGAGGAGTTTTGTTGTGCGTTTTCAGCATTGTCGCTTTCAGAGTCTTATTCTGTTCTCAATCTTGGTATGTGCGAAGAATATTTTCAAAACATTTTTTTATTCGCCAAATATTTTGATGACCATCATCATTTTTCCCAATCTTTATTCACAGATATATTATTATCTAAAGAATAATGACAATTCCTCTCTCCACCACTGCGTGTACAGCTATCCACTGATTGTAAAATGTGAAGTTAATTTTCTAGTTTCACATTTTGCATAATAAAGCAGCATTTTATTTTCAACTATGTGTTCATATTAAATGTGCTGACATTTCCAGAAAATAAAGATCTTATGATCAGTCAACTAGATGAAAAACATGACCACATTCACCAGTAAATGAAATATGAACAGATTTCTTTATAGACGCAATATCAACATTTTAAGTCAATAATTTCTGTGGAGAAGCAAGTTGCAAATTGATATAAAATCATTGTATTGAGGTATAGTATTATGTGATCTAATTGGATAGTATGCAAAACAAAGTTTTTTCATTGTACCTCTGCTAACATGATAATATTAAACCTAAAATGTCTATGAAACACATCATTAACATTAACATTAACATTAACACATCATTGTATTACTGTGTATTTTTGTATTACTGTGCATTTTCTGTTCTGACCATTTTAGTACCAAAACCTATTTTCGGCTTCTTCCCTTTAACAAAAAAAGTAATTTTCAAATTAAAAAAAATCAATCCAAGTTATGTTTGAACAATGTTGGATGTGATTCAGTTGGTGTCAGCACTCTGTCCAAGTGAGGAGGAAAACATTAGATCTTGAAAGTGTTTTTGCTCCATGCAGCTATGCAATTTAATCATTTTAATTGCTGAATTTGCAAAATAATATCCCTTTTATACAAGAACATGATCATGATGATTGCATATACTTTGCTGTAAGATACATTGTTCAATTTATTTTACTAAGGTAGATGAACTGTAATACTAATTTACACAGTATGTTCAATTATCAGAGTACCTGGAATTATGATGGATGGCTATGTACACTTTTTATTATCCTTATCTATGGATGTCATGTTTTTCTCTTCTACTCCTCGCAGGAAAGGTTTTTAAGTGGTTGAAATAGGTTAGCAATCAGAGCTGATTTATCACTGTTGGATGTGCGTCACTGAGAGTACAGCCAGGCAGCGTTCGGATAATCTGTTTACCTTCTGCACTAAAGATGAATGTACTCAACCCAAAAGCACATAAACTTGCCTGCACAGATTCTTATGCAACATGTTCCCTCTGATTCCAGAAATTCAGTTGCGTAATGCTGTTTATTTCAGCATTTTCCAGTTAAAAATAGATTTTCCCAGTATGTGTGGCTCTGGTGACCATTTTGGGCTCACTTCTCAGCATGAGCCACCTTAACACATGGCACAATTTTCACTGCAGTTGCATTGAGGATAATGCCATTCCCCACGTAACGCTCCTTTTGACCAATGTGGTGCAAATTAAACTAAATTGATCCAGGAATGGTAATTATTCATTAGTATTACAGTTCATATATGTTAGGGAATAATGTAAGTTAAATTGCACAATCATGTTTTATTACTGCAGTGTTAGATTGGGACACCGATCTCCACCAATCTTTTGTCTCAATCCTTGCGATCCATTTGAGCATAACTGTACTTCTACCCTGCCACCAACTCAACTGCCCTTCCCTCAAAAATTTTCCTTCCCCAATCCCTGCAAGACAGACACCACGTTGAAATTACTCCCGCTGATCCTCCATTTGTTTTTTCAATTTTTATTCAGCTGAAATCTAGAAATCAAAATGATTCTTAGTTAATTGTTAGTGTAGCATATCTATTTATAGACCACCATATCCAAAAGCATCCACTTTCCAACAAAGTGCAAAATCTGCTTGCTTCCTCCTTACCATGGTTATTGACATCGGCTGCATCATGCCAACAGTGGCTCCAGGGCAGATCAGTGATCTGTGTTCTGCATTTATTATTTATGTTTAATATTTAGGTCTCAATTTTAGGATGAGGCATTAAATCAATAGCCCATTTGCTCTCTTTGATGGATCGAAAAGCATTATTTTGAGTGGGAATTAGCCCATTGTCCCAGATAAAATCTCCCTATCAACATTTTGAACAAAACCCGGTCACCTAATCATTATCACAATGTAACTTTAAAATTGGTATTTCCTACATGTTGCATGGTCTACTTTTCAATGAATATTTCATAGAAATAATTTACAAGATTCTGAAAGTTAGGCAGCTGAGAAACTACTATTGAACTGTTTTTGTGTGTGCACAGTGGTGTACCTGGTGGAGCTATTGCCTTACAGTTCGAGAGAATCGAGTTCACATTGTGTCCATTTCATGATTAATGTTATCATTTCTGTAAATGTTTGACATGTATTAGGAGAGCTGAAAGACCTGATTCTCCGCTGTGTATTTCTATAAGAACTCCATTCTCGTGATGATAAATTCTTTGGATTCTATCATTTTGGGTGGGCTTTTATTAAAGTTCATCCCATTGATTTAAAATTTAGTTGGTACTTAATTTATAGTATGTAGAAAACTTGCTCTGCATATATAGACAGGTTTCAGCATAAATACAAAAACAATTTCAGTTTCAATTTTTCATCCCAAATTGGAATGGTGTGTGAAAGTGTTGAGATTAGATTGGATTCATTTACCTACCTGAAATCTTTCCATTCTTGAAAGCCACCAATTCATATTCACTTGTTCTCAAACTGCTTGAGGCTCCAGTTTGAAGCTGTCAGGTTGTACTGTCTGGTAAGCAATTGCCAGATTCCAGCAGAATCAGAAACATGGAATCTTATAGCCCAGAGGATCCATTCTGCCTCTACCGGCACTTTGAAAAATCGATCTTGTTTGTCCCACAAGTCTGCCCTTTTCCTATTACATGCTGTTAAGTGCTACTGAGGTAGATGAGCCAGAAACTGGTGACTTTCAAAATACTTGAGCAGGACAGGATGGCAGTCTATGTGGTACGCTGGGTAGAATACATGTCAGAAGGCACCATCCTCTTCAATCTCTTTTCATGAGAATGGAGAAGTGGAGCAATGGAATCGGCCAGGAAGAGAACAATACTTAAGGCACAAGAACAAATATGTGATTTTCTAGCAGTCCATCATTCTGGTTTTCATCTATGGCAGGAAGGATGAAGAAATTCATCTTCACCATCTGTGGGTATTTCCTGCATATGTTTTCAGTGCTGCTATATATAATTTCTTTTCATATTTAAGCCTTTACTAATTTGTTAGATTCTCAAATGATGCAATAGAGACAGTGGGCTCTAACAACCGTTTGACCTTAAAAAAGCCTATGATCTGGATAGATGGGGCATTACCCCTGTCTTCCTGCCTAGTCTTTGCAAACTTGCAGGATTGAGGTGCCACAAGATGTGGATGTTGGCTGTACTGTCATAATACATGCATATCATTCTCAGTTAATCAATAGATTTTGTTCATTATTAGCATCACAGTGAGGCAGATAGTAGATTTGCTGCCTCATGGCTCCAGTAAACTCCAGTTAAATCCTGGGCTCCGGTACTGTCTAGTTGGACAGTAAAATAGTATGCATGCTTTCCTGTGGTCAGGTCGGTTCCCAGCTGCTTTGATCTTCTTTAACATCTTAATTTACCAACCCTGGATCAGCCGCAGAAAACCCGTGGCCACAGGTCAACTAAGGAACAGGAAACAAAATAACTACCACAGAGTTTCCTTTCTGCTTGTTGTAGGAACAGAACTGTATTCTAAGAATATTGGAAACTGCTCTAGCAAGTGGGTACCCAAGTTGATACAGGAGGAGGCCAAGGTGATTTCAAAGATACTCATTCTTAAGAACGAAAGTGTGTGAGGCACTGAACAGATATCAGCAATCAAAGACTGTGCAACCTAGAACCACTCATTTAGTTTCAGAAAATGGCGAGTGAGGAATACAGGGGGGTATTCAGATTGGAATCAATGGATGGATAGATCAGGGGCAAGAGAAATGGCAACTTTGTTTTGGAGGGCACTAAGTAACACTGATAGTCGTGTCACACAGTGAAGTTTTAGACTAACTGAAATATCATTTTAATTCTCACACTCCAGTTAAAATTACTTTGGTTTAAATATTGGTGAATGAAGCATGATTTACATTTAAGTGGTTCATCCACTTAAAAATCTTGCAGGTTAATATCCCACTCGTGATCTAAGCCTGCAGTTGACAGGTGAATATGTAACAACTCATCTGCTTGTTTTCTGCTCATATGACCTTTCTCAGATTTTTATAAAGTTACAACATAGTTTTTAAAAGAATGATCTAATTCTTTGCTATTGTTTATCTCTGATATTAATCAACTACCTGAAATTACACCCAATATAAAATCCTTATCAATTTTAGCATTTGGCATCAAATGCTTAAAAAGAGCGTAGCCTATTTGAGAGACAAAAGTTTAGTGATAGCACACATCTTCTCAAAAGTCCATAACCTCCTTTTGGATCATTATAAAATTCCCTGTGGACTACTGTATATGCTAGTCATTGATAATAGTTAGGATTACATTCATAGTGGAAAGCTGCAGCAAACTCGATAGTTTCTGTTTGAATTTCACCTGCCTGCACTGTGAGCCATGCAACAGCAATGGTGGCAGGGGATCTGAGCCTGAGGGGTAACTCTCCAGGGCAAGACAACAGCAGTAACATACTGTATACCATGGATGCTGTGGAAGGAAAAGGCAGCAGAGGGCGAGAAGAACGCATTGTGGTTTCCTGACTGAGAAATTCTCTGAATGAAACCTATGCCAGGAGTGAAGTGGATGCTCAGGAAATTGCAAATGCTGAAATCTGGAGTAGCTGGAGGAACTCAGTGGGTTGAGCAGCATCGGTTGATGGGAAGGAATGGCCAATGTTTTGGGTCGAAACCCTGCATCAGGACTGAGGTTCTTTTGCAGATAGTTATGCCAGGAGTGGAGCATTGTGTACTATGGTGCCCTCAAGGATTGCCATTTGCCACGAACAGTCAGAGTTACAAATATTCTTATCCCCTTGTGCACAAACTGTGCTGCACAGATCACCGAAGGAAAAGATGCCATGGCATTATTTACTAGAAATATCTAGATTGGAGCTGGAACAACTAATTGATAATGTCTGTCGTAATCACACAGACTGCACATTCCACTCCTTCCATCCACATTCACTCAGTTATTCACAGCTAGTAATTCAGATATCACTGGCAGTTTAAAAAACAATTATCTCTGGATTTCAGTCAACATGTCTCATCATAGGAAGGATGCCACCAGGATGGAATGAGTACCCCTGGAAGTCACCACCTCACAAGGCTAGAGAAGCTCTCATCTCAGGAACACAGGAGTGTAACTGAGGCCACAGCCTCAGAGCCTCCATGCTGAGTATATATCTCATGTTTCATCTTCATTCTGCCATCTAATTTTGAAGGCTTGGACCAACATTCATTAAATTGTGTGTACACGGATCCTTTTCCCTAGAAGCAACATACGCACAATCACTGCTCATTTTTTTTGTAATATCAAGCATACTAAGACACCACCAGTTTCATTATTTCTGCTTGGTCAACAGAAGAAATATGAGGAGGGGGATGATATTGAAGATGCAAAGCACATCATCTTATTTCCCCCAGCATTGCTAGGCAGCATTTCAGATACTGGCATTAATATATATATTTTAAAGTATGTTTAAAGGGGATGTGGCCTGATGTGGCAAATTTGTTGGAGGTGGGAGTCCAAATGTCAGAACTGTGCAAGAGGGCTCAGATGGGAAGACTGGTGTGAATGCACACTGAGAAGCTGGTACAGAGTCAGGCCTGCCCAACCAAGGACATGGGATAGCAAGTGTCATGGAGGAGTCCAAAGAGCACCTCTTTTAGGAAGTTATACTAAAGGCCCTGTCTCACGGTGCGAGTTGACACACGAGTGACCCAGAGTGACAGACTCGTGGTTGTGTACGATATTCCAAGTTGATGTGCAAGTGTTTGTGGCGAGTTCCCACGGGTATGGTAATCTGCGATGTTCCGAGATCGTCTCCAGAGTTACCAAGTTCCCCTCCCGTTTGCTCTTGAGTTACCAAGTTCCTCTCCCGCTCAGGGCGTGTGTTGTTGCTGCAGTCCGGGATTCGCATTTAAAGCACTCGGTTATCTTCAGCAGTTCAGGCGAGGACAGGTTTGGGGGGGTGGGGGGGGGACGAGGAATGGTGGAAATGGGAGAAGGCAAAGACTATGGGTGGGGCGGAGTGAGAGGGGGGGCTAGGAACGGCATCTGCGAAACGGGTAGTCAACCTTTAGGGTCCCGGCCCGAAACATCCCTATACATTTTATGATTTCCCTCCAAAGATGCAGTCTCCCGTGGTTTGTTTGCACAACTCTCTTCCCTCTCTCTCCCAACATTGGGGGGGGGGGGGGGGGGGGGACAAGATAGTTTAAACGGACCTTACCCCCACTTCATGCTTCTGTTGCGCATAATTCAGCAGTAAAACCTCTCTTCCCCTTACCCAGCGACGCCCGATTCCTCGCACCCCCACAAGTTCGCATCGACGAGGGAAGAATGAGCGGGGAGTCTGAAGAAGGGTCCCGACCCGAAACATCACCCATTCCTTCTCTCCAGAGGCGATGCCTGTCCACCTGAGTTACTCCAGCATGTTTGTGTCTATCGTCTGTGTAAACCAGCATCTGCAGTTCCTTCCTACACACGGACAGTGAAGTGCCTCGGCCAAATTAGGAACATTAGGATTCTCTGATGTGAAGGTAGTCTGGTTTGCGTTTCTTACACTTGATCATATCCGAAACTAAAGTATAGATAGACACAAAATGCTGGAGTAACTCGGCGGGACAGGCCGCATCTCTGGAGAGAAGGAATGGGTGGCGTTTTGGGTAAGTCTGAAGAAGGGTCTCGACTCCATTCCTTCTCTCCAGAGATGCTGCCTGGTCCGCTGAGTTACTCCAGCATTTTGTGTCTGTTAAAGAGTTCCCACGGTAGACGCACGGATCATTAAAGTTAACGCACGGGCCACTACGATATTACAACGAGTTTAAATGTTTCAATTTTAAACTTGACCACGAAATTTGACTCGTGGAAAAAGTCAAACATGTTTGACTTTTTTCACGAGTTCACAAGTTTCACGGGTACCTGCCGTTAGCGCCACGAGTGGACAAGTTGATCGCGCGAGTTCCGACGTTCCTGCTACGTTGGCTGTACGTGATCACCACGAGTGAAAACTCGGGGTCACTCGTGGGCCAACTCGCACCGTGAGACAGGGGTTTAAGCCTGGATGGCATGCCAGCTACTCTGCTCACTTCATTACAAAGCTGGGGCAACAATCTCATCCAACTGTTCCTATTGGGTTGAGCAGATAATATCAGGAAGGTATTGATAAGTTGTTTTCGTGCCTCTTTGTACAGGCCCAGGTTGACCCAGTTACAATTCTACTCTCTATCACCAGGAATCACGTTGCTGTTTCCATCATTACTGAGGTTGACACCAGTGGGCCGGTAGCTATTCTCTAAAAACACAAATTAAAAACTAAGAACAGAACACAGCACACATACATTGATTTCTCTTCATCAAGAGCACAAGTGTGCCACCTGTGAGGAGATTGTTATTCTGCAGAAAAATATGTCACATGAGAGTTCTCTTCCCCAAGAGCAGAACAAACACAATGCAACCAGATTGTTGCCCTGGAAGGAAAAAAAATACTGTTGCCAGATTATTGCCCTGGAAGAAAAACAATTTCTTAAACATCTTCTCACAGAGAAACACAGAGAAAGGCCACCAATAAGCAGATTTCATTTCGGAGTCACGTGAGTGACTTCGTGAAGAGCCCGCCGGCACGCATGCTCGACATTATCGTCGTAACGCGTTGCTGCGACGGCTGGCGGTGGAGCGCGCTCCTCGCCAGCCCTTCATAAGGGGCCACGGAGGTGAGTATTCCACCTTTAGTTGGTGGTCCTTGTTGTTGGTTATGTCTTGCAGCAAGGACATGGATGGGAGTTCGAAGGGCCGGAGGACGTCAGGACGAGTTCGCCGGTCAACAGTTCCGGGGCCTTTACCATCGGCAGTACCTGCAGTGCAGGCCGGGACTCAAGCGGAGATGTGGGTAAGCCCTGTGATTACAGGTCCAAATCCGCCAGCACACCACAGCTCGGAAGAGTTCGACGAGGAGGAGTGTGGTGTGCCGCCAGAGCAGGAGGACCCTGCCATGGCAGTCAGGTCGTCAGCGGGCTCGCTGGCGACCTCGAGCAGGGGGCGTGCGGCTGCACGGCCCGTTCCACTCAGCCCCCCGAGAAGGGGCAGGGCAGGAGCCCAGAAGCCTAACCCATTGCCTGACACGGAGGAGCGGTCAGGTTCCAGGGCGAGACCCGGGGCGGCTGTGAGGTCCAGCCGGCACACCCCGACTCTCGACGCCGGGACGGGTCGGTTGAGTCGGGTCTCGTCACGGTCGCCGAGCCCCCCATGGATGGGTGGGCGAGACCATGCGTCGGCAAGGTCCACGATGTGGGCAGCCGGCAAGCCTGCGCGGGCTTCAGGTAGCCATGCTTCGGCTGGTGCCGACACCACGCCGCAAGTGCCCTTAGTGGCAGCGGCGTCAGCTCCCGCTAAACGGAGGCGGTTGAACACGCCCGCGCGGGAATCGCGCAGTTTCGCCTCGGCAGCTGTTAGCGACAACTACCGGCACCGGCAGGGCCTCGATGAGGTGCGGGCCGATGATAGGAGCCCGGTTTTCTTTTCAGAGCCGGAGGACTCCGACCACCTGAGTGTTCAGGGTGAAGGGCGTATTGACCGTATGGAGCGGCTGCTGGAGCTCCTGCTTCAAAGCCAACAACAGCAGGGCAGCCACAGGCACAGGGCGTCGTCACCAGCCTCTACCATCAGCCTGGAGCAGCAGGAGGAGGAGGTTTTGGTGGATTCCATAGCACCTCCGGTGGAGGTACCAGCGGAGGATCTTCTGGATGTGGCGACCAAATTTGCGGCCCCACATTCATCTGGACTTCCTTTAAACACGAAGCTGGCAGCCACTGTGGACTTTCTTAACAACCAGCAACTACAGGAAGAAGTCCTCATTCAGGCAATGAGCCGTCACAAGGCTCCATCCAATTGCAACTCCCTCAACGTGCCTGTGGTCAATACGCCGATATGGGGCAACATCAGTGCGGCTATCCGTCAACAGGAGGTAAAATTGCAGCGGATCCTGAAGCTCCTCACGGCCGGTATTACCGCCTTTGTGCGGTCGGTGGACGGGGACGAATTGAATTTGGACCAGGAAGATGCCCTGGCCCTCCTGTGCGCGACCCAGCACGAAATTAACGGGTTTCGCAAAACCAGCATCTGCCCAGCGCTCAATCCAAAGTTTGCAGGATTGTGCAAACCACCGCCGCCGCCCCCGCACCGTCAGCTCTTTGGGGAGGACCTCACGAAGAGAGTCAAAGAGCTTGACGAGCAAGCCAAAACGGTGGGGATCATGCGCCCTCAGAGTGCCCCCACACCGTCAGGCTCAAAGTCTCCATACATTCGATCACGAGGGTCTGCTAGTACCTCGACGAGGACCCACCCTCAAGCTCCACAACGACAGCAACATCAGACCCAGCACCAGGGGTCTTTTTTAGGACAGGGTCGGCAGAGACCCTGGTGGAAAACGAAGACGCCGCGCCCTCAAGCCAACCCAGCGCCTCCACGTCCGCACACGCGTGTCAAGGACCGCCGGTAACCACGGAGGTGAGGGGGTCTGGTTCTCTCTTTTCTCTCTGTTTAACTTCACATGTTGGTGGTCGCCTTCGGTGGTTTTTGGGTGCATGGGGTAATTTTACTGGTGACGAGTATGTGTTGCAGAATATTCAGGGGCATAAAATTGAGTTTATTAATGGCGGCATTCCTCCATCCCAGCACATGCCCGCTCGAATGTTTAAATTATCTGCTGCAGAATAGGCAGCCGACTATAAGGAACTGTTAAGTCTTGAGCACAAAGGAGTGATTGAGAGAGTGGTGCATGAGCCAGTTGAATTTGTTTCGAACATATTCACCAGACCTAAGAAGGATGGAGGTTGTCGTGTCATTATTGATCTAACCCGTTTGAATACTTTTGTAACATATACTCATTTTAAAATGGATACGTTTGTAACAGCCAAATCATTGATTTCTCATGGTTGCTTTATGGCATGCATCGATTTAAAAGACGCATATTATTCCGTATCCATCCAGAAATGTGACAGAAGGTTTTTGAAATTCATCTGGATGGGGCAACTTTGGCAGTACAAGGCTTTGCATAATGGGCTCACCACAGCCCCTAGATTGTTCCCTAAACTAGTGAAGCCAGTTATGGCTTATTTGAGACAACGACACCATATAGTTATGGCCTATTTAGATGATATCTTAATTGTGGGCCACACCCTGGAATTGGCTGAACAGGGTGTTGCAGCTGCTGTCAATATATTTCAACAATTGGGGTTTATTGTCCATCCAGAGAAATCAAAGTTCTACCCTGCCCAGGTGATTAATTGCCTAGGGTTCACGGTGAACTCTATAAGCATGAGGGTTACCATTCCAATTAACAAGATTGAGGAGGTTACCCAGGTGTGTCAAGATTTAATCCGCACCAATATACCATCGATTCGGCACTTAGCTACAATAATTGGGAAGCTGGTAGCTTTGTTTCCGGCAGCGCGATATGGACCTTTGCATTATCAGAATTTGCAAAGAGCTAAAATTGCTGCGTTAAAACAGAACGCTGGTCATTATGATCGGTCCATGCAGCTGCCGCCCGAAGCGATAAATGAGTTGCAATGGTGGGTGTGTCACATTAGCAGCTCATTCAAGCCTATTAGGGAGGCTAATCCGGTGGTATATTTGCAAACTGATGCAAGCTCCAATGGTTGGGGAGCCACGAATAATTGCTCTAGTTGTGGTGGCAGATGGGACACCCTTGAATCAACGATGTTGTTAACTCAAGGGATTAACTATTTGGAGTTGCTGGCAGCATTCCACGGACTTCGTGCGTATTGTTCCAAGCTTGTTGGAGCACATGTCCGTCTCCAAATAGACAACACCACAGCAGTGGCATACTTAAACCATATGGGTGGTACCAGGTCAGTTTCGTGTGACAAATTGGCTAACTCAATTTGCCTCTGGTGTGTTCAAAGAGACATTTGGATTTCAGCTACCTATTTGCCAGGTGAGCTTAATACTGTGGCGGACACCAGGTCATGCAAATTTAATGACAATATTGAATGGATGTTGCATCCTGAGATTTTTTCTAAAGTCACAGCCAAATTTGGTAAACCGGACATTGACCTCTTTGCGTCACGGTTGAACCATCAGGTACCAACCTACGTTTCATGGGAACCAGATCCTGGGGCAATAGCGCTAGATGCATTCTCGCTGGACTGGGGGAAGTGGTTTTTCTATGCCTTCCCCCCCGTTTTGCCTCATCAGTCGGGTATTGCGAAAGATTCAGGCAGATGCTGCCAAGGGCATCCTTATTATACCCGACTGGCCCACACAGCCTTGGTATCCGGTGGTCTTTGACATGCTCAACAAACCTTGGGTCCTTTTGAAGGGTTGCCCACAATTGGTTACTCACCCTGTCTCAGGGGAGCCACATCCCTGCCATGGCTATTTAAATTTGTTGGGTTGCAGGTTCTGAACAGGCCATTAGTCCAATACGGCCTCTCGGCTCGGACCATGGATACCATCGGGGCATCGTGTCGAGAGTCCACAAGGCGAAGATACCGCTCGCATATTAAGAAGTGGGAAGCCTACTGCAGCCGCTCTCGCATCACGTACAATGACGTGACAATAACCGACATCCTGGAATTCCTCGCGGGGTTGCACCATGATGAACACTTAAGTTACAGTGCCATCAACAGCGCCAGAAGTGCGCTATCACTCTACCTCAGTTTGGAGGTAGGATCCAACAGGCTAGTGTCCAGACTCATGCGGGGTATATTCAATATGAATCCGCCTACACCACGCTATAATATCACCTGGGATGTCAGGGACGTATTAACCCTGCTCAGGACGTGGTCACCCATGGAAGGGCTCCAACTGGACCAACTCACCATGAAGCTGGTGATGTTACTAGCGCTGACTTCAGCTCAGAGGGTACAGACACTACACAAACTTCGTGTCGACAGAATGACGTCTACCCCCACAGAAGTAGTCTTTTTCATTGACGACCTACTAAAGCAGCATAGACCTGGGTGCACAGGGCTGCAGCTGAAGTTCCCGGCATACCCCGCAGATGCTAGGCTATGTTTAGCCTCACATATCCGCCACTATGTCAAGGTGACGGCACGCATCAGAGGAATGGAGAGATACCTGCTTGTCACTCATAAGAGACCTCATCATCGAGTGACAGTCCAGACGATATCCAGGTGGCTTCGAGTCGTCTTGGGTAAGTCAGGTATCGACACTAATGTGTTCAAGTCTCATTCCACCAGGGCTGCATCGACGTCAGCGGCGACGGTCATCGAGGTGCCTATGGACCAAATTCTCGCCACCGCAGGATGGGCTAATGAAGCTGTGTTCCAGCGTTTTTATAACAAGCCTGTTGCTGCTCCTCTACAGTTTGCAGAAGCCGTGCTGAATGCAGGTCAAGAACGTGGAGATGTCCCCGTATGAGGGGTTTTGATTTGTTATTAATAAATATGCTCTTGTTTTGCAGTATGGACTATTGAGCAAGTTTGTTCCTCCCATCCATCCCTGGTAGTGGTGTGTCAGCATGGACGTGGTCCAGGGCGTGTAATCACAGAAGCTTTGAAGTCTTCACGAAGTCACTAACGTGACTCCGAAATGAAATAGTAAGATTGAACGAGAACTTACCAGTTCGAAGGTTGATCTTTATTTTATGAGGAGTCGAAGTGAGGGATTTCGTGCCCTCCTCGCCCAACCCTCAATCACCTTCATCTGGTAATCTTAGTCACTTCAATCATACTATGCGAAGTCATTTCTATTGTTGGTTCTGTGATTCCACGCCGCTACTTTGAAGTATGTCGAGCATGCGCGCCGGCGGGCTCTTCACAAAATCCCTCACTTCGACTCCTCATAAAATAAAGATCAACCTTCGAACTGGTAAGTTCTCGTTCAATCTTACTATTCTCATCACTTCTTGGCAATCTCATTGGTGGCACCCATGAACAGATTGCTGTTCTGCAGGAGCAGAGTGAAGAACAGGAGATGCCCTCTGGGACAGGTGCATGTCCATTGAGAACAGATTGCTCTTTGAATAGAACAGAGAGTTAACTCCAGATAGTAGCCTGAATTATGCTGGGTGGCTGGATTGGTTGAAACAATAGAAATATGGTCTGGGTCACAGCAGGTGAGAAATCTTTGACTACCTGGTCCCATAAGAGGTTTTCCATGATGTGCAGTGTGACACTGCTGTCCCACCATTGGAGGCGAGCAATTCTGCATCTCAACCAACCTTTCAAACAATATGTTCAGCTTTGTTGTGCAAAGAGTTAGGCAAAAGTATTAGACAGGAGCTGGCCCATCGGCAACTAGACATTCTGGTTATCCTGGACAGACATTGACAGATAATTTCCTTGAATACAGATCCTTGAACACTCTCCCCCAGAGTTGCAGCCAATGTGCAGCCTGGCTGCAGCCCCGGGGGAGAGCACTGTGTATTAGAACAATAACTGATAACTTCATCAAAAAGGCAATATGCGTGTTGGCCCTGTATATCCCATTCACATGTGGTATATATTGGCATGATCAAGCACCTGCATACATACACACATCCAACATATATGTATTTACCACAGATAAGTTTAATTGTTTATTAAAATTAGTTTGTTCATATAACGTATGCTCATACCTTAACTCTACCTTAGCCAGGCTTGGAATGTTTTTTTAATTAAATGAGTTGATGGCAACATTGTCAATTTGATGTAATGATTTTGCCTAACAACTATCCTTAATTATTTCAATTGGTTCAATCAACTCAAAATGTGCTTATAAAGTTTCAAAACAGACTCATTAACACTTTAGTTTCACAACTGCTGAAATCTATTACTTGTATTTAGGTATTACCTGCTCCAGAAGATCTTGGCCTGGTATTGATGAAATAAGCTCTTCTCCAAGACAGGGGTTTGGGGATTTCTTGTGCAGTTGTTGGTCTCTGGTATTTCTGCTGCCAGCTGTCCTACAAGGCCCAGTTGACGCCAGTTGTCCCTTATATACTTATGTATGTATTTAGGAAAGAACTGCAGATGCTGGTTTAAATCGAAGAAGGGTCTCGACCCGAAACGTCACCCATTCCTTCTCTCCAGAGATGCTGTCTGACCCGCTGAGTTACTCCAGCATTTTGTGTCTACCTATGTATGTATTTATGTACATACCTTCCAGGCGTTACATACCTCCTTATTGCCAATTTATCGCATTGTCCCTTGCAGAGGATTTCAGTTCCCAGAATATTCTTATCTGCTCGGGGACAGCTGATTGGGCTGTGTCGGAATAGGTCAACTATTCTGACCAAGGGTCAACTACATGACCTTTCTTCACTGTACTTCATTGCTTTGTGGTTTCCGCCAACTCTCTCACTAGTTGGCAGGGTGTCCTCCCAGAGCTTGTTGTGATACTTAACATCTTTCTGGCTGCTGCAGCAATGTGGTTTGTTGTTATAATTCAGTGCCAAAACTTATAAATAATTTGTTACTGTAGATACACTGAAGTTATCTCCAGTACGATTGTCATCAACTGCAATAGTGGTGTGCATATACAGTGAAATGGCTGATTCTGGTGATCATTGCGTAGGGAACAGTGGCAGGATTTGCAGCCAGTCATCATATCCCGATTGGCTCACTGAGTCGTGTTCTTTTGTGCTTCCATTCATTACTATTCATCTGTTATTGATAAATGATTTTATCGGAGGTACGCAGATCAATTGTGGATTGGTTAATTTTTGTTAAAGACCTTTGATATTGAAAACAAGCCGGCACTCCCACAGCTGCAATGTTGATATGCTTGAAAACTTACACCTCAAAATGCTCTCCCTGTTGAGCACATTAAAATCCAACAGTCTCCTCAAACAGGTATGTTGTTCCACTCTGTCTTAGGAAGAGATTACTGGGTAGACAGAGGAAGAGATTCAAGAAGTTAAACACAAAATGCTGGAAAACTCAGCGAGTCAGGCACCATCTCTGAAGAGAAGGAATGGGTGACTTTCAGTCTGAAGAAGTCATGATCTGAAATGTCACTAATTCCTTCTCTCCAGAGATGCTGCCTGTCTCACTAAGTTACTCCAGCATTTTGCATCTATCTTCAGTTTAAACCAGCATCTGCTGTTACTACCTACACAAGAGATTCAACAATATTCTCAAGGCCTGAAAGAAATGCAACTTTCTCATTGACTCTGAGGAAATTCTAGCCAAAGACCACTCAAAGTAGAGAAGAAACAGTTGTATTGTTATGAACCTCGAGACCTTAGATCAGGTGCACACAGAAGCCTTTGTTAAGCACAAAATTCCTCGTTCACAGATTGTCCATCCACTCACCGCATTGATCACCACTTGCTTCATATCTGTGGTACCCACCTTAGAATCCACAAAACCAGAGTGAAAGTAAGTATTCTTGAGGGACTTCCTAGGGAGAAGCAACATAAATGTACAGTAAATTAATAATAAAGAGGGAATTGTTTTCTCTAGAACCGAGCGAATATGAAATCACGGAGAACAGATTTTAAATAAGCAGTTGATCATGGCTCCACCTTTAATGAAAAAACAATGATGTATGTTCCTTAATTTTCTCAAATTTCTCAAGAGAATTTTTTAGTTGATAGCACCATCTTATCCACGTTAGGTCATATCTGCATTGATTAAAGTGCCCATTAATCACAGCTGCTGTAGGTCTACCTTTTATGTCCTCTTCATTGATCTTGTAATGTAATGCTTCCAGCCAAGGCATTTTACATTAGCTGTATTTGATGCCAATGATATTTGGTTGCAGAATTCATAAGCAGTAAACATAAAACAGCTGAGCATTTGATTGGGATTCTTGTAACAGTCGTTGGTGCATTGTGAGTGGTCAGAATTCCTATAACTTCCTGGAAAATTGCATCCTCTCATCTCCCTCCTTGTTGATTAAATTGTCTTAGACCAGTTTTACTTTTTTGTTTGTTAAGTGGACAATGATAAATCAATATAACAAATAGAAGGTGGCCTTGAGGATTCCTTGAATGAGGTTTTTCTTTTACAAATAAATGGTAATTAGAATTTAGGCAGGATCACAACTGCTGTAGCCTTCCTTCTGCCACTCGCCACATGATCACATGCCCCTGCATCTGTTGTGCCAAATCATTGTGTTGCTACTATTTTTGTTTTCCTTCTGCTCTTTATTCTGGTATCTGCTCTTCTGGTTGTATACCTCCAGCATATGAACTGAGCTATCCAGGTAGCCAGATTGCTAAGAGGCAGTGTGCCCACAAACTCGGATCCTATTTATGCCATGGCTTTCCTAGTAATGACACAGGAAGAAGAAGTTAGAACCTGTAGCAAAGTCCTTGGCACCCAATACTGACTGGGCAGTACTGTCAATGAAAGATGTTGGCAAAGTGGAGTCCTTTAGAATGAAGGAGTCTTATACGCTTCCAGTACACATGACATTGATCTTGAGACTATTCTTCTACTGGTCAATGTAAATTTGGATATGGAGTGAGTGGGTCCTCATAAAGGGATCTGGTTTCTGAAGGGAGTTCAAATTATATGAGTCCAGTTGATCATGACCAGCATTGTTGAAGTTGGCAATAAGGAAATGCCACATGAATATGAATCCTTATCAATATCACTGAAGAATAATGCCATTGATATGTAGCATCAGGGACCACCCTGATGTTGCGTTAAGCAGCAAAGGCATAGATCGCCAGTGTTTAACTGGCTCGCAAGTTAAGATTCACAGTGACCTTTGTGTGTGACTAGAGATTTGAGAATATCATTTCAGCAACAATGGCCTTCATTCACCAAAACCTTCGGAGACATTGGTCTTCGGAGTGTTTGAGATAAGAACATGTGTCCCTGTATAGTCTGTGGGAGCTTGCACATGTATACTTCGCTTTCTCTCTCAGCATTCCAAATCTTGCATTCAGTACCTGCAAAAATGGGCCTGAAGTTCTTACTCAAAACGAACTGCCAATATGATCATGGTAAACATGTTGCATGTGGCAGTTTTTAAGTCGAACTCAATAGATTATTCAGATCAAGGATTGAATGAATACATAATGCCAATGCAAATAACTGTACAATTATTCTTGATTCACAATGCCTGTTTATAGTCTTTAAAATGGCATGCGCAGTACAGGAAACTGTGATCTAAAAGGCCATTAAAATGATTTGCACATTGAAAACAACTTGGACAAATCTACTTCTGATATGTAAATTCACTCAATGTAAGGGAGAAGATAATATATTATATTTCGTCTGGTAGATAGGGCGCTTCAATAGCCCATTACCTTAGTCAAGTTAAAAGCTGCAACACATTTTGTTTACAACCATCTTTTTCTTCAAACTTGCTTTGGTGTTGTTTGCAATCAACGTAAGGACTAAATGGAGTGACTTACTGAAACCCGAATCTTTATTCTGTCATATTTAATTTTATTGTTATCAGATACAATTTTTCCATGACTTTCACAAATGTTTTTACAAAATTATGTTTTTTTTTACAACCTTTTAATTGAGTAAATCCCTTTTTATTTTGCACTTAAAATTGTATTGTTTGCTATTTTTCTATTTGATTTATAATAGAAGTAACCTGGGAAGACCAGCAAAGGAAAATGAATGGTACTGTAGCTGATAACAGGTCAAAGCAGAGGCAGCTTTCTGAGCCAGGTTTGTCAGGCTGTGAAAACCATGGAAAGCATGAGACGCTATATAATTAGCAGTGAATTTTAGGTTTCATGCTTCTTTTGATGGGTGTATGAATGATGTGTTCTTCTCCCCACATAGTGTATCATGTGCATTGCCTCATACGTATTACAGTCTGCAAATTGCTATTTTTTGCAGCTTACAATTTTCAGGCTATAAATATACGGGGATATGACGCAGGGATAGAGGATAGGAATGATGAAGTAGAAAATGAATCTAAATTTTAAGAGGCAACTTAACTATTGATTAGTAAATTTGGATTACTATTTTAATAATATTATAAAATATAATTAAGTTTTCTATATAGTAATCAAAAGGGAAATTGTACAATCATGTCTTTGCCAATATTCCAATATTATTTGAAATGACAACATTAAAATTGATGCTTGTTTAAATTAATATTGTAAAGCAGGTCCATTATTTCAGTTGTATTCACCGGCAACATGATAAACTACTGCAGGTTAATAAAATAATATTTATAAAAGTATTTATATATTCTAATAACTTTTTCCAGTAAAAACACACTTACACTCTGTGCAGTATGAACACATTTGTTTGGGAAGTGTTTTATGTATTGTTTTTATTGTGTGCTTATTTAACATAGCATGGTAGGAATGCATTTGTGTTATTTTTGTACTTGTCCTGTGGTTCATAGAATCAAATATTCCCCAAAGATCTGTTAATCCTTTTGTGCGTTAAACGCAGTGGAACTTCAGTTATCAGGATGTATTAAAAATTCAAGTGTATTAATAACCACAAAATCTACAATGACAATGCTATTGGAGAAAAACTTTGATTCTAGTTGGAGTTTATGTTGAGACTTGTGGATCGAGCAGTGGGTTCGGGAAGAGCTTTCAGTTCTCGGAATTAGTATCCATCTCAAAAAGAGGGTGTGAAAGTCTCCTCTACGGATTGAGGCAGATTATTAGAAAGGAGGAAAACTAAATTTGCTCTACTCATAAATGTGCTCTGTGAAACCTGGCTTGATTTATATTGAAACTGCTTCAGAAATTTAATAAAGTTTTGATATATTTCAGCATAAACTCATGACAAAAAAAAAGACCCTTTCAATTAACAAATAAACTGGAGGCACTTTAAAGTAAGAGGCTTCACCATTTTTATGCTGTTTAGTGACGGGTGAACCAAATTAATAGAGTTCACAGAACAGATAACTGAAGGACTGCTGTAATAGTTTGTGATTGATTACTTGGTTATCCCTGTACATACACTGTGAATAATAACATCTTCCTTGCTAGAATTAATAACAAAGTTGGATATTCACAGTTTCTTGATATCAAAAATAATCTAGATATTTCTGAAGAAAAGACTGTGTCAATTGTATTTATGAGGATGAACAATAGGTTTCACTGTGCTTGGTTGAAGCAGCAGGTTCTTTTGGGAATGAAGCCCACCTACCCTCTGCTGTTCAACATGGGCCAGATGTAAGGAACAAACTGGAAGTTAGATATGAATGATCTCATGCTGGACTCTCCAGTGAGTCCAGCAATGGGTCTAATAGCTGCACAAACAGAATTTCTAACCCACATGAAAATATATGTTTTTCGGTTTCATTTGAATTTGTTTATGTTTGGAATTAGTATGATGAATTTCAAGTATTCATCAATTTATTTTTAATTAGTTTTAAATAGTTTACATATTATTCATATTATTCATTTCATAATTTCTAAATATCCAAGCAACGTTGGGTATATCCAGGACCGTGTTACACTCCTGAGCTACTCCACATTGCGGGATGGTCATGGTGTGAAGGGCAATGCTCTGGCCATTCCATGGGTACCTCAGTCAATAAATGCTACTGGTAGATTAATTTGTGTCAAGTGCAGTCAGCAGATTGATTAAGCATAATTCAGCCCAGTATTGAGCTTTGGAGTATATCTGAGTTAAGTTACTGTCAACTGATGGTATATCATGTAAAGCTGTTCTGTAGATAATCTTGCACCAACCAAGCTTTTTGCAAAATCTTTTCTGCATAGTGAAGGTTGTTTAATAAATTCTAACTTAAAACGGAAATGAATTGCTTGGAGATATGATTTTGTCATATGATCTCCAACGTAATCTGTTCATTTGCCGTGCTCTTTTTGTCCAGTTATCACAAATATAGTGGTTCCAAATTATTGCTGCACTTTGAGGTTTTCAAAACTTCTTTCTTAATAAATTAATATTGTAAAAGACCAAATCATTTCCAATGAAATTTGTTGACATTCAATATTATGGTACAGTGTCCAAAAAGATGATTTTCTAATTGAATTGTTTAATAATAAATCCTATTTCGACACAAAAACTGTGAATGAATAATTAGTCAATTATGAGCCAAGTATTGCTGAAAGATTTTTAATTTGCATTCAGCAACTAATTATACTAAAAGGTATTAAAGAAGATGAAGATGCTAATATTACTCTGTTACAAGATATCACCCAGAAATGGGATCTTTCCATGTCATAGAAACATAGGGGAAGGAATAGGGCATTCGGCCCTTCGAAGCAGCACCGCCATTCAATATGATCATAGCCGATCATCTGAAATCAGTACCCCATTCCTGCTTTTTCCCCATTTCAACTTGATTTCTTTAGCCCGAAGAGCTAAATCTAACTTTTTCTTGAAAACATCCATTGAATTGGCCCCCACTGCCTTCTGTGGCAGGAAATTCCACAGATTCACAACTCTCCGGGAGAATAAGTTTTTCCTCATCTCAGTCCTAAATGGCCTACCCCTTATTCTTAAACTGTGACCCCTGGTTCTCGACTCTCCCAACATTGGGAAGATTTTTCTTGCATCTAGCCTGTCCAATCCTTGAAGAATTGGATATGTTTCTATAAGATCCCCTCTCATCCTTCTCGATTCCAGTGAATACAACCCCAGTTGACCCATTCTTTCATCATATGTCAGTCCCGCCATCCCAGGAATTAACCTGATGAACCTACACTGCACTCCCTCGATAGCAAAAATGTCCTTACTCAAATGAGGAGACCAAAATTGCACACAATGCTCCAGGTGCGATCTCACCAGGGCCCTGTACAACCGCAGAAGGACCTCCATGCTACTAAACTCAAATCCTCTCGCAATGAAGGACGACATGCCATTAGCTTTCTTCACTGCCTGCTGTACCTGCATGTCTACTTTCAGTGACTGATGTATAAGCACACCCAGGCCTCATTGCATCTCCCCTTTTCCTAATCTGATACCATTTAGATAATAATCTGCCTTCCTGTTATTGCCACCAGTGGATAACCTCATATTTATCCACATTATACTGTATCTGCCATGCATCTGCCCACTCACCCAACCTATCCAAGTCACCCTGCAGCCTCATAGCATCCTCATCGCAGCCCACACTGCCACCCAGCTTTGCGTCATCTACAAACTTAGAGTTGCTACATTTAATTCTTCATTTAAATCATTAGTATATATTGTAAATAACTGGGCTTCCAGCATCTGGCCTTGCGGCATCCCACGAGTCACTGCCCTGCCATTCTGGAAAGGACCCGTTAATTCCTATTCTTTGTCGGCCAACCAGCTCTCTATTCAGGTCAATACCCAACTCCCAATACCATGTGCTCCAAATTTGCACACTGATCTCTTGTGTGGGACCTTGTCAAAGGTTTTTTGAAAGTCCAGATACACATTGACTGGCTCTCCCTTATCCATTCTACTTGTTACACCCTCAAAAAATTCCAGTAGATTAGTAAAGCATGATTTTCCCTAACTTTGACCGATACTGTCACTGCTTTCCAAATATGCTGCTATTACATCTTTAACAATGGACTCAAGCATCTTCCCCACTACTGATGTAAGGTTAACTGGTCTATAATTCCCCATTTTCTCTGTCCCTCCTTTCTTAAAAAGTGGGGTTACATTGGCTACCCTCCAGTCCACAGGAACTGATCCAGAGTCGAGAGAACATTGGAAAATGATCACCTACATCCACGATTTCTATGGCCATCTCCTTGAATACTCTGGGATACAGTCCATCAGGCCCTGGGAATTTATCAGCCTTCAGTCCCACCAGTTTACCTAACACCATTTCCTGACATGTGGATTTCTTTCAGTTCCTTCCTCCCACTATATCATCTGTCTGCTAGTACATCTGGGAGATTGTGTCTTCCTTAGTGAATTCAGAACCTAAGTACTCATTTAACTGTTCTGCTATTTCTTTGTTTCCCATTATAGATTCACCTGTCTCTGATTGTAAGGGACCTACGCTTGGCTTCACTAATCTTTTCCTTTTTACATACAGTAGCTAAATAAGCTTTTCAAGTCTGTTTTTATATTCCCTGGTACCTTTCTTTCGTGTTCTTTTGTCCTCCTCTTAATTAATGACTTTGTCCTCCTCTGTTGAGTTCTAAATTTCTCCCAGACCTCCAGTTTGCTGCTTCTATGGCCAATGTATATGCTTTTTCCTTGGACTTAACACTATCCTTGATTTCCCTCGTTAGCCACGGTTGAGCCGCCTTCCCCGTTTTATTTTTTTGCTTGACAGGGATGAACAATTTTTGGAGTTCATCCATGCGGTCGTTAAATCTTAAATGTCACTGTATATGTTATTTTTAAGAGATCTGCACAACTAATTTCCAGATGATAATAGTACGGCATAATACGCAACTTAATCAGTATGCAGTTGAATATAGCTTGCAGTGAGAAATAGAGATTAAAGCTCTTGAATTTTCAGAATAAAATGTTGGCCATTATTGATTAGCTTATTCTTTTCAAGCTTTTTAATTTGCAACATCTTAATGATATTACTTATGCTAGAAATGATAAAGCTACAACTCATTCAAAATCTTGAAGCAAAATAGAGCATCATAAATCTCTTCATTACTTTTAGTCTTTAATAAAAACATGGTGAATACTTAATTTAATGATTGTTAATTGCATGTCAGTACAAATCTGGAATCTGTTCTTCATCTTCCCATCACTAAAAATGTAAATAACATCCAATTAGGGCCTGGACTTTAGATCCAAATTAATCTTAAGCTTCATTTGTTTAAGACAGGGAGCAAATATGAAATATTTGAAAGTAGGGAGTCATATCATGAATCAAAACATTAAGAAATCTGCTGAGAATATTGTCAATGAATCGTGATTTCCTTCCTCTATTACAGCATTAATCTTGATAATATTTGTATAGCCTGTTTAGCATCAAGGGAAAGTCCCTAATTAACTGAGTTTATTTGCCTACTTGTGGGTCAAGCAATCCTTTACCTTCAAATCAGAACTATGTCTGTGGTATTACAGCTATACTAGTTTCAGTCAGGTGAACCTCGCAATTACATTGATCAAGTACATTTCTATCAGTTTTGGTTTCATCATCTGAAAACATCACTCACACTCATCTTCATTGTCTATGTCTTGCTTTTTGTGATCACAGAAGAGTTGGATTCACCCAAACGGAGAAATTCAGGTCTGCCTACTTTTATCGTTTCCTTTTTGTGTGTTCATCTGAATGGAATATCATTGTGTATTACATGTGGTGTTTGTCGGTGCTTCTCTATTTTCCTTTCAAAATATGTTTTTTTTTAATTCTTTATTGCAATTTGCTCTAATTTATTTTCTGACCTAGCATTCTCATATCTTTTATCAAGCATGGCAGGATACATTTATTTTTCTGAAGACATAGGAACAACTTTATAGAAGTTGTACTTTGGCTCAATAAGAAATATCTAAAATATATTTTTTGAAGAACGTTTTGCCTATTATGGGTGACATTGCTGTGAAACAAATTTCTGCCATGCTTATCTTGTTGGTCATTTTAGTTTGTTTCTAATTTTATAATTTGCGTGCTTTAATTTATACAACGTCATTCCATACACATACTTTATTTTCTTTCCTTGCTGTCTCCTTTTTTGTTTAGAGGAAAACGATGCAGAAGCAGAAATCTGGGAATCAGGTAGGATGAGCTGGGTGGCGCAGTATACGTTTCAGTTATTGAAACACCGACGACATCTTATTTACCAAATACTGCCTATATTCAAATATGGATGCCAAATTCGCTTTTACAATAGCTATATTCAGTACATTTTCCGTACATTTTCAATTGTTCTAATTCCAAGCATTGCTTATTGCAGAGGCACTTTTAGAAGCTGGATCTATGGGTCTTTAGTCTGTCAAAGAGAGCCAGATGTAGTCATGAAAATGAAGAGCCAACTGACATACGCCTATATTTGTCTGCCGGCCTTCAAAAATGCAGAGAAACCAGTCATTTTGCGCTTGAAACCTATGATAATCAAATTAAACTGATATTTGGTTATTCAAATAAGGTCCACTTTTTGTTATAATCAAAGTTTGATGACAATACTGAGAAGAATTTAATTGTTCACACTTTGCCCGAAACAGTCTTGCCTATCAGTTTTCTTTTCTGAACAGCCTTTCAGCTTTGTTATTATCCCTTATTTGTTTGTATTTCCTCCTGTCCCTTAATACCCTTAATTTAGAAACAAGAAAAATAGGAACACAGAAAAAAAAACCATGCCATTTATTTGCATGAATATATCCTGATATTCTAGAAATAACACTACATTCATGATCTTACTAATACAACGCTTTACTTAAGGATTTATATATTTTTGCTGTGCAAGCTTCAGTGAAGAAAGTCTTCAAATATACTTCAAAGGTTTCAATTTACACATAACATGCTTGGACAAAACTTAATAGAAATATTTAGTGATGCAATTAACAACATTAATTTTTAACTGCGTAGTTTACTCTGTAAAATCACATTAAAATGAATGCAGTAAGAATTTAAATACCCTTTCACATGCAATTAACAGTTAGTTTGAAGTAAACAAAATTGAAATATATAATTGTTAAAAGATACCATATAAATTGAGCCAGGTGATTAAGAAAAAATGTAATTGTCACAAATCAATAAGACTACTAAAATTCAATCGCAAAGCTTTGCTGACAGAAAATGTTAGAATAAAAGTTACAGATAGAGGATAGCAGACAGTATGTGGGTTCTTTAGAAATGCCCCATAGCTTCTTCACAATTTTCTTTCTGGCCCGCATGTCATCTGGTGATTTTAAAAGTAGTTCAATTCCGAAATAACCATGAGTTGATATTTCTCCTCCTCTGGTACAGTTACCTTCTCCCTTAACTCAGCTGCCAACACAATCACTTCAAAAGATAACCTCTGCCCCAATTTGTTTGCAAACTGTCCAGTTTTCACATCACTTTCCTCTCCAAGGTCCTTAAATAAGACCCTTGTACCTTTCAAAATTCATGCTGAACTTTCCCAGAACCTTTGGTGCTCTCCTTGGAACAGGCTTTTACCCCAATCATGGTGTGGAACACAACTTGACAAATTGAGTTGTAACTTGCTCTTGGCATGTGTATATGTATTCTTTGGTCACCAGACCAAAGACTAGCCTTTAAAAAACAAAACAAATTCCAGATTATTTAAATTACTGACTTTAAATTTCCAATCTGCCTTGGCTGAATTTAAGCTTGCAATTCATGATTGTTAGGGCTTGTTATTTCTAGATTATTAATCTTTGTAATTTAACAATTGCGCCACCATTCTTAGTACACAACATTCCTCAGATCACAGTTTGAACGTGAAATAACTCCGATCACCACATTACAGAAAAGATGGAAAGAGTCGGAAAGTGTGCAGAGTAGACTTATCATTCTTTTCCCAGAACTGAAGGTGTATAAAATTATTTAGGATTCATAAACAATAGATAGGATGTTTGTTATCCCTCTGAATGCATAAACATAATAATACTATTGGTATTGCAGTATGCACTTATTACTAAAATATATTCTCGGAATTCATTTCACATGCAACTCAATTTTTACAGTGGGTCTCAAAGAAAACGATGGGTAAAAAAATTCTCAGCTCATTGATCTTCCTGAACGTTTGGTTTGGTTTATTTGGTTTTGTTTGATTTGCTTTGATTTGGTTTGACTTATTATTATCATGTGTACCAAGATACAGCAAAACACTTTTTTCGTGCTATCCAGTCAAATCATATCATACATGAATGCAATCAACCCAAACACTGGTACAACAGGTAGAGCAAAGAGAAAAAATAACCAGAGTGCAGATTATGTAATGTTGCAACTACAGAGAAACAGCAAATTAAAAAATATTCATGGACTGCAAGGAGGTAGGTTGGGATATCGATATTCCACCTTTAACTTATGAGAGGTCTGTTCAGCTTTGCAATTTAGTAACGACATGCCCTGAGCATGACCTAACTGATGCTCTATCCATTCCCACCAGAATATGTGAGATCAATATTTGTCATCGTGTGTGCATTTTCTGTTAATTGCTATTGGAGAGGAGCTGGAAGCAATAATGTCAAGGAGAGTAATAGCAAAAGAATGGAGCCCCATCTCCCTGGACCTGAGGAATGGATCCAAGAAAAAATGCATTTTCAATTGAAAACCTGCATTTCAACCTCTCACCTGCTATATTAGTTGTTCAACATTTTCAAGATACTTATGGCTAGAGCCAGGATTTTGTCATAAATGCCATGTGCCTTTTCATGCTTTTTTTGATGATTTCACTAGGATAATGCCATTTTCACGATCGAGTGCCTAAATCAGCCTTTTTTTGCCATTTTGCTAAAAGGTCGTGCTATTTTCTCTGGTTGTATCGTGATTACAATGACGTTTTCTATGTTAACACGTTAATATTAATGTTATTATTAACGTGTTAACATAGTATAACTTACAAGAAAACTTCAAGAAACCGGGGGAGCCACCTTCGAATATACTTATGAATACAATGTTTAAGAAAGAACTACAGGTGCTGGAAAAATCGAAGGGAGGCAAAAAATGCTGGAGAAACTCAGCGGGTGAAGCAGCATCTATGGAGAGAAGGAATTTTTAGGTCGAGACCCATCTTCAGACTGATTGTTGGGGGGGGGGAAGAAAGGAAGAGGCGGGAGCACTAGGGCCAGAAGGAAAGCTGGGGAGGGGGAGGAGGGATCTAAGTGCTATCTAAAATTAGAGAAGTCAATGTTGGTATCACTGGGGTGTAGACTACCCAAGCAAATCACCTAAGCTTGTCTCCTCACTACATTTACTGCTGGCTCCAATTGCAAATCTGAATTTTCGAATGATCTGTGCAAGGCATTCATTGTTGCTGGAATTCCACTGTGGAAATTGGAAAAAAATCTCTCAGAGGTTTTTTAGAGAAATACACAGAGGAACACATACCAAGCAAGTCATCATTATGGAAAAATTATGTTGCCAGCAACTTCAACATTGTTGTACAGAAAATTGAAGATGAAGTTGCATGCAACAAAATATGGATCTCAATAGACAAGACAACCGGTGCTGGGGGGAGATATGTTGCCAATGTGGTCATCGGTACACTGGAGGCACGTCAATCATCAAAGCAGTATTTGTTGACATCGGAAGTATTGGAGAAGTCAAACAGCTCAACAATAGCTTAGTTGTTTACATCTTCACTTGCTGTTCTTTGGCCAGAAGGTATAAAACATGATATCTTCTGCTTGTGACTTAACGTTTTATTCCCCAAAATGTTGCATTTGACATGGTTAGCTCAAGGACTTCATAGAATTGCCAAGCACATACATAGCTTGTTTCCAAATGTCGATCACCTAGTTTCCAATGTCAAGACAATCTTCCTCAAAGCACTTATTCTTCCTGTGCAGTTGTTTAAGGAAATGGCCCCCTAGATTCCACTACCTTGTCAGCCCGTTTTGACTAGGTGGGGTACATGGCTCTCTACTGCACTCTCCTATGCTGCAAATTTTGAAAAGATAAAAGAAATCGTCAACTGTTTTGAAGAAGAAAAATCTGCTGCAGTCAGGATCGTCAGTGAAATCATGCTGAAAAAGTCCCTCCACCGCGATCTTGTGTTTATTGCTTCCAATTATGCAAACTTCCCACAAGCTATAACTTCCTTTGAGAAACATGGCAAAACATTAGTGAATAACTTGCAGGTTTTCAACAAAGTAACTGACGATATTCGTAAAGTTCCTGGCAATGTCGGTAAAGACAGCAAGGAAAATGTGAGAGAGTGATTTTAGCTAACAAAGATCTTGAAGAAATACAAAACATAGCTAAAGTTCTCAAAGGTAGTTGTAATGCACAAGATATTGACACGAATATAGTCTGTAGCTTGTTTCGGGTATGCACCAGTGACCTCAGCTGAGGTAGAAATAAGATTTCGCAATTGAAGCATATTCTGTCTGATAGATGGCATAGTTTAACACCATATAATTTGGAAAAAATACTAGTAATTAAGTGCAACCAGGCAACTTTGATCATTTAATGTTGGATACCTTTATATTATCATTTTAAACCATATTTTGGTGGTGGAAATAAATGCCTTTTATGCCTTTTTTGTCAATAAATGCCTTTTTCGTGCCTTTTTGTAATATTATTAAGCCTTTTTGCCTGCCTAATTCAGTGTTTTTTAGCGCCTAAACATGGCTCTACATATGGCAATTATTTGCTGTAAGACCCATGGTTATTTAGCGTGTAGGAAGGAAATGTAAATGCTGGTTTACACCAAAGATAGACGCAAATGCTGGAGTAATCTGGCGGGACAGGCAGCATCTCTGGATAGAAGGAATGGCTGACGTTTCGTGTCTAGACCTCTGAAGAACCCAAAACATCACCCATTCCTTCTCTCCAGAGAGGCAGCCTGTCCTGCTGTTACTCCAGCATTTTGTGCCTTTTTTTTGGATATTTAGAGTCTGTATTGAGTGATAACTGGTGTGTAGCTGAGAGATCAGTTGTATTTGTACTGCTATCAAGGTTACTGACGGTGGCATCTGCACATCAACGGGGGATTAGTCTCAAGAGAACAAGTGGTAATAATTCAGGAAAGATTGTCAAATCCAATTTGGTGCAAACATATCAAAAAAATAGCATCTTAAAGTCTGTTCGGAACATCTTCAGCATGTGAAGTCACCGGCATTGCAATTGTTGAACATGTAGCACAAATTTAAATGACAATCTAAAGAATGAGACTAATTAAGACTATTTTTGCTAAGATGGCATTAGAATATTCCAGGCACACAATGTACAATTAATCAGGAATGTCAGTAACATTGCACACTGCCAAGTTGGTTGTCTAAATGGAGTTTGCTGGAAATAAACATCAATGTAAAATTTAAGAATAATAATAATTTAATCAGCTCTTTTATCTTAACCCACCCAATAAAACAAAACAGCGACTTAGAAATTCATTTAGAATACCACTATTTTTTCTAAATTTATCAAATGAAAATGCTTGCTTCCTCCCAGTATTTGTGTTAAGGTGGCCATTGAGCTTTCATCTCTATGGGACAGGACGTGCTTGTAATTGATCCTCAGGCAAGTGCTCGGATAAAACTGACGGAATGAATGAATAAGTTTATTGGCAAGTATTCACATACAAGGAATTTGCCTTGGTGCTCCGCCCGCAAGTGACAACACAACATACAGTGACAGTTAGAAGTGACACATAAAACATTCAACATTAATAATAAAACATTATTGATTGAACATGTAAATTAAATAAAATACCAGAGCAAAAGGAGGCTACAGATATTTTGGTTAATTGTGTAGAGTTACTACTCGTGGAAAAAAGCTGTTTTTATGTCTGGCTGTGGCAGTTTGGCAGTCCAGAGTTGCCTTCCAGAGGGAAGTGATTCAAAGAGTTTGTGGCCAGGGTGACAGGGGTCAGAGATGATCTTACCCGCTCGCTTCCTGTCCCTTGCAGTATACAGTTTGTCAATGGAGGGAAGGTTGTAGCCAATAACCTTCTCAGGTGATTGGACGGTTTGCTGCAACCTCCGGATGTCGTGCTTGGTGGCTGAACCAAACCAGACCATGATGGAGAAGGTGAGGACAGACTCTATGATGGCCATATAGAATTGGACCATCATTGCCTGTGGCAGATTGTGCTTCCTCAGCTGCCGCAAGAAGTACATCCTCTGTTGTGCCTTTTTGACTGTGGAGTGGCCCCCATTTAAGGTCCTTGGAGATGATGGTTCCCAGGAACTTAAAAGACTCCACAGATGTGACTGTGGTGTTGTTGATGGTGAGGTGAGGGGCAGCTCTCCTAAAGTCTACTATCAATTCCACTATCTTAAGAGGATTGAGCTCCAGATGGTTGTGATGGCACCAGGATGCCAGGTGTGTCACTTCCTGTCTGTAGGCAGATTCCTCCCCATCCTGGATCAGTCCAATCAGGATTGTGCCATCTGCAAACTTGATCAGCTTGACAGAGGAGTCAGTGGAGGTGCAGTCATTGGTGTAGGGAGGATAGAGGAGCGGGGAGAGTACACAGCCTTGCGGTGCTCCTATGCTGAGGGTTTGCTGGTCCGAGATGTGCTTTCCCAGCCTCACATGCTGCTTCCTGTCTGTCAGGAAGCTAGTGGTCCACTGACAGAGGGGGTCAGGCACAGTCAACTCAGAAAACATTGGAGTGTAGTAGCTCTGGCACAATGGTGTTGAATGCAGAGCTAAAATCAACAAACAAAACCCTTGCATAGGTCCTCTAGTGGTCTAGGTGCTGGAGGATGAAATGCAGGCCCAGGTTGACTGCATCATCCACAGATCTACTGATCCAATATATAAACTGCAGAATGTCCTGCAGCGGGTTTGTGATATTTTTCAGCTTGGCCAGCACAAGCCTTTCAAGGGTCTTAATAACTCCAGAGGTCAGTGCGACAGGACTGTAGTCATTAAGGCCAGTAATCCTTGCATTTGGATAAATGGACAATAATGGTGACTTTGAAGCAGACAGGGACAGTACAGGTTTGCAGGGACTGGTTGAAAATGTCTGTGGAGACCGGTGCCAGTTCTGCACAGAGCTTGAGGGTAGAGAGGGAAACATTGTCCGGTCCTGAAGATTTCTTGCTTTTCTGTCTCCTGAACACCCTCTCCACCTCCTCTATTTTTATTGTTGATGATAGAGATGTAATGTGCAGGGGTGGGTAATTGGGTGTGAAGTGGTGATTGGAGAAGGGTGGGTGGGAAAGGGTCCAGTCTTTTCAGACTGGAATCTTGCTTTAAGTAGGTGTGAAGTTATGATTGGGGAGGAGTAGGAGTAGAAGGGTCCAGTCTCTGTAGACTGGTTGTGTTGGTGGGGGAGGGGGGAGGGGGGAGGGGGTGGGGGGGGGCAGGGGGTGGGGGGGGGGACGTGGTACCCAGGTTACATTACTGCTTGTCAAGCATGCAGTAGATCTCATTCAGGTCGTTGGTCAGTTGACGATTGTCTACACAGCGGTGGTCTTTCCTCTTGTAACTGGTAATTTCTTCCAAGCCCTTCCAAACTGAAGAAGAGTCACCAGCTGAGAACTTGTTCCTCAACTTCTCATAGTACGTTTCCTTGGCAACTCTGATTCTGCTTCTCAGGTTGTATTTGCGTGCCTGTAGAGGTCTGCAACCCCGCTCCTGTAGGCTTCCTTTTTAGGATGTTGGAGCTGTCTGAGTTCTGCAGTAAACCAGGACTTGTCATTGTTGAAGAAGGAACTGCAGATGCTGGAGAATCGAGGGTTACACAAAAAGCTGGAGAAACTCAGCGGGTGCAGCAGCATCTAAGGAGCGAAGGAGATAGGCGACGTTTCGGGTCGAGACGTCTGAAGAAGGGTCTCGACCCGAAACGTCGCCTATCTCCTTCGCTCCTTTGATGCTGCTGCACCCGCTGAGTTTCTCCAGCTTTTTGTGTAACCCTTGTCAGTGTTGTACCAGGTCTGGGTCCTAGTTGGAATGCAACCTTCCTCACAAAAACTGACATCTGCTCATACAGTGTCTGTGTACTCATCGAGGCTTGTGGGTGCTTCCCTGAACACATTCCAATCCGTGCAGTCAAAGCAGGATTGTAGGTTCTCAATGCACTCGCTTGTTCACCTTTTCGTTGTTCTTACCACAGGCTTATCAGCTTTTAGTTTCTGCCTGTAGGGCGGAATAAGGTGAACTAGACAAAGATCAGAGAGACCCAGACCCGCCCGGGGAACAGTGATATGCATTCTTGATTGACGTGTAATAGTGGTCAAGTGTTCTCTCCCCTCTGGTGGGGCAGATAACCTGAAGTCTGTACTTTGGAAGGTCACGGCTGAGGTTAGCTTTGTTAAAGTCCCCCAAAACAATGACCATGGAGTCCGGTAAGTCACTCTCTACCCTCATTACCTGGTCAGCGAGTTGCATTTGCGCCACACATACGCAGGCCTGGGGGAGGGGATGTAAACTCCAAAGGAGTTAAATTCCCTCAGAGAGTAGAAGGGTTTGCAGTTGATAAAGAAGCATTCTAGGTTGGGAGAGCAGAAGTTTGACAGTATCGTGATGTCGCTGCACCAGTCCTGGTTGGTATAGAAGCATATTCCACCGCTTCTTGATTTCTACAAATGAACAAATGCATAGAAAACAGCAAGGAGCAGTACACCGTGGCAGCCATCATTGGCGCCAACAGCGACAAGCAGCAGCAGCAACAAGCAGCAGCAGCAGCAGCTACACTGAAGTTTGTCATTTTCTACAAATGTGTAATTTCTAAAGGTACAACGTGAATTACATCAGATTGTTATTTATATAAATGACTTGGAGGAAGATGTAGATGGGTCAGTTAGTAAGTTGTGGATAACACAGATGACACAGAGTTGTGAACCCTGAATAAGGCTGCAATACAGCAGGATTATAGACCAGTTGCAGATATGGGTGGAGAAATGGTAGATGGAATTTAATCCGTGCAAGTGTGATGCTTTGCACTTTGGAGCGTCAAATGTAAGGGAAATGTATGCAGTTAATTGATGTCGAGAGGGAATCCATGGCCCCCTGAATGTAGCAACAACATTTATAAAGTAAGAGTATAGTATGCTTGCCTTAATCGATCAGGGTATTGAGCATAAATGTCAGAAAGTCATGGTGCAGCTTTATTTTGTTTGGCCGCATTTGGAAGACTGTGTGCAATTCTGGTTGCCCCATTACAAGAGAGGGTGCAGATGAGGTTTATCTGGATGCTTCCTCGATTAGAGGGTATTAGCTACATGGGGAGGTCGAACAAACCTGGATTGTTGTTTCTGAAGTGTTGGAGGCTGACAGGAGATGTAACAGAAGCTTATAAAATTCTGATAGATTGAGTAAAGGACCCAAGGGTGGAAATGCCAAATATTAGAGGTCATAACTTTAAGGTCATATGGAAAAAGTTTAAAGTTGATGTGCACAGCAAGTCTTTTATACAGAGTGATAAATGGCTTGTATGTGCCACTGGAGATGATAGTAGAAGCAGATACGATGGTGCATTTTAAGAGACATTTGGACAAACACAACAATTACAGCAACACACTTCCAGACATCTTCACCTGAAGGAGCTGTGGGAAGGTCTGCCAGTCAAGGATAGCCCTAGTCAGCCTCAGCTAGAAATACAACCACAGATGAAACATTCTCCTTTCCAAGGAGGACAACATGAAAGCTGCACCATCATCTCTTCCAGATGGATGGATGCCAACTACTACGGTGGTATCATAGACGGTGAAGTTGGTTATCAAAAATTACAGCAGGATCTTGATCAGCCAGACAAGTGAGTTAAGGAATGGCTAATAGTATTTAATGCAGATAAGTTAAATGTGTTCAATTTTGGGAAGTTAAACTGGGGTGGGGGGGGTGGGGTTGGGGTTCTTCACAGTGAATGGCAGGTGAATGATGGGAATACATAGAATGAATGTAGAATAGAAGATCACCAAAAATGGATCGAGCAAGCAGACAGTGTGGTGAAATTCTCCAGATGTCAAAGCAGATAACACACTGAATAATAAGAAGACGCTAACGCAGTGCAGTGTAGGTTCATGAGATTGATCCCTGGGATGGCAGGACTGCCATATGAGGAAAGATTGAAAAAACTAGGCTTGGATTCACTGGAGTTTAGAAAGATGAGGGGGGATCTTATAGAAACATATAAAATTATAAAAGGACTGGACTACCTAGATGCAGGAAAAATGTTCCCAATGTTGGGCGAGTCCAGAGCCAGGGCCCACAGTCTTAGAATAAAGGGTGAGACTGAGGTGAGAAAAAACATTTTCACCCAGAGAGTTGTGAATTTGTTGAATTCCCTGCCACAGAGGGCAGTGGAGGCCAAGTCACTGGAAGGATTTAAGAGAGAGTTAGGAGCTAGTGGAATCAAGGGATATGGGGAGAAGGCAGGCACGGGCTATTGATTGGGGACGATCAGCCATGATCACAATGAATGGCGGTGCTGGCTCGAAGGGCCGAATGGCGTCCTCCTGCACCTATTTTCTTTGTTTCTATGTTTCTAACATTGTGACTTCAATTTGTATCCTGCCACCAAAATAAATACCATACATGCATTATTTGCACATTTTTAAAATTTTATTTTATGCTGTTCTGATTATCATTTTACAGGGGAGGGTGAAGAAGAGGTTTATCATGATGTTGTCCGGATTAGCGGGTAAAGCTATAAGAAGAGGCTGGACAAACATGGATTGTTTTCTTTAGAGCATTGAAGGTTGAAGGGAGACCTGGTAGAAGTCAAGTCAAGTCAAGTTTATTCGTCACATACACATACGGGATGTGCAGTGAAATGAAAAGTGGCAGTGCCTGCGGACTTTGTGCAAAAAAAACCAAACAAACAACCAACAAACTACAAACAGAATGGAACAGAATCACATGTTCTTTTTAATATTAAATATTGTGGGCGGTATTGTGGTACAGTAAAGTTAGTAAAGTCTCTGGGAAGGAACTCCTTCTCATCCTCTCCGTTCTCACAGCAAGGCAACGGAGGCGTTTGCCTGACCGTAGCAGCTGGAACAATCCATTGCAGGGGTGGAAGGGGTCTCCCATTATCTTATTGGCTCTAGAGTTGCACCTTCTGATGTATAGTTCCTGCAGAGGGGCGAGAGAAGTTCCCATAGTGCGTTCGGCCGAACGCACTACTCTCTGCAGAACCTTCCTGTCCTGGGCAGAGCAATTTCCAAACCAAATTGTAATATTACCGGAGAAGATGCTTTCCACAGCCGCTGAGTGGAAGCACTGGAGGATCCTCGGAGACACTCTGAATTTCCTCAATTGCCTGAGGTTGTAAAGGCGCTGCCTTGCCTTACTCACGAGTGCTGCAGCATGTGATGTCCTCAGAGATATGGACTCCCAGGTATTTAAAACAGCTCACCCTATCCACAGTTTCCCATTTATCCTCAATGGTGCGTATGTCCTCGGTATATACACACCGAGGACGTACATAAAAGTATATACATTTCTGAGAGACATAGATGGGATAGACAGTCAGAACCTTTTTTTCCTAGTGTGGAAATGTTATATACCGGTGAGAATACATTAAAGAAGAGTGGGGCAGTTTTTGTTACAAAGAGTGTAATTGTGCCTGGCACATGACACATGTAAATGTGTCACCAGGGGGTGGTGGTAGAAGTGGATGAATATGGAGGGATATGGATCAATTGCAAGGAGAATGGATAAGTCTAATTTGGCATCATGTTCAACACAATTATTGTGGGTTGAAGTGCCTGTTATTGTGTTTTTGTCTCTTTCCTGGAGTTTCAGTTTTCCCCAAACCCCACCCCACTTCCATTCGTGCCTAAATGCAGAGCACATGTTTAATTCAGTGAAAGCATCCTTGTCTCTGCAGCACGCTCTTCATTGCATCAGGGTCTCCAGCAGTGCGTGAGGATGTCCCACCCTTAGATATTCCTGAAAGCATTGACAGCTTTTAAACTCCTGCCCACTGCTCTGTTGACTAGGGAAGATATAATGTATTTAAATAAAAAATACAAATTAATACGTTCTAAAATTCTAAAAGATAAAAAAAAACTATTGTCTAAAAATATTTTATAAATAATATTTCAATGTTATTTCAACTCCATCAAGTCCAGGAGATCTGTGAATGATGATACATGGATGAAAGTCTTGGTAGTGTTGACATTTAAAGGGCTAAATGGCCAAACCACCCAAGTTAACCCATGAGATCTGATCTAATAACTTTTCATGAAAAACTAATGGTTCTCCACTCCCAGTCTAAAAATAATTGCTGGATGAGAGATGATTTTACATTTCTAGCTGAATTTAGAAGAGTTATATACGAAAATGTGGGGCACTTTAAATGAAAAATTGTACTGTTCTCTCACTGTCCTAACCTAGGCATGCTGCTTGCTCCTCAGTATTGTTTTGTAATATTGGCAGATGAAAAATGGTGGTAGGTCTGAAGGAAGCTGCAGATTAAGTCCTGGTAAATGAGATTAGTACAGATGGGTACAGATTAGTATTGAAATTCAACATGGACATTTGTGCTGAATGCCTCTATGATATATGATTTCTTAATGCCAGTGCTGAAATGTTGTTTTAATTTTTTTTGGAAATAATTGAATTGGTTGAATTATTGTTGAGATGAGCTGATGTCTGTGACAAATTACTTTTGTTAATTTGATGCATACCACACACTTGGCTAAGTACAAAAAGGTGACACATTTTTGCTGAAGAGTGCACATAATATCAGTAGCATATGTACGCCACTTCTGATTCACTGCTTTGCTCACTCTGGCATTTTCTAATGCAGCACTCAGCAGATTTTTATTGTAAATTTGGCAGCTTAGTTTATGTCCTTTCACCAGTGCTCTTTAAGTAAATAATAAACCTTCCATAAAAGTTTAATCTTGTTCCAGAAACATTATCATCCATACTAAAATAAATGCAAAAAGTGCCTGTACACTCTTCATTATTTTAGCTGAACTATTTGAAACTGTTTGAAATAAATAGTATGATGATAGAACAATTACTTGAACGAATTGATGGCTGCATCAGGTGTGGGCCACATTTAACATGGGGATGAATTTTGCTTGAATGTTGAATTCCGAAGCCTTGTGATGGAGGCTAGACTCGGGGGTAAAGATGAATGAGCAATCCAGGACATAATTGGCCATGATGCTTTCAGCATTCTTGATCACCCATTCTTGACCACTTACTCAGGTTTAAGTGGAATTTCTCTCCCTTTAGGTTTTGTTGGCTATTAAGAATGATTGTCACGCGTTATGTGTCATTAATTCTCTTACATGCTGCTAGTGGATAAATGAACTTAGGGACTGCATATTTTCCCAAACGCTGTTCACATTCTCAAATGCAGGATTCTGGGACCGTCTGTGAAAGGGCGAAGGTGGCCCTGAGCTTTCTAAGCATTCTATTGCAAGACTGTGATCATATGCTTCATTTACCTGAAGAATGTTGGCTGGCATCCAGTGGGATTTAGAGAGATGATTGCCTTCATCTGAGATTTCTAGCCAATGTTGAAGCTTGCAGTTTTACTTACATTTTCCATCCAGTGAACGGAAAGCTTTTTTAGAAATCTCTGCACCACGTTTTTGTTCATTAAAATAAAAAAACATATATTCTGCTGCATTGTGTTGAGAAAAGTAGAACAAAATCTCTCTTAAAATCTCTTATTGGATTCTGATAATATTTGAAACTAGAAATCTGATCTTGTAAACTCTATGGTATTTATTTTGCTTGTTACATTGACTTCTTAGAGTCCATTTTCTTGAACTTTACTACATAAGGGTGAAAGGGTCATAAAACATGCTGAAGATTTGTTTCATTCCTCTTAATGTTAGCATGGAGCCTCATGACTTAAATCATATTTACATAGAGGAATTTGAGGCTCTTTCACTCTTATGATGCTTTGTGTCAGAATGAAGGGTTTTTTTCACGCTTATCTCAAACAGTGTAGTGTATCATTTATATAATTAAGCAAGGTATTATTATATACCTTGCTTAATTACCAGACTGATTCCTGGGATGGCAGGACTTCCATACGAAGAAAGACTTGATACACTCGGCTTCTACTCGCTGGAATTTAGGAGATTGAGGGGGGATCTTATAGAAACGTACAAAATTCTTAAGGGGTTGGACAGGCTAGATGCAGGAAGATTGTTCCCGATGTTGGGGAACTCCAGAACAAGGGGTCACAGTTTAAGGATAAGGGGGAAGTCTTTTAGGACCGAGATGAGGACATCTTTTTTCACACAGAGAGTGGTGAGTCTGTGGAATTCTCTGCCACAGAAGGTAGTTGAGGCCAGTTCATTGGCTATATTTAAGAGGAAGCTAGATGTGGCCCTTGTGGCTAAAGGGATCAGGGGGTATGGAGAGAAGGCAGGTACAGGATACTGAGCTGGATGATCAGCCATGATCATATTGAATGGCGGTGCAGGTTCGAAGGGCCGAATGGCCTACTCCTGCACCTATTTTCTATGATTCTAAGGTGCCGTATGCCTACACATTCTTATTAGTAATTTCTTTCCAGTACTTCATTGGAACATTCATGTTACCAGATGTCCCACACTGGGCTTCTGAACCAACAATAAAACATTAAATTAATTCTAGCGGGATCAATTATTATTATTTTGCTCCAGTCTTCTCCAGTCCCAGTGTAAGTGCAGACATTTTATAGCTGGGGATCTTCAGAGAGTTTCAAAAAGATTGTTCCTCAACTGAAAGACTCCACAATTGAGTGAATAAGTAAAAATGAGCTTTGACATCAGCTAACGCATAATGAGCAGAATTCTAGACAAAATATGTGAACATTTCCTTTTGGCATGGGAATTGGCAATCAGAAAATGCATTCAGGAGCTGCCTCCACTAGAATGTAAAGGGACATTGTAAAGTGTGCAGGATTTTGGCATTATTATATCTCCCTTCATCTCAACTACACCATATATGGATTCCCTAATCATAAATCTCCCCTTCTGCCCAGTCGAAGTCTATGAATTCGAATTTAAACCTTACATGGTAGAATAGAATAGTTTCTTTATTGTCATTGTAACATGAACCATGTACAACGAAATTAAAAAATGTCGACCAGTCAGTGCAACATTCAAACCATAAAAGCTAACGATACATACAAGGTAAAATATTAAAAAAGATAAACAACTAAAATAAATATGAAATATGAAAATAGCACGCATAAACACCCAACCCTACATCCTTCTGTCGATTTCACAGTGTACCAACCACAGTCCCTTAGTCCCCGCGTTCCTTGGCGGCTACATTTAGTGCCTTCATAGCAGTGGGGTAAAAACTGTTTTTAAGTCTGTTTGTCCTTGTCCTTGTAGATCTGTACCGTCTGCCTGACGGCAACAGTTCAAACAGGGAGTGTCCGGGGTGGGAAATGTCCTTTATAATATTCTGGGATTTTTTGATGCAGCGGGAACTGTGTAAGTCTTCCAAGGTAAGGAGAGGGCAGCCGACAATCCTCTGGGCGTTGTCAATGGCCCTCTGAAGCGCTTTCCTCTGAGCTGCTGTGCAGCTGGTGTACCACACGCATACACAGTATGTTAGGATGCTCTCAATGGAGCACCGATAAAAGGACAGCAGCAGTCTCTGTGTGATGTTATTCTTCCTGAGCACCCTCAGGAAGTGCAGTCTCTGCTGGACCTTTTTCAGCAGCGCAGAGGTGTTCACGCTCCATGTCAGGTCCTCCTTAATATGGATTCCCAGGAAGCGGAAATCCGCCACCCTCTCCACACAGTCCCCTCTGATGATTAGTGGTACCAGTTCTGTTTTGTTCTTCCTGAAGTTTATTATTATCTCCTTGGTCTTTAAGGTGTTCAGGAGCATGGTCACAACATGTTGGAATCCATCCAGCTAAAGAATGGCCTTAAGTCTATTGAATCCAATTACTGAATCCATATCCCTATAATGTCACCTTTTCTTGCTCATCTACATGTAAAGTTTCCATGGGTTTTTGATTATAAAGATTTTCACCTTCCAAAGGAACACGTTTGAAACCAATATAAAAAATAGTCAGTTTACAAAACACACACGCACGCATGCATACAAAAAAAAAACAATAATAGTGCAATAACAACAATAATAGTCTATGTAGTTCAGAGCTTATTTGAGGTTGTGGTGCTCAATAGCCAAATGGCTCTAGGGAAGAAACCTGGTCCTGAACCCGGAAGTTACAGTTTTCAGGCTACTGCACCTTCTTCCCGATGGCAGGGATGAAATGAGTGTGAGGCCAGGGTGGTATGGGCCTCTGATTATGCCTGCTGCCTTTTTGAGGCAGCAATTCTATTAAATCCCTTCGATGGTGGGGAAGTTCACAGCTTTTTGCGGTCTTCTTCACTACGGAGCATTCAAGTTGCCGAACCAGGCCGTGATGCAACCAGTCAATAAGCTCTCTACTGTACACCTATAGAACAGGACATACCAGGTAGAATCATACAAAATATTCTGTGTTGTGTATTGCACCTCAATGATAAATGCCATAATTTACCTTTAAGGTTAATGTTCTTGGTTGAGCACGGTGAGCCAGTTACAGTTCATTGCCCAGTAACTTTGTTTTGTGTTGCCAAGCAATGGTGTAAAAGATAGCTTGCTTTTAATGGGTTTCTTTGAAAAGTTTACCTGGCGACAGCTTGGATCAAATGATGATACATTTATATATAGCACTTAATTCAACACTGATTCCGCATGTGCATTTAGTAAAGCTCTTTAAAATGGTATGCCGCTGACACAGGGTTATAGATTTGGCACATTGCTTAGAGAAGAAATTGGATGCTGTCAAGGTGGATCAGAAAAATTTGATCGGAGACTACTTCTGTTACCTTTTCTGAAGCAAAGAAACATTTTGAAATGAGAGGTCACATTTATTTTTCTGCCCGTCACCTCTCTATTGTGCCAATAGCTTGATGTAGCAGTGCAGATGGTGGGATTGGCAAGATTCCAATCTTTCTTTAAAAAAACACAAATGAATATATGGTTGCAACAACAGTAAAAGAAGCTGATCAATAAAGTAGATATGAGCAATAGCGGATGCTGTAAACTTGAACAAAAAACACAAAGTGCTGGAATAATTTGTGTTCTGTGCTCTTTTTTTATTCGTATGGCTACATGGTGACCACACATTTCACTGTACTAATTGGTACATGTGACAAATAAATGTCTCTTGTCTCTTGTCTTGTAATTCAACCTGAAGTTTGAAGAAGGGTCCTGACCCAAAATGTTTTTAGTTTAGGTTATAGTTTAGTTTTTTATTGTCACATGTACTAAGGTACAGTGAAAAGCTGTTGATTGTGTGCTAGCCAGGCAAGAAAATACTACATATAAATACAATCTAGCTGTTCACAGTGTACAGATAAAGGATAAAGGGCACAATATATTAGTGCAAAGATATAACATTGATGTCTGATTACAGATAGTTTGAAGATCTTCAATGAGGTAATAGGAGGTCAGGACCACACTCTAACTAATGATAGAACCTAATAACAGCTGGGAAGAAACTGTTCCTGAATTTGGAGAAATGCGATTTTAAACTTCTATACCTCCTTCCTCATGGGAGAGAGGAGAAGAGGGAGTGATGGAGGTGAAACTGGTCATTGATTATACTGGTGGCCTTGCTGAAGCAGCATGGCGTAGATGGAGTCAATGGAAGGGAGGATGGTTTGTATGATGGCTTGGGCTCTAACTCTCTGCCATTACTTGTGGTCTTGGATGAAGCTGTTCCCAAACCAGATCGTGATGCATTTCAATAAGATTCTTTCTACAAGGCATCGTAGATGTTGGAGAGGGTTGTTGGGACATGTCGAACTTCCTTAGCCTTTTAAGGAAGTAGAGGCATTGGTGTGTTTTCTTGGCCATTGCTTTGATGTGGCTAGTCCAGGACACATTGCTGGTAATATTTATTCTTAGGAACATGAAACTTTTGACCATCTATCCATCAGTGCCATCAATGTAGATCGGAGTGTGTACTGACTGCTTTGCTTCCTGAAGTCAATCACTATCTCCTTTGTGTTGCTGATATTGAGGGAGAGATAGTTGTCGTGGCACCAAGTTACAAGGCTCTCAATCTCCAATCTGTACTCTGTCCCGTCATTATTTGATATCGGCCCACTATGGTGGTGTCATCTGCACCATCCATGTCACCTATCCTTGTCCTCCAGAGATGCTGCCTGACCATTGAGTTACTCCAGCACTTGTTGGTTTTTGTTGATGAATAAGGTATATTTTTGATTTAAAATTAAGCTGAAGTTATATTTTCAATTGGCATTCAATTCAAAATAGATTCATTGTTGTTTGTAAGCAGGCAGAGAGCAGATGAAGAATCTTTCCATGAAGCTTTGGTACTCTACTGATTTCAGCCTTAGCAATGGAATTCTCCACATTGAGAAACACCTAAAGCAGTTATGTTAATTTTCGTGTAAGATGACACTGAGTCCTGCTATGTAGAGAGAGCAGGAGCTTCGATTGTGGTTACAGTCCTGATTGTTCAGTTGTTCTCTGGGAGTCCTGTGGATAGACAGCAAGGAGTAATTATCCCACTACAGTCCTGGCATGGCAATGTTATGTTTTGGGTTGTTGTTGTTGCGTTGTTGTTGTCGTCCTGTCTCATCTCCCCGCCATTATTTTTCCAGAATTTAAGAGATTCTTGTTCTTAGAGAAACAGAGTAATTGTTATACCAATACCCAGCTCACAATCCAGTATTAACTGTGGGAATTTCCTTTTGGTTCGAAGGAAAATCTTTCCGAGCCAAATAGATTTGAGAGATGGAAATGAGTTTCCATAACCCATGAAAGACATGCAATAATAAAAACTGCTTTTTTGTTTTTGGAATTTACTTGAAATGATAGATGAATTTCAGAAATACATTTCAGAACAATGCATTAATGGTGTGCTATTGAGGATGAATTTCTGCCCCAGAGCCTTGTCCCATTCCAAATCAATTTTCATCTCAAACATGTTATTATTTTTCTTACATTTGCAAAGGCTAATGAAGGAGCAAAGGGATAACTGCCAATTCCACATTGACTGTTTAAATTGGATCTTTTTCCATAGGTGCAGTGGATGTGGAAGAAAGAACTCGCCAAATGAAAATGAAAATGAACAAGTACAAGCAGGTAGCAGCGTCAGATTCCAGACTGGAGCAGGAATATCATTCTAAGGCAAGTGTAAAATGAGATCTTTCCTCAGTTTTTGTAAAAGACAAAGCAAAAATATTCTAATTTTCAAATAACCTGTAGCTTTATTTTAGACAACATGAATAGTTTATCAAAATAACAGCAAGAATTGTGGAAATAATCAACAGGTCAGATAGCATCTATGGAGAAAGAGACAAAATAAACATTTCAGCTTTATGACATTTTATAAGATTAACTTGCAGAAGTTCGAGAAGTAAAGAAGAAGTACATTAATAGATAATGAGGAAGCTGAGGAAATATTAAAACTAAAGTCATGAATGATTAAATGACAAATGGCCCAGATGTACAGGGCGACAAACAATGGAAATAGAGCAGGGATGAAAAAATGGGACCTTAGTTCCTGCTGCCTGGAAAAAAATCAGAGTAGCAATCATGATGTGAAATTGTTGAGTTCAATATGCCTTAAAGTAGGTTATCAAATGCTAGGTGGAATTCCATAAATTTCTGACAGAGCAGAATAAGATGCAGGAAAGTGGGAATGGAGATGTAGTGACAAACTATCAGAACCTTGAGATCATGCGAGGATTGTGGAAAGAGATTTAGAAGTGGGCCAGAGATTTCAGGGGAACAGTTTCTCTGCAATGCACGGAGGAGGAAGGGAAGATGTTTCAGTAAGGCTCCGGCACTGCACAAGATGGCGGAATTGGTGAAGAGTAACCTTAAATATGAAGGCAATTGGAGTGAATGATTGACATACATATGGATATAGTGAATGTGATTGAGAGCAGGACCAGGGATTTATTTATTTTTTGCATTCCTTCCCGGGCCTCTGTCTCTCAGTGCTCTCCTGGTCTCAATCTGCAAAATCAGCAGAGCAACAGCTGAACCTGGAATTCCTTGTTCATGTGGCATAGTACCCTGTTATATTCCTTTTATAACTGTTCATTAAATCATAGAAACCAACAGTGCAGGAATAGACCATTTTGCTAGTTGTGCCTTTGTTGGCTCTTTGAAAGAACAGACTTGTTCTATGTTGTATTCATGTTGTTGTGTATGCTCCTCATATTTAAATACCTATCCATTTCCACTTTTACAATTATTTATGGAGTCATGTTCTAAAATCTTTGTTTTAATAGAGCGTTCCAGATCCACTGAGTAAAAAACGCCTCCGAGTATATAATTTCTGGTTATGGACTGACTCATCAAAGAGAATTTATTTTCTCTATCAATCAGTCATCTGAAAATCTAATTTAGATCACCCTTGAATAGTCTTACGTTTTCAAACACAAACAGAAAATCCTGGAAGAACTCAGCAGTCATGCAGCATCTGTGGAAAGAGAAAATAGTCACCTATGTTTAAAGTCATTTCAGAACTCTTCACTTATCCAAATTTATTTTTTCCAAACTCTCCACTACCTCAAGAACTTGTTATTATCCCGATGAAACTGCTATTCACTTCTTTTAAAGCCTTTTCTGAAATATGGTCACTAGAATTGTGCATCACACTCAAGCTGAGGCTTGTATATTAGTGGTGCACATAAACCCACCCAACCTATATGCTTTAAAAAAAAAATTGTCAACATGCAGTACCACTTTTAAGTATCCCCATTGGACACCTATTCTTTATAACTACATATGTTGGTATATACAAAAGATAGACACCAAGTGCTGGAGTAACTCAGTCGGTCAGGCAGCATCTCTGCAGTTAAAGGATAGGTGACGTTTCAGGTCTGGACCCTTCGTTACACTTTGGGTCCCAATCCAAAAATGTCACCCATCCCTTTTCTCCAGAGATGTTGCCTGATCCACTGAGTTACTCCAGCGCTTTGCATCTATCTTTAAAACCATACATTTTGTTGAATACAGCTTTTCCAAATTAGTCCTACCAAAGTGCACATTTTGCATGACTCTCCATTGAAAACATCTTCCATGCATCGAGTTGATGACACTGGTTTTCAGATGATGGGGCAGGTTCCCCTGAATTGGGCACAATAACATTAGGACCGAGTTACCAAATGATGCTAACAAGTGATTATTATTTATAATTAATATGAAGAATTGGATGTGGATCTGGATCTCAGCAAATATTATTTGGGAACTGCTGCTCATTGTCTTTCTGAAGCTTAACTATCTACATCTCCATTGGCATCTAGAAAAGTTCCACATTTCAAGTCTTTATATCACTCTCCCTTGCCCAGACAACGCTAAGTCTTTAATTGTCTGAAGAAGGAGTCTGAAGAAGGGTCTCGACCTGAAAGGTCACCCATTCCTTCTCTCCAGAGATGTTGCCTGTCCCGCTGAGTTACTCCAGCATTTTGTGTCTACCTTACACTAATGGGCCTGTCCCACTTAGGCTATTTCTAAGCGACTGCAGGAGACTATGCAGTCGCCACATGTCCTTGGGTAGATGCCGGGGAATTCTTCATGGTCGCAAGGAGATCCCGCATTCTGGGAACTAGCCACGGCCTCATTATGGTAGCTGTGTGGAATGAGCTTCCAGTGGGAGTGGTAGAGGCAGGTTTGATTAAATTGGATAGGTATATAGATGGGAAAGGAATGGAGGGTTATGGTCTGAGTGCAGGTAGATGGGACGAGGTGAGAGTAAGTGTTCAGCACAGACTAGAAGGGCCGAGATGGCCTGTTTCCGTGCTGCAATTGTTATATGGTTATATGTTGGCAAGAAGTGAAATATTTGGTGTGTGGCCGGCGACCATGTCAGGATTGGGAACACCGGTGAGTCGCAATACAGGTAGTTTTACAGCCAGAGCTGAATGCCAAGACAAATTAATCTCCTCTGCAGGCACATGATCCATATCCCTCCCTTCCCGACATATCTAAAAGACTCTTAAATGGCACCATTGTATCTGCTCTCTCAACAGTGAAACAAAACTAGGGTCTCGTTAACAACTGCTTTTTAAATCTACTGCACTGCGCCTCCATTCAGCTGCTCTCTCAGCAGTGAAGCTAACTAAATTATTTGTCAATGAGGATTAAATGATTATGGTGATGCTTTTTCTAAGTTTAAGTCATGGTATCATTGAGAGATGCAGCTCTTTGGCCAACTATTAACCATTAATTCAACATTGGGGCTTTTTTTCATTCTCCACATATTCTTATCAAGTCGTCCCAGATTTTATCGGTCAGTAACCATAGATGCCTTCTATCTCAACCATGTAAGAAACCAACATAATAACATTTCTGTCTATTACTGTCTTATCCAAAACCTCTCTCTCCTAGTGTAAGCTTCAGTTTTATACTTTATTGTACTGCTTCACACTTAAACTTAAGCCAGAATTTCCCATTCGCTCTGTTATTGGTCATATTATTTTCTGGTTTACAGACACAGCATGGAAACAGGCCCTTCATCCCACTGATTCTGCACTGACCATTGATCACCTGCTCACACTACTTCTCTGTTATCCCACTCCCTTCACACTAGAACCAATTGACAGATGCCGATTAACCTACAAACCCACACGTTGTTTGGAATGTGGGAGGAAATAGGGGCACCCAAAGGAAGCCCACGTGGTCACCGGGAGAATGTGCAAATGCCACACTGGCAGCCCCAGCCAGGATCGAACCCCAACCTGTTGAACTGTGAGGTAGCAGCACTACCAGCTGCACCACTTATAGTTTGCCTATTTATATATTCCACATGAATATTTAAGAGTTCAGTTTAACGATGTCTGCTAATCTTTTCTCATAAACTAGCTTTCTCACCTTCATTAATTTTTTTAAAATTCTGTCTTGTGCATACAACAATTTTTCTTTGGTTTTCTGAACCGTCACACAGATTTTTGTCATGAGCCTCCTTTTTCTATTAGTAGTTTTGCTTCTCGTTATCCAAGATGCTTTGGTACTAATTGCATTACGTTTGCCTTACAAGGGAATGGGTCTGAACATTATTCTCCCTGAGTGGCCTCCACTGCTCTACTTTACTTGGCCTTGCATTACTCTTTTCCCAGTTTGCCTTTGATGGCTCTGTACTTAAATCATTCACATTAGCTCTTGACATTTTCTGGTCTCTTTATATAATTAATTTAAACTGGATTATGTTGTATCCACTGCTAGCTGGATGGCCTCTGACTGCAACACGCTCTAATGGCCCCGTTGCATATAATTGAAGTAATTTTACTGTACATGTATCAGAAATTCATTTCCTTTCCCTTTCCAAGTCTTATTTAATTCATGATTGCAAGCGCAAGCATATCATGATTTCATGTATCAATATTGCTGACACCCTTCATTAATAACATCAAGACAGGGTAAAATTTAGTGCCTCTGTTATCATATATATTATAAATCTTCACCCAATCCCTGAAACACAACTATTTTCTCTGATTCTATTTATAAAGTATAAAAGTATAAAGTATCCTTTATTGTCATTCAAACTTTTAGTTTGAACGAAATTACATACCTTGCAGTCATGACAGAGAACAAAATAACAGACACACAATGAACACAGTTTAACATCCACCACAGTGAGGCTACCAGGCACCTCCTCACTGTGATGGAAGGCAAAAGTCGTAAAGTCCTTATCTCTTCCTTCCTTGTTCTCCCACTGCGTTGAGGCGATCCAGGCTTTCGATTTTGGGCCCCCCGCCGGGTAATGGTAAGTCCTGCGGCCAAATCCGATCTCCACAAACGGGCCGTGTTACCTTTGCGAGACATCGAGACAACGAGACATCCAATGCCGACGAAAGATGAACCTTCCAAACACAGTCTCTTGATTAATAGTTTCTTTATTGGAGTAGTAAAAACAGTAAGATATTCATCCAAACTTCTTCTTGTATAAGTACATTTCAATTCAATCGTGGTCATGCTCGTGCATGGTAGATAGCTATGACCTCTCCCCCATTCTTCAAATTAAACTAACTACTAGGGAGTCTGCGCGAGAATTCCAGCCGCAAACACGCCTCAGGCTATGTATAAATCCCACCCACATAATTCCAGGCAGATAAAATTTAAAGGTAACTGGTTATAGTTATAACATACTGAGTTAAGCTAAATGGCTACTACACCGAGATAACACCTACCCTGTCTTGCTCCAAAGAGCAAGCTATCTGATTGGTGCACATTTATCGGTCTGTACGTAGCTTCTACATTCTTTGGAAGACTGAAATGTGAGGGTTTGCATCATTTCAGCCAACAGCATTCATTGTTTAGCAACACAAACAGCTTTTAGGCGGACTTGACTGTCCCTTAGTCGGGAGAAATTGGAAAGTTTTACTGGTTTAAATTGGTGGTTACAGTATTACAAAAGGAGGAGTCCGACACTGTAAAACTAATTGTATTCCTCCATTCATGCAGCGAATAGAACATGGAACTGTATAGCACAGAAACAGGCCCTTCAGCCTACAATGTCCGTGCTGAACATTATCCCAAATTGAACAAATTCTTCTCTGCCAGCACATGATCCATATCTGTATTCTCCCTGCGTATCCGTGCACCTAGCTAAAAGCTCTTTAATGCCACTATTGTATTTGCTTCCATTTGCCTCCTGGAAGTGTGTTCCAAACACCCTCCTTTATTCTTGAGCAGTCCTTCCTTCTCCCTGGTTACTCTCTTGTTTTTAATGTGCATATAAAAGCCTTGGGAGTTTCTTTAATCCAATTGACATTGGAACAAAACTTGGTGCACTTGCAGCGCAGGAGAACGGTGAGTAAGGTGGCGAAAAATCATAGCGCTATCGGGTATTGTTTTTTGTGCAAATGTAAAAACAAAGCAAACCGGAAGAGGACAAGATGAGAGTTTTAGTTAAGTATAGAGATTTCAGGAAATATACTATGTCAGATTTATGAAACAAATGAATAGTTATTTTTAAATTGTAGAGAAGATTGAAGGGAAGGGTGAGGGGTGGATGCATAGGGCAAAGTGAATATGCTCGATAGGGTGTGCCAGGGTTGCCTTGGAGATACGCACCATCTACAGTTTACCCCCACAGAAACACTACCCTCATCTTATCAGAGATATTCTATTTTGCCCTTTCCATTTCTCTCCTACCTCCTCTGCAAAAGTTGTATTCTCTCTTTCCATGTTCCATCAACCGCCTACTGCTGAAGCTCATAAATGCTTTCCACTCTTTCATTTTTGTGGGAGGCTCTCTCAGTACTTTTAAGGACTGCCACTTTACCTGCTTTAGGCTCAACAAAGCTGAATTGTTAGAGATTAACTGTACAGATTGCTCAACTGGGCTGTATTGCAAGCTGCCAGCTGGTAGAATAGACAAAAATGGCCATATTAAAGAGTAGCCTAAGAACCATCGAACAATGATAAAAGGAATTCCTAACATAAAAAAAGAAAGGGAAGAATTTCTAAAGTGTGTTCAGGAGAACTTTCTCAATCAATATATTCCTATCCCATCAAAGAATTATGTATTATTGGGCTGATTATTTTTTTCATGTAGAACTATTAACATAGTATCATTTGATTTAAGGTAGACAAAAATGCTGGAGAAACTCAGCGGGTGAGGCAGCATCTATGGAGCGAAGGAATAGGTGATGTTTCGGGTTGAGACCCTTCTTCTGACTGATGTGGGGGTGGGGGGTTCGGGAAGAAGAAAGGAAGAGGCAGAGACAGTAGGCTGTGGGAGAGCTGGGAAGGGGAGGGGAAGGAGGGAGAAAGCAAGGACTACCTGAAATTGGAGAAGTCAATGTTCATACAGCTGGAGTGTAAACTACCCAAGCTAAATATGAGGTGTTGCTCCTCCAATTTGCGGTGGGACTCACTCTGGCCATGGAGGAAGCCCAGGACTGAAAGGTTGGTTTCGGAATGGAAGGGGGAGTTGAAGTGCTGAGCCACCGGGAGATCGGGTTGGTTAATGCGAACTGACCAGAGGTGTTGGGCGAAGCGATCGTCAAGCCAGTGCTTCGTCTCACAGATGTAGAGCAGTTGACACCAAGAGCAGCGGATGCAATAGATGAGGTTGGAGGAGGTGCAGGTGAACCTCTGCTGCACCTGGAAAGACTGTTTGGGTCCTTGGATGGAGTCAAGGGAGAGGTAAAGTGACAAGTGTAGCAATTCCTGCAGTTGCAAGGGAAAGTACCAGGGGAGGGGTTGGTTTGGGTGGGAAGGGACAAATTGACCAGGGAGTTACGGAAGGAGAGGTCTCTGTGGAAAGCCTAAAGGGGAGGAGATGGGAAGATGTGGCCAGTGGTGGGATCTCATTGGAGGTGGCGATAATGTCGGAGGATTATCTTTTGTATGTGACGGCTGGTAGGGTGGAAGGTGAGGACAAGGGGGACTCTGTCCTTGTTACAAGTGGGCGGATGTGGAGTGAGAGCGGAGCTATGGGATATAGAGGAGACCCTGGTGAGAGCCTCATCTATAGTCGAAGAGGGGAACCCCATTCCCTAAAGAATGAGGACATCTCCGATACCCTGGTTTGGAACACCTCATCCTAGGTGCAGATGCTGCGTAGACAGAGGAATTGGGAGTAGGGGATAGAATCCTTACAGGAAGCAGGGTGGGAAGAAGTGTAGTCCTGATAGCCATGGGAGTCAGTGGGTTTGTAGTAGATGTCGGTCAGTAGTCTGTTACCTGCGATGGAGATAGTGAGGTCTAGAAACGGTAGGGAGACGTCGGAAATGGTCCAGGTGAATTTGAATGGAAGTTAGTGGTGAAATGGATGAAGTCAGTGAGTTCTGCATGGGTGCATGAGGTAGCACCAATGCATTCATCAATGTAGCAGAGTGTGTTTTTATAGGTTTTTTTTGGTATTTTTACTGGGGGGAAGCGGGTAGGGTAAGGGGGAAACCGTCCTCCAGTCACTTCCTGGCGAGGATGCGACTATCATCCGAGTCGCGTCTTCGCCCCTCCCCCCTCGCGGCCTACCAGCTGGATTGGCGCATCCGGGACCTACCAGAGCTTCAGCAGCGGTGGCGAGGCGCTGGAAACATCGCGGAGCGGACAAGGCCTTCCTGGGATCGCCGGTTGGAGCTCTGGAATGCTGCTCCAACATCGCGGAGCTGTGGGTGCGGAGCTCCCAACGTGGGCGGCGCTGACTTTAACATTGCAGAGTCCTGGGACCCTTTGCCGGGGGTCACCAGCGCGCATCTCTGCCCAGCGCAGCCTGTGGACATCGGGAGCCGCGGACTCCGGTGGAAGGTGGCCGATGAGAGTTTCCCGGCGAGAGGGCCTGAATATCGGGCCGCCCGTAGCGGCGACTGCGGGGTGCGCGGGAGGCCGCGATCACGGGTGAACATTGGGGAACATCGGCGAGGAGGTTGACTGGATTTTGGTTCCTTCCCTCACAGTGGGGAACTTTGGTGCTGCTGTGGGGATGTTTATGTTGTGGACTACTGTGTTCTGTGTTTTGTGGTTTTTTTGGTATGACTGTAAGGGAAAAATAATTTTGTTGTCTCTTCATTGAAGACATTGACAATAAATTAAATCAACTCAAATCAAATCAAATCAGAGGTAGAGTTCGGGGATAGGGCCACGGTACGCCTCAAACAAGGATTGTTCGATGTACCCGACAAGGGGGTAGGCAAAGCTGGGGCCCCTGCACGTGCCCATAGCTACGCCTTGGATTTGGAGGAAATGGGAGGAGTCAAAGGAAAAGTTGTTGAGGGTAAGGACCAGCTCCGCTAGGCAGATGAGAGTATTGGTAGATGGGGATTGGTTGGTTCTGCGGTCAAGGAAGAAACAGAGGGCTTTCAGACCCTCCTGGTGGGGGACGGAGTTGTAGAGTGATTTAAGGTTGGTTGTTGAAAATTATGAGAACATTTGGGAGTAGTACTTCAGTGTCTTCCAAATATATCACTTGGGGAAATTGGAATCAATGATCGATAGGCAAAATCAGTATTGTACAACAGACGATCTTTACAATGAGTAGGTTTAGATACAATCTAAGTACATTCCCACAATGTCGAACATCAGGATAATCAAAGTCAGCGTACTTAAATGATGAAACATATAATTTAGGTTGAGGGTAGGGAGTGGCTTATGATCAGTGCTAGGTAAAAGAAGGAAATGACAATCAGGCTGAATATAGAAGGCTCATAAGGTCCATCAAAGAGAAAATAAGAGGGGCAAAGATCATTGAAAAATTACAGATAAAGGGAAACTGAAAGTTTTCTTTAACTAAACGAGTACAAAGAATAGGAATGTGGCCAATCAGGGAATTAAATTGAAGCATTGAGAATGGTTAATGAGTTCCATGCATTTGTACTTATTATGAAAGGTTGTTTTTATTTTAGCATTAATTTATGGGGTGCGAAAATTTCTGGTATTTATTGCCCATTCATAATGTTCCTTGAGAAGGAATTTATTGAGCTACCTTTGCGAGCCGTTGCAGTCCTTCTCAAATATTATTGGGTGGAAATGTTCCAGGATTTAGACCCAGCAGCGGTGAATGGACAGCAATGGATTTCAAAGAAACATAGAAAATAGGTGCAGGAGAAGGCCATTCAGTCCTTTGAGCCAGCACTGTCATGCAATATGACCATGGCTGATCGTCTAAAATCAATACCCTCTAGCTGTTTTTTTCACCCATATCCCTTGATTCCATTAGCCCCAATAGCTAAGTCTAACTGTCTCCTGAAAACATCCAGTGAATTGGCATCCGCTGCCTTCTGTGGCGGAGAATTCCACAGATTAACAACTCTCTGGGTGAAAACGTTTTTTCATCATCTCAGTCCTAAATAGCTTACACCTTATTCTTAAATTGTGACTCCTGGTTCTGGACTCCCCCAACATGGGGAACATTTTTCCTGCATCTAGCCTGTCCAATCCCTTAAGAATTTTATATGGTTCTATAAGATCCCCTCTCATCCTTCTCAATTCCAGTGAATGCAAGCCCAGTCGACCCATTCTTTCATCATATGTTAGTCCCACCATCCTGGTGAACCTAAGCTGCACTCCCTCAATAGCAAGAATGTCCAAAATTGCACACAATACTCCAGGTGCGGTCTCACCAGGACCCTGTACAACTGCAGTAGGACCTCCTTGCTCCAATACTCAAATCCTCTCACTATGAAGGCCAACATGCCATTTGCTTTCTTCAAGAAAACAAAGAGTAGATGTCAGCCTCCAGGAAGGCATGTGCCTTGTTGACGACGGCTAATCAAGATTTTTTCTGGATTGTATCAAGTTTCAGTGTTTTAGATCAAGGCTGATCTGAGCAAGAAGTACTTCATCACACAGCTTACTTGCTGTTTATATGTGATGAAAAATCTGAGAGGCAGGAGGGGAGTCATTTAATGTAAAGCCCCCAGCGTGTAATCTGTTCTTGTACCTCTTGCAATTATGTGTCTTATTCAGTCATGGTTGTAATGCGTGATGAACCATAGGATAATGATGGTGAGGGATCTGATGAAAGTTAGGACATAGAACTGCAGATGTAATTATTGGACTACATTGTTGGATGTGGTCATTGCCTGGCACTTGTTGGGCACAAATGTTATTCTGAACATCTAAACTTTGATCTGGTATATTGATTTTGAGATTACATAGGCCTGTCTGTTGTATGGTTTTATTGTTTAGCGTATATGCAATCCAGCGACACAGGTTTGCAAAGATGGCATCTGCTGCTGTCATGCCCATCTACACTCTCCTGATCATAGTAAAAGGGAGGTATCTGAGATCTATGCTGCATGGTGAAAAGATAAATAAGGAGAAGTTCTTGAAAGAATATCTATACTTAACAGAAGGTACACCACCAAAACTTAATAGGATGCATCCTAGATTGCTGAGGAATGTAAAGCAATATATTACAGAGCTCGGTCTTCACAGAGATGCTGCAAGAGGAATGAAGAATAATAAATGTTCTACCCCTTTTTTCAAGGGGAAGGAAAAAATATAGAAACTACTGCCCAGTCAATTTAATTTAAATATCTGGGAAGCTTTTAAAATCAGTGATCTGGAATAAAATTAACAGCCACGTGGCCATTAATGGTTTAATTAGTGGATGTCAGCACAGACTTGCAGAAAAACAGAGAGAATGAATGAAGACATTGCTGCTGATATCACATATTTCAGTTTCCAACAGGCGTGTGTTGAAGTACCTTGTCAAATTTTCAGTATTGCTTTTCAACAAGCTGAAGAAATTATTTGTATATAAATTTATTCCTCCCTACTTATGCCTCTTTCTTTCCATCTATTTCTTTACTTTTCTTTCTCATTTTCTCTTTTCCTTTCTGATGAATCAAATCCCTCAGTGTACTTCACTGCAATCCATCGTACTTCTAATCCCAATATATTTCTTGCTGCATAACCTTCCTTGATGAGCACTGGTTATCTTCCTCATGAGGGAAGCATTCTCTCTGCAACTCACTATCAAAACCTTTCATAATTTTAAGTTCTCTGCCACGTTATTTGTTTTTTTTTTTCAAGCAAGTTGACATGGGCATTTTATGGCATAGAATAAGTGTGGCACGGTGGCGCAGCGGTAGAGTTGCTGCCCTGCAGCAAATGCAGTGCCGGAGACCCAGGTTTGATCCCGACTATGGGTGCTGACTGTACGGAGTTTGTACGATCTCCCCGTGACCTGCATGGGTTTTCTCCAATTTATTCGGTTTCCTCCCACACTCCAAAAACATAAAGGTATGTAGGTAAATTGGCTTGATAAATGTAAACATTGTCCCTAGTGTGTGGAGGACAGTGTTAATGTTCAAGAAGGAACTGCAGATGCTGGCCTCCTCCGTGGCCAGAGTGAGCACCACCGGGAATTGGAGGAGCAGCACATTGGGCAGTCTGAGGAAGGGTTTCGGCCAGAAAAGTTACCTATTTCCTTCGCTCCATAGATGCTGTCGTTCATCAGGCATTTTTGTCTACCTAGGACAGTGTTAATATGTGAGGAACGCTGGTCAGCGTGACCCGGTGGGCCGAAGGGTCTGTTTCTGCGCTGTATCTCTAAACTAAACTAAAGTAACATTTTCTGTATCTGGTTTTCACCACTGGGTTTGTTCATGTCAAAAACAGAATATCCTTTTCAGTTAAAAATTCTTATACGTGCTACATAACCTCATACCTCCATACTTTTTGCACTAAAACCATTTTGGAGCTCTAAATTCTTTTAACTACTACCTCTTGTGTAGCACCAGTTGCTTTGGCATAAAATGACTTGCAGTCCTTTTATACAACATCAGAAGGAGTACAATACCTTATATTTACACAGAATTTGTCATGTGAAACATGACAATATGGATGCAAAACCAAGAAGGGAAAGATTAGAATGGTCACAAAAGGACTAATCATTAGTCCACCTTTGACGATTGAGTTAGTAACTGCCTAGGGATGAGGAAATTAAAGTGACATTTATGGTCAGAGCAAATTGAAACCATGGCTAATGTATCAGATCATTGACCTGAAATTCTGCCACATCCTGTTACGGAATAACTAAAATGAGGAAAAGACTTCACGATGATAGAGATGAGTGTTTAATTACAGATTCTAAAGCTAAGCCTTTACGACAACATGGATGATTAATCTCGACTTTTCTTGTGCTCAACACCATTTCAGTACGCAGTCTTTAGCTAATTCAATTCCTTCCAGATGTGGTCAATTTGATTTTCTGTGACATGATCTGATGACACCCAAGTTGTTTTGTAGATTGTTTTATGAGGGAATACACTTCCCCAATCACAAGATTATTGTTAACACAGGTCTCAGCAAACATATCGCCATTTTCATTCATTTTCCCCACTCCATGCTTTCCCATTATTGCCTCATATCTGTCGTTTTGGCCTCCAACCTTAGCGTTGAAGTCACTCATCAGCATAATGTGGTCACTGCCTCTAATACTACCAAGTTGGTGGTTCCAGCTATTATAGAACCTGCCTTTGACCTCATCCTCTGCATCGTTGGTGGGTGCATAACATTGGATTATGTGGGCTTTCACTCTCTTGTTGCTGGTTTTGAAGGTTGCGGAGATGTGGCGAGAGTTGATGGGTTCCCACGCGTTAGAGCCTTTCCAGCACCCTTCGTCATCATGATAGCCACTCCCTCTCTATGATTCGCTCCCTCTACTTCCTGTCTGGAGTAGATAATGGACTGCTCGCTGACCAATTTGATCTCCCCTGACTGTGTCCATCTTGTTTCAGTCTAGCCCAGAACTAAGAGATTGTAGCGCACCATTTTGTTGACAATTGTGGCAGCCTTGCCAGCCTGGAACATGGTTTGAAAGTTCCATGTCCCCACAAGGATGGATTATTTGTCGTCATAAGGTGTGTCAGCTTCCCAGCACCTTTGCAGGTTTGGCTGGTAAGCGTCATGTTCCCCATCGCTGGGACACCTTCTTCAACCAAGTGTGCAATTTGGTTTTCATTTATCAATGTTTCTGTAACTCACACTTTTTTTTCACGGTGGGGTAGTTAACCCCACGCCCAACCCCCAACCTGGAGGACCAGGGACTGCTTCGTCTGCCTCCTCACCCGAGACCTGTCTGGTTTGGTTGAACCTGCCAGGGATATGAAACCCCATCCCCTATAGCTCTCAAGATCACTGGAGTACACAAGCCTCTCCTCCACATCAAGGTTGCATTCCAGGAGAGGAAAATAAGTGAAGTGCTTTGAAGGAATGTTGACAAGTTTCTTGAAGGTTGAATGTCCATTCATATAGGCCAGTGGTTCCCAAAGTGGACAGTCCTGCCATCTTGGGGGGTGCTGTGGGATTACCTAAGGGGGCACTAAGAGACAAGAGGGGGTGCCAGAGGTGGGCGGGACATTGGGGAAGAGAGGTGTCAGTAGGCCTTGACGTGTCTACAGGGTGATTGGTCTGCCAATGACCAGTTGCGCTCCACTGACGTCCTCTCCAAAACCACACACTGTTTTGCAAAATAGTATTTCTTACAATTTTTCAAAGCTGGGTAAATTGGAATCACATCATCAAACCCATCCAGCACATTGACACTTTACTGACCAGTGAAGTAGTTACTACAGTAAATGTGGTAACTGAGACTCTTGCTAAATGACTATCAGATCAATACAGTTGTACTGTTGCTACCACTGGATCAAGTTCAGCAATTTTACTAAATTAATTTATAAAAAATGTTGTAATTAGATTTTGAATAAATATGTAATTAATTGTTACTGTATTGAATTTTATTTTTATTATTATCTTCCTTAATGGTTTGTGCAAAGCATTATTCTGAATAATGTTTTTATCGAGCTACTGGCTCTAAAAAGTTTTGGAACCACTCATCTAAACAAATGCAGAGTTACAATTATGCTTTTGGGTTTTACCATGTAAATGATGGAAGATGTTGTGAAGTGAGAGTAGGTGAGACAATCAATGCACACTATGTAGCTTCTGACCAAAGCTGATCCACTGAAATTTCCAATTCATAGTGAACTTCAATGTGTGGATGATCAGGGGTTCAGTGGTGGCATTTCCACTAATTGTCCAGAATGAATGCATAGATTATCGATGAATATAGTCACTGCCTGGCTGCTGTGTAATGCAAACATATATTGATACATTAGTTGTGGTTCAAGCATAACCAAATTTTACTGTATTGATCAAGCCTGCTTCATTATTTGAGGACTTGTGGTGAAACAAAGCTCAGGAAAAATCAGCAAACATACTAAATTCATAGAAGGAAAATAGATTATGAACATTGACCCTATCCTGACAAGTTCTTATCATTCTCTGGACCTGTGACTATTGGCCTTCAATTTATTGGTCTGAAGAAGGGTCTCGACCCTTCATCTTCTTGACTATGGCTTGCACAGCCTAAAGTTGTAGGACAACTTGTTCTATTTGATCTTATTTGATTGTGCACGCTGGGTTGATTGCATTCATTGAAGCAGGGCGGCCCACGTGAAGGTTGCAATCTTCCACCCCAGTCTCGACCCGAAACGTCACCTATTCCTTTTCTTCAGAGATGCTGTCTTATATGCTAAGTTACTCCAGCTTTTTGTGTCTATCTTCGGTTTAAACCACCATCTGCAGTTTCTTCCTACACTATTGGCTTTCATTGTTTTCTTCATGCTGACTCGATTCCAGCAAGCAGAACATAATTTCCTTGATTTTGACTTACTTTAATTTTATTTGGGCTTCTGTGGCTATCTTGGGCTAAATGCTGACTTAATGTTTCTGGCTTCACATGGGCAGGGAACTGCATTCCATATATTCCAGGTTTTAATTAAACTTGGAGCTGTGGCCTAGTGCGACATAAACCGAGTATCAGTGAGCAAATTAATGGTAAGTTAAACAACTGGAGATAGTACTTTACTGATGATGTGGAGAAAACTGATGGCTTTGATTTGTCCTGCATTAGGTGGACCCGGCTTGTGTATTCTATTGGGTAGATGACATTGTGTTGCTGTACCAGAAACATTTGGCTAGTCTGGAGCACCTTTCTTAAGCATTACATTTGGGGTTTTGTTGGGCTCCATGATCTTCAGCCATTTTCTGATATCTTGTGTAGTGCGTCAAATTAACGTTTTTGGCTGCGATGATGGTACTTTAAAAGCAATCAGTTACTTGATACTTATCATTATAGATAGAAGGAAACACTTAAATTTGGTGTCATGTTTCATGGATCGTGTTATTCAGATTAAGGTCAGATGGATGCCCTTTCATCCAAGCCTTGGATCAGCATGATATAAAATACAAATCTTTAGAGGACCATCTGAATGCAAATGAGAACATCCAGTCAAATATTCAATTTATACTTGCAACCATAGTTCTTCTTTAAGTAGTCTTTTCATCAAATAATTCAATTTTGGAATAAGTAACGGTGTTATCTTTGACTAGTTGAAATGATTAAAACATTGATATAATTTCATTTTAATAGCATCGGTTGGGACGGGACACTCATCGAGGGTCAGATAATATCTCCAACAAGTCATCCGACAGCGATGTCAGTGATGTGTCTGCCGTATCAAGGACAAGTAGTGCTTCACGAATGAGCAGCACAAGTTACATGTCTGTGCAGTCTGAGCATCCTCGAACAACCAGGAAGATCAGGTGAGGCCCAGTGATGGTGTTATCTTGCACAGAACATTGTTCTATCAATCCATTTCAGATTTAAACAATGTAATCAATGAAGGGCTTACACTCATACCACATAAAATAATTTTGTATTTAGAATGTTGCTTCAGCTTACAAACAGTATCACTTCAAACTTTCAGAGACCTCAGCATTATAACATTATTGATAAACTTTGAGGGAAACAATGTCGCCTTCTTCCAGCATCTTTTTGTGATGGCCTTTGTTGTGATGAGCTGAAACTCTGTAGATGATACTGACTTTTCAGAGCAATTTACCCATTTAACAGCAATAAATCTGGAACTTTCACAGAGGCACAATTTGATGCAGAATTCGATACATTACAAATTTAGAACACTAAATTTGCCAGTGTACTCCACTCTGGATGCCAAGTGCCTCTGAATCCCAACATTTCCCCAAGATCTCATTACTTAAAAAGTATACTGATACTAATATTTAATATGCAACAGTAAACCAGATTGTAAATCAAACCAATGTTTCAAAGATCTCTTATTAGGAAACGTAAACTAAATAGTGAAACAAATAATGAAATGTTTTTTCACTCACTGTTACCTGTGTTGAAGTCTTAATGCATTCCAGATTTCCTTAATTAGGAAGTATATTGCTAATTTATTTGCCACCAGCCTAAACAAAGATCTCTATTCTTTCCCCATACCCTGAACCCACTATCACCAGCAACACCACAATCTTCATTCCTAAGATGTTGATTTATTGCTATCATGTTATTATTCAGATGTCTAACAGGGCAAAGGCATTTTAATATTTATTTAGATTCATGTGTTTCCCCTCACTGCTGAACCTGAATTATAGATGGGAAATTAAAGAGAAAGAGTGATGAAGGGAAGAGCTTTGTATTGTTTCTTCTGAAGGAACAGATTGTGTTTTTTTCTGGGTTGGAACAAATAGACCAACAGAATGAAAAGGCATTCAGTTCAGTAACAAATTAGATCTTAAGCACAGAAGTAGTGCCTTGTTAAACCTGCTATACCCATCATCTCTTGTTGTTCATGGCCACAATACATATCAATTGAAGTGTTAGAAAGTAATGTGATATATCTCTTCAATTCTTCACATTCCACAATGCCAGTGAAGAATTTAGAATTCAAGAGCTACTTGCTGTGATCAATCACAGCAATTACCTGCTGTGATCAAGGTTCCCTGAACAGCCCCAAATTAACTGCTGCCATTAGCCTTATTAGGTTGGGTTTTTTTTAGTTTGTTAAATTTTGCTGTATTACTTCCTTAATAATGTCTTTCAACCACATATTCCAAAATAAGACATGGATTTATGATATTTAAAGGTCAGAGCAGAATCAAAAATTAAAGGTTAATGGGATATTCATTTCATTATGAAGTGTTGCTTTCATAAAAATACAGATGTTTCCTTTTATAATAAGATTGTGATCTGCTCCATCAGACCACAGCCTGTTGTATATACTGAAGTATTTGAAAGTTTGTGTTAAGCATCAACATTTTAAATCGTTAATGAAAAACCAACACTGCCAGTCAATAGTTGGTATATATTTTGTATTTGTGTGTATAACTACAATTATTATTGTTGAAATACAAAGGTATTCAAAAATATTGTAATGGTATTTATGTGATATTTTGTTTGTTTTCTAGTTAAATTTAGTACAGAAATATATAGAAATTGTTGACCTCATTTCAGAATTATTCTAAACTTCTTGTGATTTTATGCTTGACATTGGTACTTTATTGCATAGTTTGATCATTTGTTTCATTGCAGTTTTTTTCTCCATTTGGATATCTTTAATTCCTTTCAATATAACTAATTTCACCTTTTTTTCCATTCTGTTTTGCATGCCTCCATTGTTTTGTGTTTTGATCTTCAGGCGGTCAAAAGCATTAGAGGAGAAGAAAGAGGGAGGGGAAGAAGGAGAGGAGGAAGAGGCAGAATTGGAGGCTGAGGTAGAGGAGGAAGAGGATATAAAGAAAGAAGGGGAGGGGGAAGATCTGCCCCTCAATGAGAAAAAAGAGGATAATGAGGAATTGGGGCTAGAAAAGGCAAAGGAAGGGCAAGAGGGAGATGGGCAAGAGGAATGTGGGCAAGAGGAATGTGGGCAAGAGGAATGTGAGCAAGAGGAATGTGAGGAGGAGAAATGTGAGGAGGAGAAATGTGAGGAGGAGAAATATGTAGAGGATGAGGAGGAGGAGGAGGAGGGGGAGGAAGAGACAGAGAAGATACAAAGGAAAAAAGAGGATTTGCAAAGACGATACTCTGAAAATGATGTCAGGTAAACATAATGTAGTTGGTTTACATAGTCTTAGAGTTGACTATAGCAGATCCCCATCCAAACCCTGCACCCTCATCGCCCTCCTCTGTGTGGACTCAAGCAATTATTTTCTATTTGTGTGACAATTAGTTATTTAATGTGACAACAAACAATCTCTCCTGTTTGTGTCCCTTTTAACTAATATTGTACTATTTGTTGATGGTCACATGCAGCAGTTTATCTTGATTGGACAGACAGACAAATATATATATTTCTTATGATGTGCAAGGCCATTCAGGAACATTTTGAAAAATCATGCTCTTGAATCACTTTTACTAAAGATTATAGACAGTTCAGAGACTTCTTTTACAAAACCATTCTTTTGTATGTAACATTCAGAAATGTCCTCTTATTTCCCCACCATCCTTTCCCACTATCTAATATCAGAATTCTAGACTAATATAATAGCATAAAATGAAAAGAATGACCACAGTACAGATAACTAGACAATTGACTTTGGAAAGTAACTAATCAAGGTGACAACAAAGTATCATCATCATCGTCAAAGGTCCAAATTCCTAGTGGGAATTTCCTTCCTGCAGCCTTGATCACTGTAAGCTGATTTAATATTGATAATGAATGTGTCTTTTTAACCAAACATTGTGTTATACCAAGAGAAAAAAATGGTGTCCCTGCTTCCTGCGTCACTAAATTCTGACACTTGTTCGATCACAGTTAGCTGAATCCCAATCCTGTCGGCACTATTAATAAAAACAACTAGAATGAGATGTTTTCCCACAAGGGCAGAAGTGAAATTTGAAGGCAAGTCACTGCCTGTACTTCTGTCATGCACTCCTCAAAGGCAGTTTTGGTGGACCTGGCAGAGATGACTAGGCAGATGACTATCCTTTGGCTGTTATTAACAAGTGATACTGAACAAATACGTATGTTGTCTATCTGGTGGTAGCAATGACCATACAATAAACTTTTGTGAGCTGATCAGCTTCCCTTTGCTGTTTTTAAAATGTCAAATATACATGATGTTGTATGTTGGTGTTAGGTGGTGCACTGTCTGAAAGGTTGTAGGAAGCATCATTGAAAATGTCTTTCACAGAGGGAGCACAGGCACAATCATTAACTCAAAAACTCTGAGCTAGTCAAGAGAGAGACAAGAGTGTTTTATTATGTTATGTCCCAGATAGAACAATGACATTCTTACTTGCTGCAGCTCAACAGAATATGTCAACATAATACACTGTAAACAATATAGACAGTGTAAATAAACAAGATTTAAAGAAGTTCAGTGTATATATACACACACAGATACACATACATTTTTACACACACACACATACAAACACACACATGAACACACACACAAAACAAACAAATAGTAGTGCAATAATAACAATAATAGTCTATTGTAGTTCAGAGCTTATTTGAGGTTGTAGTGTTTAATAGCCTGATGGCTGTAGGGACAAAGCTGTTCCTGAACCTGGACGTTACAGTTTTCAGGCTCCTGTACCTTCTTCCTGATGGCAGGAGGGAAATGAATGAATGACCAGGATGGTGTGAGTCTCTGATGATGCTGGCAGCCTTTTTGAGGCAGCGAGTGCGTTAAATCCCTTCGATGGTAGGGAGGTCTGAGTCGGTGATGAACTGGGCAGTGTTCACAACTTTTTGCAGCTAGAGATTATTTTGCCAACTGGACACATTTATTCAATCAACAGCGTACATCAGATAAAAGAAACCAAAGGCATATATCTCTGTAAGACACAAAACCCAACAGGTCTAACTATGTCAAATAAAATAAATTAAAGATAGTATTTAATCAGAAGGAAAAAGCTTTCAATATTGACAAAAATGGTATTAAACTGGCGAAACTGAAATGGAGTAACCGTGCGCACAATTTGAGCACGTGAGAGCTCTATGGCTGCAAGAACAGTGAGTAAGTCACATCCTAAGGAAATATTGTAACTGATCAATCTATTAAGAGTTTTTAGACAATATAAGTAGCAGATATAAATGGGGGTGCGGGGGATAGGGGAGGCAATAAGTATGTTTATGGATGTTCAGGGGGTCTTTGATAAGTTGCTATGAAAAAATGTTGAACAAAAGTAGTCCCCATAGGACACTAGCCTACTAGAAGATTTCCAGAGATATCAAAGATAGACGCAAATTGCTGGAGTAACTCAGCGGGACAGGCAGCATCTCTGGATAGAAGAAATTAGTGACATTTCGGGTCGAGACTTCTTCAGACTGATATCAAATTAGACCTTCTTCAATAAAGGTATACAGTATATGGCCGACTGACTTTGATTCAGTGTACGCACTGTTTGCAGTCCTCTTATGCATATGCTTAAACAATGGGGCACAGAAACAAGCTTGCTGTATTGAATACATTTTAATCCATTTTATTAGCCAAGTATGTAGACATACAAGGGATTTGGCTTGGTGCTTTGCTCGCAATACGATATACAGTGGAGAATTAAAAATAAAACATTATCATTTAAACGTGAAGAATTAAATGAAATACCAGAGTACAAGGAGGCTACAGACTTTTGGCTGTTGACTGGAGCTACTGCTCGTGGAAAAAAGCTGTTTTTATGACAGTCCGGAGTCGCCTTCCAGAGGGAATTGCTTCAAAGAGTTTGTGGCCAGGGTGAGAGGGGTCAGAGATGATCTTACCCACTCTCTTCCTGGCCCTTACAGTGTACAGTTCGTCGATGGGGGAAGGTTGCAGCCAACAACCTTGTTGGCTGATTGAAGATGCCATGTAGGCTCCGAATGTCATGCCTGGTGGCTGAGCCAAACCAGACCATGATGGAGAAGGTGAGGATGGACTCTATGATGGCAGTATATAACTGGACCATCATTGCCTGTGGCAGAATGTGTTTCCTCAGCTGCCGCAGGACGTTCATCCTCTGCCCTTTTTAACTGTGGAGTCGATGGTGGCCCCCCATTTAAGGTCCATGGAGATGATGGTTCCAAGGAACTTAAATGATTCCACAGATGTGACTGTGGTGTTGTCGATGGTGACTGGAGGGAGGGGATGGGACGGTCTCCTAAAGCCCACAATCAATTCCACTGTCTTAAGAGCATTGAGCTCCAGGTTGTTGCAATGGCACCAGGACGCCAGCTGTGTCACTTCCTGTCTGTTGGCAGATTCCTCCCCATCCTGGATCAGTCCAATCAGGGTTGTGTCGTCCACAAACTTGAGAAGCTTGACAGAGGACTCTGGAGGTGCAGTCGTTAGCGTAGAGAGAGTAAAGGAGAGGGGAGAATACGGAACCTTGCGGTGCTCCTATGCCGAGGGTCTGCAGGTGCGAGATGTATTTTCACAGCCTCACATGCTGCTTCCTATCTGTCAAGAAATTGGTGATCCACTGACAGAGGGGTTCAGGCACAGTCAACTGGGAGAGTTTGGAGTGTAGTAACTCTGGCACAATTATGTTGAATGCAGAGCTAAAATCTACAAACAAAATCCTTGCATAGGTCCCCTGGCAGTCTAAGTGCTGGAGGATGAACTGCAAGCCTAGATTAACTGCGTCATCCACTGATCTATTTGCCCAGTATGCAAAGTGCAGGGTGTCCAGCAGGGGGTTTGTGATATATTTCAGGTGGACCAGCACAAGTCTTTCAAGGGTCTTCATGACTACAGAGGTCAGTGCGACAGGCCTGTAGTCATTAAGGCCAGCAATCCTTGGCTTTTTTGCTACGGGAATAACAGGGGAGACTTTGAAACAGGCAGGGACAGTACAGGTTTGCAGGGACCGATTGAAAATGCCTACTGGTGCCAGCTGTTCGGCACAGAGCTGGAGGGGCAGATATTGTCCGGTCCTGGGAATTTCCGGCTTTTCTGTCTCCTGAATAGTTTTTTCACCTCCTCAATTGCTTTTGTTAGTGATGGAGAAGGGGCCAGACTGATGTTGGGCAGCAAGGAGGGAGTGGGTTGTGTGAGAAGGCCGAGTCTTTACAGACTGGAGTCAGGCTCTAAGTTGATGTGAAGTGGTGATTGGGGAGGAGTGGGTGGGGGAGGGAGGGAGGGGGTACCGGTGTTATGTTTCTGTCCATCGAACCTGCAGTAGAACTCGTTCAGGTCGTTGGTCAGCTGACGATTGTCCAAGGAGTGTGGGGTTTTCCTCCTCTTTTAGCTCGTGATTTCTTGCAAGCCCTTCTCCACTGAAGAAGAGTCATTATCTGAGAACTTGCTCCTCAACTTCTCAGAGTACCTTTCCTTTGAGCTCTGATTCCTCTTCTCAGCTTGTACTTGGCCTGCCTGTAGAGGCCTGCATCTCCGCTCCTGTAGGCCTCTTCTTTAGACTGGCGTAGCTGTCTGAGTTCTGCTGTAAACCAAGGCTTCTCATTGTTGATCCTGATCCGGGTCCTAGTGGGAATGCAGCTGTCCTCACAAAAGCCGACATATAATGTCACAGTGTCTATATATTGATCGAGGCTTGGGGTTGCTTCCCTGAACACATTCTAATCAGTGCAGTCAAAACAGGACTGTAGGTTTTCAATGCCCTCGCTTGTCCACTTTTTCATTGTTCTGACCACAGGCTTGGCAGATTTTAATTTCTGCCTGTAGGTCAGAATAAGGTGAACTAAACAATGATCAGAGAGACCAAGATCAGTTTCATGCGGTTCCCAGCCGCATGGGGAACAGAGTGATGTGCATTCCTGATTATAGTATAACAATGATCGAATGTTCTCTCCCCTCTGGTGGGCAGGTAATGTGATGTCTATATTTTGGAAGCTCTCGGCTGAGGATAGCCTTGTTAAAATCCCCCAAAACAATGACCATGGAGTCCGGGAAGTCATTCTCTATGCAGGCTTGGGAGGGTGGATGTAAACTGCAGCGACAATGAAAGAGGTAAATTCCCTCGGAGAATAAAAGGGTTTGCAATTTATTTTTAAAAAAGAGTAACATAAAAAGGTAGTGAAATAACAAATAAAAATATTTTTTTAAATGCTGGAAATAGTCAATTGGTCAGGATTTAGTTTAGTTTAGAGATACAGTGCGGAAACAGGCCCTTTGGCCCACCGGGTCTGTACCGACCAGTGATCCCCACACATTAACATTATCCTACACCCACTAGGGAATTTTTTTAAATTTAACAAGCCAATTAACCTACAAACCTGGACGTCTTTGGATTGTGGTGGGAAACTGAAAATCTCGGAGAAAACCCACGCAGGGCACGGGGAGAACGTACAAACTCCGTACAGACAGCACACTAGTTGGGATCGAACCCGGGTCTCCGTTGCTCGGATCTGACCTATTTTTCTCTTTCCTGGATGCTGCCTGATCAACTGTGCTTTGCCAGCACTTACTATTTTTGTTTTTAATTTACAGCATTTACATTTTGATTTTGATATTCTATGACACTATTTGAAGTAGTTTACCTCTATGTGGTGGGTAGGAAATGAAAGGGATAATAGCTGTCCCTGACAGCTGCTCAGCACCCAGAGTAATCAAACCTCTTGCCTACCCCATAATGAGTTATTGCACCGTTGAAAGCATAAAGAATATTGGAAATGATTCTAGGTATTTATCTACTGAAGATCTCCAGCACAAAGACTAAGCCCAAGAGTATAGTTTAGTTTAGGTTAGTATAGAGATTTAGCCTGGAAACAGGCCCTTTGGCCCACCGAGTCCATGCCGTCCAGCCATTACCTGTTCTATCCTGCACACTAGGGACAAATTACAGAAGCCTACAAACCTACACGTCTTTGAAATGTGGGAGGAAACTGGAGCATTTGGAGAAACCCCATGTGGTCACAGAGAGAACTTACAAACTCCGTACAGACAGCAATTGTAGTAAGGATCGAACTCGGTAGACCATCACATTACATTTTATCATTGAGGGTGGTGCATTTACAAATATGAAAAGTGGTCACCTTTTAGATCAGAGATTACCATGTCATCATATTGTGCAATAGAATTTCCACCCCCCTAAAAACTTAAAGTAACGTTAGCACTGTATCTCCAGCAGACATATTTATTAGGTGCCATTGAATAAATTTGGTGCCACTGAATGGACATTGTAGGTGCAATAGTTTTGAAAATCTATTCAAAAAGAAATGTATAAGTGATTTATTTTCTTCTTTGAGGGATTGGATAATTGCCTGTTTTTCACTGTGAGCAACAAATCGGCTAAGGGGTCAGGAGAAAGAATGCCTGAAAATGTGGTTACAAAATTTGTGATAAAAATTAAAAAATAATCACAATACTTATTTTATAATGATATGTTAAAATATATGTTGCAGCCAATAATCTAAATGTCAAGACTAATTAATTTTGGTATTAAGTATGTATTGTGCAATGTATGCCAATGACAACTGAGAAATTCCCAGTTTCCTTGCAACAACTGTTTATAATGTTTTCACTCGTATGGAAAAACATTTTGCCCCCAATGAATTAATCAACTCTGGGTGTAAATTGCTCGTTTTTGATTTTTGCCACGTTGCTTTAGAATGTTATGTAACTATATATTTTTAAAAAGCCGTATCAATTAGATTAATCTTTCATCACCAGGGAATAATTGCACAGATTGGAATCTTCTGACATAGATGAGACATGATTGAATTAATTAAAATTATGAATGGGAGTGGATGTGTAAAATGTAACCAGTTCTATTTCATCCACTTCCTAGAGTATATTAAGCAGAGACTGTTCACAATGATTAGAAAGTGAATCAGCAGGTTAATGATGCATAAATCTAAGATACTTCCTAAAATAAACTAGATTAGTCTGTGAGTGCGTAGAGAATGCAAAGTTGTTCTGAAATGTTGAGATGAGAGAAAATAAATCAAATGAAACTTGCATTAGATATAAACGCCAGTACAGACTTGTTGGGCAGAACAGGATTTCCCTGTACAGTATATTCCATGATGTTTTAGGTACGTATTACTTCATTTTTAATGAGTTTGTAATCCTTCAAGTAATATTCAAATCCTTCAAGTAATAACTCCCATTTGCCCACCCTCAGCTTAATATTTAAGTTTATTTCCATATCAAAGTTACTGAAGACAGCAATGACAAGCATAGATAGGAACACTGAGGTTAACTTGAACACTGTTCACTATTTACTGTTTATTTTTAATCTGGGGTAAGACTTGTACAGGTTTGTGCTTTTATCTTACTATCATGACTTCAATGTCCAGTGAGCACTAACTGCATTTTAGTGATATCACAGGTTCAGTTCTGTGAGTGCTTACTATATGTGAGGTCAGGCATACAGGACCTGTGTGTGGACGCAAGCACACCAACCATTGTCCATACCTCACTGCTCGCTGGTCAGCCCATCGTCATTACAGTGAGTGATTTGAACAATGAGGTGTCCTCAGTAAATAAAACTCTTCATAGCCAATGTATATAACGTGAACTTTCGCCAAACATTTGTTTTTCATCAGATCACCTGATACCATTGTAACCACTTCTGCCAGCAAGTACATGTGTCTGAAAACATACTGAGTTTGAAACCTCAAACTCAAACTATAATCATTTCTGTAAGGCGTAGCGAACATTGATTATCTTACAAAGAATGTTGACTTCCTTTGCTTCACCTAAATTAAACTCCTGATCAATCACCAATAGATCTGTACGTGATGAAGTGCTTGAAATTTCCCGTAACTAGAACATGTTGAGAGGGATGGGCTGGGTAGAGAAGGATAGGACAGGTTGGGCTATTCCACCTGCTAACGGTTAAGTTCTTCTTTGTTTACTTGCATGGTGTGAGCTGGGTTGTTGAGGCAAGTTTGTCAGGCCTGTCGGAAAATCAGCTTTGCCTGAGAATTTATGTCATCAGCTGTTGTTTGATGTTACGGACATGCTTCCTATCGCAATGAACAGAAAGCTAGTGTAAACAAAAATTATTCACAGTGAATTATTTTTTTATGGCAAAGGAATATGAATTTTATTTATGTTATTTAACGGACAATGAGAATTTACGATAAATGTGAATCCGAGATCTTATCATGAATGCATCTTACTCAGGGAAAGCTGAGGAAATATAAGATTGCTATCAAGCAGTTCCACGTTAAAAGAACCACCGGCAGATATTGTTAATTTGTTTCCACTTAATCTGGTTGCACTGCAAAAACAAACTCTAAAGGACCTGCAGATGATGGAAATCTGAGCCAAACTAGAAAATTGTATAAAACAATGAGAGAACAGGAAACCTTTCTTGTGACTGGCTTATCTTGTGTGCACAGAGTAATGATACAATAAAAGAGTCTGCATTCCATGTGAACAAGCTTCCATTGCTGAGACAATGGTGGGTGGCGGTTGGCAAGAGCCCTCAGTGACCCATGTGGTAAAAAAGTATTCAAAAGTCAACCTTAAATGTTATTTTTTTCTGTCTCCATAGATGCTGTCTGATAAATGTTTTTTTTTTCTTTTCTGGCACAAAATATTTTAAAGAACATGGGTAGGTGACGTTTAGGCTAGGAACCCTTCTTCAGACTGATCCCAAACTAATTCAGAAGGGTCTTGACGTGAAACATCACCTGCCCATGTTCTCCAGAAAAGCAGCCCAGAAATCCAGCACTTTGTGTCCTTTTGTGTAAACCTACATCTGCAGTTCCTATTTCATAATACTAAAATACAAACCAATTTAAATGTGTTTTTAAGATTTCCTTGTGGGCTCAAAAAGAGTACTTGTATCAATTAGTGTTAGTGTTAAATAATTTATTTACTTGGAATCTCAAACCTTTGCTCCTGTACATTTTGTAATTTCTCATCTTTTAAACAATACTGATTATGGTGGAAAGGCTTTGGGGTATGAGAGGACGATTCATGGCATAACCTATTTTTAATAGTAGTTGATATCAGAAGCTACGTCATCTGCTGTGGCTGATCCAGTTATGTTTCTAGGGGTTTTATGATGCTAGCAGTGAGAGTTGGTGATGCGAATACTATTTAACATAGAAAATAGATGCAGGAGGAGGCCATTCGGTCCTTCGAGCCAGCACCGCCATTCATTGTGATCATGGCTGATCGTCCCCAATCAATAACCCGTGCCTGCCTTCTCCCCATATCCCTTGATTCCACTAGCCCCTAGAGCTCCATCCAACTCTCTCTTAAATCCATCCATCGTTGCGATAGGTGGCAAGACACTATTTTTTAAGATGATTGTTGCTTGGCAGTGTCTAGTTTAGTCTAGTTTAAATGTAAGAGTTCTTGACCCTTGCCAGAAAATAGTGTTGGTATTGCTGCATACTCGCATAGGGCTGCTTCACTGAAGGAGTTATGAGTGGGTTTGAATGTTTTACAATGTCAGCAGACATTCCCACTTATGATCTTATTATGGAATTAAGTTAGTTAATGAATAAAGCAAATGAACTGTAAGATTGATCATAAATAACTACACAAACTTAATTTGGTTGTTAGGATCCTAGCTATTCAAATTTTTTTCTCTTGATTCCCCATTAATTTTGTTTTATCAGAGCTCCTTGATGCCAAGCCTATCAACATTGTAATGCAATTACAGAATCAGATTTTATTTATTTTCTGTACCAATGGATTCATTAGCCACATCGTTCTGGATTGGACCCACTCTCTGAGTTTGCTGCCTGTCAACCTACATTAACCTGATACCGATATTGAGGAGAGGCCAAGCTGATTTCCTCATGCTGAAAGTTTTAGTGAGATGCATGCAAGTGGTGACTAGGCCGAGGACTGTGCATCCTGAGGCCCAGTATCCAAATATCATTAAATAATTAATTTAAAGTATTTTGTGCAAAAGTAAAAATAATAGCATCTTATCAGCATCAAACTCTTTACTCAAGGTTATTCAAATGCCCTTAACATCTTGCCTATTTCTTCAACAATCAGGATTCACTCGCCACATTTTGCGTTGGGGGGTGGCCTGTATTATCCCCCAGATTTTTGAGGCAGAGCAACAACAAAAAAAATAATGATTGTGCCACCCTCCCTCCGCTCGGTTGCTCCACACCCTCATCGGGTACCTCCGAAGCCGATGATCAGTGATCACTCAGCCCTCCACTTTCAAAAACGTTCCGTGGCCCCTGATGACTACAGTTAAGTCTCAGACAATTACAACAGGTAATGCGAAGAGAGAAATACTAGAATGCAAAATATATTGTTACAGTTATAAAGTCCAGATTTTTTTTAAAGTGAAACAGCTATAACATGGTAGGTTGGAAGATCGTGGCCTTACCCTTAACTTATGAGAGGTCCGTTCAGTAGTCTGATGACAGCAGGGTAAAAGCTGTTTCTGAATTAGGTGGGGCGTCTTTTCCAGCTTTTGTATCTTCTGCCAAATGGGAAAAAGGAGAAGAGATTATGATCGGGGTGTTGTCCGTGATTGTGTTGACTGCTTTCCTGAGGCGCACAATGGAGTCGATAGGTGAAAGATTGGTTTCCATGATAGACTGGGCTGCATTTACAACTCTCTGCAATTTCCAAAGATAGACATCAAATGCTGGAGTAACTCAGCAGGACAGGCAGCATCTCTGGAGAGAAGGAATGGGTGACTTTTCGGGTCAAGACCTTTCTTCAGACTGATGTTGGAGTGGGGGGGGAGAGATAGATAGATGAAGAGGAATGAAGGTGTGAAATAGAGCAACGGGAATGGAGATCAAGGAAAATGTATAATAGATTATTGTTAGCTGGGAGAAGGTAACAACAAAGCAAAAAGAGATAAAATGTAATCGGAGATAGTAAGACTGGTCAAAGAACTGGGAAGGGGAGAGATGGAGAGAAAGGGAAAGCAAGGGTTACTTGCTTGTTCATACTGCTGGGGTGTAAGGTGCCCAAGTGTAATATGAGGTGCTGTTGTTCCTTCATACACAATTATCTGCAATGTCCTGCATTGTTGGGCAGAGCTAACATAGATACTATATTTATAGACGTACTCTGCTCATCCCAATTACATTTCGCACTTGGAGCAGATTAGTGAGGCCTGAGGAGGGACTTGTTGAATATGCTGAGGAGGGGCAATTGACAGGGGGCAAGCTGAAGGCTGACTTGAATTCTTGAGGAGTTAGAACATGTCCTCGAGCCTCATGAGGCACGTTACAAAAAAACACCATTTTAGGAGACAACAATCTTCATTTATCTGGCGGGATTTTAGTTTAGAGGTACAGCATGGAAACAGGCCCTTCAGCTGAGTCCACACCTACTGTTGATTACTCTTTTACACTAGTTCTCTGTGTTCCATTGTCACATCTGCTCCGTATACATTCAGGGCAATTTACAGAGGCCAATTGATCTATAAATACACATGTCTTTGGGATGTGGGAGGAAACCCAAATGGTCACATGCAAACTCCGCACAGACAGTACCCGAGGTCAGGATTCTAAACCTGAGAAACCAAACAGATTTCTGAGGTTTAAAAGAGGCACAGTCAGCAACATTCGTGAGGTGAGGTGTCAACATTTCTTGATTAAAAGGGCATGCTAACATAGTTAGAATATTTCCTGTTTTAGAAGTTTAACATCCTATCTGTTCATCAGGAATTAATGGGGAACCAATGTTTTCCTCAGGAGAAGTTTTGCTGAGCCCTCCTGTGAGTATTAAATGTCCCAATCCTTTGTTTTCGATGACTGATTTGGACATGAAATATTACCTAGTTCATAAGGTACAAAATGTGTTACCATGGAAACAATTAAAATAATTTATACAGCTGTCCTAGAGACAAATCAACAGAGCGTGGAAATTAAACATCACCATATTTTGTATTGTCTCAATATGATGCTTTTCATGGGGGACTCACATGATAGATTTTAGTTCTTAGCAGATTGGCAATGTTTTTGATTATTTCATCAGCCTGCCAGCATGTCCTTCATTTTATTCATCATCAATCTATTTGGAAAGCTGCATTACAGCCCAAAGCATATTACTTTCTTCTGAATAGGAGCAATGGACTCAAAAACCAAATGTAATCATTGATGGGAGTGTGGCCACTAATTTTAGGACTTCCACATTCATGAGAGATTCTCAGAACTCACAAATACTGGTAAATACTGAATCATAAGGAATAGGAGTAGAATTAGGCCATTCAGCCCATCATGTCTACTCCGCCATTCAATCATGGCTGATCTTTCTCACCCTCCTCACCCCATTCTCCTGCCTTCTCCCCATAACCTCTGACACCTGTACTAACCAAGAATCAAAATACTATTAAGAATCGCACACCTCCATTTGTTTATTCTATGATTCTTTCTATTATGTTCAGGCATTGCACTGCATCATTAATAACTAGAATTACTCGATACAATTAGTTCAACAATCTCTAAACAAAAACGAGACTTCATCCAGTTGATCTGCAATTACAGAATAGCATTGTGCCATTTATTCAACATGCTGAGAGCTGTTCGTACACTGAATGTGACAATTGTCTGTCAACAAAGAAACACAGCTATAAAAAAAACACTTGTCAAACAGTCAATTGTATTTAGACATTTTCTTACATCCTATGCTTGTTGTGATGTTGGGTACGTGTCAGATTACCAACACACTCATGGTAGGGTGAACTCACATGAAAAGGACTATTTATAGTAAACAACAATAACGACAAAAAGGTCTGGGACTGTATGATGGCACAGCCCCTCATTGTCAGCAGGTAAGTGAGGATGCACTGTTGATCCCTGGCTTGTCCCAGCACTTCAGTCTTGCATTCAAAGGGGAGGCAGTGGCGGTCTTGAGCTTGCTCCAATGGCTCAGTGTTACCCTCAGTGTGGAGACACTGGTGGTCACAGACTTGTCCTCACATAGGTGTTTCTTGTGATCTTGGGCCTCGTGAGGAGGTGATGGCAGTCTCAGGCTTATCCTGGCAGTTTAGTCTTTCTACTCTGTGTGGGGACGCAGTTACTTGTCATCTGGGGGCAGGTAAGGAAACATTGGCAGTCATGGGCTTGTCCTAACAGCTCAGCTTTACTCGAAGCTTACAAAAAGGGAAGGACAGGTTGTGGTGACATGTTTTTTCTCTCCTTCCAGGCTGGAACTGCCTTGTTTTTGAGGAGTAGGGTTTTTTTTTTGGTTTTTTTTTAATTTTATTTATTAGAGGTAAATACATCAATGTACACATATATACTGTTACAGTCATTGTACCCCATAATTTTATGGCTTTTAAAGAAAAATAATACAGAGAAAGAGAGTGAAATGTGAAAAGAGTTGTGATAGTGAAAGAGCATGCCAAAGGGGAGAAGAAGCCCTTGGTCAAAGAATTAGAAAAGGGGGTTAAAAGATAGACCCTAAAAAAAGAAAAGGAAAAAGAAAACAAAAAAGAAAAAAAAGCCAGTTATTATGTTATATATATCACGCAAAAGGAATCCACCAACTCAATAGTTTTTCATCCCCCCCTGCCAAGGCCCGAGGTACTCCTGCACCCTATCTTTGTAGTAATTCTATAAATGCAGACCACGTCTGATAGAAGCGAGGAGTAGGGTTGATGAGGTGCACGTGAGTTCATCTAATAACAGCTAACTGGATGCAGCTGTTGCCCCTCTGACCGTGGCCTCAGCTCAGCCAGAACGCTGTCCAGGGAGCCAGTGTTTTCCTGCAGGAAGGCGCTCTCCATGGTTCTACTCTTCAGCTCCTCCTGTCCTGGACCATCACTGCCTGTAGCAGATTGTGGTTCCTCGGCTGCCATCAGGAAGTGCATCCTCTGTTGGGCCTTTTTGACTGTGGAGTTGATGGTGGCCTCCCATTTAAGGTCCCTGGAGATGATGGTTGCAAGGAACTTAAATTACACCACAAATGTTACTGTGACATTGTTCATGGTGAGTGGTGGGAGGGGAGGGGGAGCTCCCCAAAGTCTACAAGCAATTCCAGCGTCTTTAGAGCTGTTGAGCTCCAGGTTGTTGCGATGGCACCAGGACGGCAGCTGTGTCACTTCCTGTCTGTAGGCAGATTCCTCCCCATCCTGGATCAGTCCAATCAGGGTTGTGTTGTCCGCAAATTTGAGAGAGTAAAGGAGAGGGGAGAGTACACAGCCTTGCGGTGCTCCTATGCTGAGGGTTAGCAAGTCTGAGATGTGCTTTCCCAGCCTCACATGCTGTTTCCTGTCTGTGAGGAAGTTGGTGATCCAGTGACAGAAGGGTTCAGGCACAGTCAACTGGGAAAGTTTGGAGTGTAGTAGCTCTGGTGTTGAATGGTGTTGAATGCAGAGCTAAAATCCACAAAAAAAATCCTTGTATAGGTCCCCTGGCAGTCTAGGTGCTGGAGGATGGTGCAGGCCTAGGTTGACTGTATAATCCACTGATCTATTGACCCGATATGCAAACTGCTGGGGGTCCAGCAGGGTTTTTTTTTCAGTTGGGCCAGCATGTCTTTCCAGGGTCTTCATGACTACAGAGGTCAGTGCGACAGGCCTGTAGTCATTAAGACCAGTAATCCTGGCTTTTTGTGTACGGGAACAATAGTGGAGACTTTGAAGAAGGCAGGGACAGTACAGGTTTGCAGGGACTGGTTAAAAATGTCTGTATAGACTGTGCCAGCTGTTTGGCACAGAGCTTGAGGGTAGAGGGGGAAACATTGTCTGGTCCTGGAGATTTCTTGAATATCATACAAATAAAGGCAAATGAGACTAGCTGGTGTAGGGAACTTGATCTGCATGGACAAATTGGGTCAAAGGTATGTTTCTCTGCTAATAGTCTAATGCCTACAAGTAGGAATTCGCCCTTTTTGATGCATTAAATAAATGATGTGTGTAACGTCAGCATTCAATTTAAAATCTCACGAAAAGGGAAATTGGCAAAGACCCCATTTAAAAAAAAAAAACAATGTGGTTTTTACCATCATTTATGCATTTCAACTTCTACATGTGTGGTTCCTGGTGATAGCTGCCTGCAGAGATTGCAATTGTCATACCTTTGCTGTTGTGAATCATGAGAAAATGTAACAATTCAAAAGAACCTCTATCTAGAGAGCCACTGGGCTCCTCAAGTCCAGCATGGAGTTGAGGTAAAGCACAGGGAAGGAGAAGTTACATATTTTCTACATGGCAAAGCAACAAACACCTCACTACCCCACCTGTTAACCGACAAATGCACAGATCGGGTCCCATGTTGCAAATGGCATCATGCCACTGTGAGATATGGAGTCATCATATTGGCAGTGATTGCTGCATGTAGCTGTGGAGCCAATTATACAGAAAGACTGCTATATGTTATGGGGCATCCAACTGCGCAAGTAGAAATGGGCTACTGAGTAAAAGCTCAGGCCAGCAGAGAGCAATGCACTGATGGATTTGTGGGTTAATTTGTCATATCTCCTTTGTGATGTTGTGGTTATAACATACCGCATATGCCATCTGTTCTTTGTTGCAAAATGCAGATTTGGATGCTACATACCAGATGACATCTTTAGATGTGTATCTGAATAAGGGAAATCTTCTGGCATGGTGGAAGTTATTGTGGAGGGTGTCCAGTAATCTTTGGAACAATTTTCCAATGGTGGCTAATTGACCCTTCTGGTTTATGTGTAATCTAATAAGCAAGTGTGATCTAATACGCACAAGTAAGTTCCATTTTTGTAAACATGATACTCCTCAAGATATTACTGAAATCTCTCATCACGTCAGATTGTTTCTTGTTTAATATGATTATTCATTTAGTTCTAACAATATTTTAGTGCTAGTTGTGGTGTAAATAATCTGCTCATGTCTAGGAAGGACATGTCCAGAGCATATGGAGCAAAGTTCCATAAACTCAGCCCACAGTTGTTTATTTGCTATATATGGTAGGTGGAACAGGCAATTAAGAATATGGACTTTAGTGATATGTGCTCTTGACCTGTGATAAGAGTATTGGAGTAGAACTCCTGCTCCGTTATTTATTTCAAAACTTATGCTTTCGCACACAAAGAAAATGCAATACTGAATGTGCGGACATCTTAATGCTTTCTTAATTGAGGTTGGTTGGAAGTTTGATGATCAATATGATCAAGTTAGCTTTACTCTTTACGATGGTGCCCTGAAAATGATACACACATGATCTGCAGCAGGGCAAAAGGAAGCTAGTTCTGGATCCGGTAGGAAAGAAAGTAAACACAATGCTAGCATTTATTTTGAGAGACAAAAACAGGGATGTAATGCTGAGGCTCTATTACAAATGCGCTGGTCAGACTGCATGAAGGATATGCTGGCTTTGGAGAGGGTCCTGAGGAGGTTTATGGAATGAATAGGTTAACATATAATAAGTGTTTGACGTCACTAGGCCTATATTCAAGGGAGTTTAGAAGAATGAGCGTGGAATCTCATTGAAGTACAGAATAGTGAATGGAGTGTACATAGAGAGGATGTTTCCACTAGTGGGTGAGTCAACAACATGCTTTTAGGAAGGAGATGAGGAGGAATTTGTTTAGTCAGAGGGTGGTGAATCTGTGGAATTATTTGCCACAGATGGCTGTGGAGGCAAAGTCAGTGGATATATTTAAGGCAGAGATAGATAGATTTTTGATTAGTATGGGTGGCAGAGATTATGGAGGGAAGGCAGTAGAATGGGGTTAGGAGGGAGAGATAGATCAGCCATGATTGAATGGTGGAGTAGACTTAATTGGCCAAATGGCCTAATTCTACCCATATCACTTATGATCTTATGATCCTTGTAAACTGCTAGAAAATCCCAGATGTAAATTTTGAATAAAAGTCTAGCATCAGTAATGGTAATCATAGACTGTTGTGAAAACCACAGGTTCACTGATGTCTTTTACGTGAGGAAATCTAACACAATTACCTGCTCTGGACTGCGTGTGGCTCCTGACCCAGAAAACAGTGGTTGACATTAATCCATTTAAAACCTAACACTACCAAACCACTCATTATAAAGACAAAGGTGTCAGGAGCTGCCTTTCCTGGTAAAATCCACAGTTCATGTCATCTTAAAATGAATGTGTCAGTGTAGGGTGCTAATTGTAAAAGCAGCATGTGCACATTTAGCCATTCTTATTCATGAACTGAACACAATGGCCATCCATCTGTGCCATTAGTAAACAACTGGTTTAGTTCAACATGTGACCTCTTGATTACTATTTTAAGTATTTTCTCAGAATATGTTAAATATTTCTGATTGCCTCAGTACTTGCTAGATATGCTTGCCATTTTACTGGAGAAATCCTCAATATTAAAGGCAGTTCAGAAAAGGAACTGCTTTATCTCGACTGGAAATTTTTGATTGGGTAGCACTATTTATTTCAGTGTAGCAAGGCCAAAAGTGGACATTGGACTGTGTGAAATATGATTATTCCAAGGACAGCTGTGTTTTCATAAAGTGGAGCTGAATAAGATCCTTCTAACTTGATTAACAATTGGTCTAGGTTTAGGGATAGGTCTTCAAGAACACCATCTTGATGGAGAGGGGACGAAAAAACTAGAGCTCCAGAGTATGGAGAAGGTCAGGAATGGGCTGCCAGAAGTTAGGGCACCATGGTGGAGTAGCGGTAGAGCTACTGCATTGCAGAGCCAGAGGCCCGGGTATGATCCTGTCTATGGGTGCTATCTGTACAGAGTTTGTACGTTCTCCCCATAACCTGCGTGAGTTTTCTCCAAGACCTTTGGTCTCCTCCCACACGCCGAAGACCTATAGGTTTGTAGGCTAATTGGATTGGAATAAATGTAAAATTTTCCCTAGTGTGTGTGTGTAGGGCAGTGTTAATGTGCGGGAATCACTGGTCGCTACGGACTCATGGGCCGAAGGGTCTGTTTCCGCGCTGTATCTCTAAAACTAAAATTAAAAATATAACCACAGCCACTGAATTTGTCAGTAGTGGTGTGAAGAACTTCAGGGGTAAGGAAGAATCCAGAATGAAAGGAATTAAGAGATTCTGCAGGATTGTTTTGTAACTCAAGACTATGGAGTGGTCATATTAAGGTCATATTAAGACTAAAGTATTATCAGACTCAGGTGAATCAATGGGCACAGGTGGGCAGGATGAACAAGTCCTAAATTTGTTTTCAGTTTTGTTTGCAAGTTTTGGAAGGTTACAAGGTAAGAGGCAAATTGAGAAAGTATTGGAATAGTCAGATGTAGGTGTCAAAAAGCCAGAGGTGAGCATCTCTGCAGAAAATGAGGACCAAGTGGAAAAGGATAATGTTTTGGAAGCCAAAATCAGCATGTTTGATGCTGGAGGGCATGTAGTAATGAAAACTCAGCTCCAAATCAAGTTGCATGCCAAGTCGGAAGAAACTAGCTCCAATGCAGATAATGCCCATGTTTAAGACTAGAATGAATGAGGAGTTCTGGAACAGGAGCATGAAAACCAAAAAAAAACATGTATCATAAGAAAAACTGTTAATCCAGAGAGTTAAGCCAGAGAACCTGAGATTTTTTTGGTTTATGTGCCCTTCTCCACCACTCACTGGAAAACTCAATCATCTCATTAGCATCATTTAAAAAATTGAACAAATCATTAATCTGATTATATTGGAATTGTGCTTATTTCATTGTAGATATTCCTCAGAGTTGATGTTTCAATAAATGCCTCTGCTCCCTCTACAAACTCTGTACCTCAATTTTATATCATACTGGAATGCACATGAACATTATTCTTGCTGATTGGCAGGTCTTTTGCAGTCCCAAAGAAAACCAGCAATAGATTCAGGCCCCAAGGGACACTAGAGGCAGCAACATATCAGAATAATGTTGAGTTTCTGGTTTAGTTAGCTCATGGCACATCCAAAATGAATGGTTATAACTCTTGTCTATAGCTATTTAATTGTGAAAAAAATGGAAACACAAATTCTGTAAAACCAACTGCTGCATGTGTCTGCAAAGTTTTCATTTGATTTTGTTTGTCACTTCAATTAATATCAGACCTTCCAAGGCCATCTTAAGGTATCAGAGAAATGCGTTATTCTTGCTCTGCAATGCCTTGAGCTGAATTGCTTTGGCCTCGCATTTCCCAGTCCCTCTGGTTGAAACCTATCCTATTGTATCTTCCTCTCTCTTTTCCCCTGTCTTTTCTGTCCATTTACTTATCTGTATCAACGGCTCACAGTGTCTTTACATCTAAACTGCAAAGCAAACAGATGGTGACCTCAGGAAAGAACATGACGAAAAGCACCAGTGTGATTGGAGATATGTACAGCATAGAGAAGAATGATGGCAGCCAATCCGACACAGCTGTGGGCACGGTTGTCACCGGTGGCAAAAAACGAAGATCGAGTATCGGCGCCAAAATGGTAGCTATCGTAGGTCTCTCAAGGCGTAGCCGCAGCACATCACAGCTAAGTCAAACAGGTAGGTGTCACTTTTTATCAATAAATTAATTGCCATTGGGTGTATTCCTCATAGCTGCACAATAATTATTCTAAATGCTGAAGATACTTTCCGGATCAGATGAGTGCTTGTTAGAGTACTGATTTGAATATGTTTGTTCTGCTTCTACTTTGCTCTAAGTTTTGAAAATAAGAACAAATTTAATCAGCATTTTGTTAGTGGACTTTTGGACACATTAAGCTCCAATCTCCATAATGGTTCTGAGAGACACGATGTAATGAATGATTGAAGGGGTGCAACTAATTGTTCCAAAATGCCTTATCATCACAAGTTTATGTCTGAAATGAGCCACACAAAGTAACAATTATGTTCAAAGTGATGGTTATCTTTTGGATAGTAAGGATAGCCCTTTCAACCTATATTGACAACTGCAGTCAAACACAAGAGTTAAATTGAGCTGGCTACAATGTCAGTCAGCCATCTAAATGAGCAAAGGATATGTGGCGACCTGAAGTCCAGCGTGTGCTGAGAGACATATGGCAGCAATAGGAAATTCACCTTGGCTGCTAAAGCAGCTCCTAAAGCAGCTACACATGGCTTTGGAAATGTGACTGAAAGGACATATTGACACTGTACAAGGTACGTGATGAAATTTCAGTCAAATATTTTTATTTATTTTACTTCATTCTAAGATTTTTATTATTAATGTTTTAATGTGTTGTATTGAATAATTTTATAAAAAGTTGAGTCATTTTCATTTTAGTTATTTGAAGTAATTGTAACATCTATTAAACATCTCTGAAAAAAACATAAGCATTTAAGAAACACACATCTCTGCCTTAACACACTCTGCCAGGAGCCAAAGTTTCATTTCCTGTCTTTCATTCTGTCATAGCTTATCAGAGTGACTTGGAATCGGACTTAGGGCAATGCCACCTGCGGCCTTGCTGTCGCTAAGGCCTTACTACAACTTGTTAAACACTATGTGGAAGGGCAAACATCGCTCTATATCCAACCAGATAACAATGTGCAGAGCCTGGAGGCTTGTGCAAATGACAAATTGAATCCAGCTCATTTCAGCCTGAAATGTATTATACATTGTTAGTTCTCAAGAAAGTTGAAAAGTGCCCCCACAAAGCAATGGCACATTTCTATCTTTTGGATGGAGTTTGTTCACAACACTAATAATAAAATATGCTAGTTTTGATTTAAGTGATAATGGAATTAAGAATATCGTTAATTTATTGAATTACATGTGATTTTCCTACAAACATTTCAAAAAAATTTAACAGAAAATATTTATATTTTTATAATTTGAAAACATATTAAATAAAAAGCAAATTTATATTTGCATTGTTATTTTCAGTGCACAAAAGGTTAAATTAAATAATAAATATTAATTATTTCTTATTAAAACACTACAGGCAGCAACCAAATAATGGGGATTACATTTAATGGTTGCCATTCTAGTAATGGAAATTAGCCTTTCCAGAATTCTCAAATCATTACATAATTTGAGATATGGAATCAAATTATTTTTCGCAAAAGTTATGTGAAAAGAAAATAAACATATTGATTTCAAGTTGCATTTCTTTTGTATGCATAGATGACGTAGCTTTGTGTTCTGGAAAATCACAATATAGACTGCTTTGTATGAATGGAACTCGTCCATTATGCAGTGGTCACCTGTACATTGCCATTAATATTTTTCACAAATGTTTATGGTATTCAGCTTTGTGTCATCCATTTATTCCACTCTATACTTCTGTCCCCACTTGCAAAGTTTTCATAGAGTGTTTTTGATTTCTCACAAATTGATGTATTCTTCCAGTATATACTGCATTCAGAATGGTGGCATGCACTTCATGCAATGTTAATTAAAACAATGTTGCTCCTGTTGATAGTGTCCTTATGGGGTATTTATAAAGGTTAAAAAAATTAAATTTTATGCATTAGTACTATTCTGTTTTCCTCCATATATTTTGGAGTACATGCGATGCACTCAAGCTCCCTAAAATTTTGTTCATCTGCATAAAATTATATTGAAATTATAAGATGGCAACAGGCCATTGGCTACTACTAATCCATAGTGAGGCATGCTCAGAGCAGAAGTTCCAATACCATGAAATTACCTTCTTACTGTATCCTTTTACTCAGATTGTCTTCTACCAACCACTCTTATGATTTATTATGATTATGTGTTATAATTATGATTTGACATGAAAAAGTGAAAAAGCCCCGCCTGGCGCTTGATCGGCATACATCAAAGCAGCGGCATGAAAAACACAGAATTAATAGCCGGAGTAAGATAGTAGAGTAGAACTACCAGATGATAATGTATATTATGAGGGCTGGGAGCGGAGGGCACGTAATCCCTCATCGTAACTCCTCATAAAATAAAAATCAAACTTCGAACAGGTAAGTTCTCGTTTAATCTTACTATTTTACTTCGGAGTCACATGAGTGACTACGTGAAGATTTTAAAGTTCTGTGTTTTTTATGTCGTAGATTCATTACATACGACACTCTGTTTAGTCAATACAGTAGTGAGTAAATAATATTTTTTTTAAACATTGTTTCAATTTATGTAATAAGTCTTTTAATCATAAAAAGAACATTTTTTTAATAATAACCCCTCTATCCCAAGGGGAAAAATTTTACAACAAAAGTGATAATGATATCAAATGATAACATAAATCGATAACATAAATCGATAATATAAAACAAAGCAAGCATTTAAAGCGAACCCAACACTGCGTGTCCAAATCTTGGCACCGTGACAACAGGTTTATCGTAGAACTTTGAAAAAGTTTCTTCTTTACACCACCCTGTGGCCTTTAAAGTTTGATCGAGTGGTATGTCCGCGGACACAGCTGCAGCCCTAGTGGAGTGAGACTTAAACACATCAGTGTCCACTCCTGCTAAATCCAAAACCTGTTCTAACCATCTACAAATGGTTTGAACTGAAACTTTTGTACGTGGTTTTTTTTGTGCGTTATCAGTCTCAGCACCTCGGAGATTTTGGTTACTTCAATATATTTAGTTAAATGCTTAACTACCCACAATGTTTCATTGATAGGATATGCTTTAAACATTACCTTGGTTCCAGTTTTTCCTGGTCTGCTTTGTTTGATCAGATCATGAACATAAAACACAATGTTATCTGAAGCCACATGCATGCAATCTAACCGTAACAATTGCAAAGTTTGTACTCTTTGAGCTGACACTAATGCCATTACATTACTACCATGAATGCTAACCTTTGCAAAGACATTGAAGTAATTGGAGTACTTTGCCTAAGCAAAGTGAGAACAATGCTATCATCCCAAATTTCTGTATATCTGGGCTAGGGAGGATTTTATTAAAAATTCCTTTAATGAACCGGGATATTAATGGGTGAGACCCAATTGAATCTCGATCAGAAATTTGTCCTAAATAGGCCGACAAAGCACTACGAGCACTTATTAATGGCACTATAACTTAAGTGCTCATCAAAATGCAACCCAGCAAGGAACTCCAATACAGTTGATATGTTCGCAGTATGATAAGATATCTTTGACTGTCTACAGAAGACTTCCCATTACTTTATATGCGACATATATTATTTTTTAGTGCTATTTCTCGAAACTGCAACTATAACATCCATGGTCCTATCCGACAGTCCAAGCTCTTGCAATGGTCTGGTCAGAACCTGCAGATTAACTAATTCATATGATCATGCAATGGATGAATTTCTTTTGTTACTAGTTGTATCAACAAATCATTGCAACTAGGCATCGTCATACATGGTTCAATAATCATTTTAAGCATCAACGGGAACCATGACTATGTAGGCCAATATGGCCCCACCAAAATGCCCTTGGCAGCGCCTTGCACTATTTTCTTGAGACATTGCCCAATCAGACAGAATGGGGGACATGTCCCAGAATGGGACATAAAAGAACGTATTCCCCCAGGGTAGTGAGAAAGCATCCACCGCTACTGCCCCTGGATCGTGTTCCCAAGACACGTATTTTGGCAATTGGTGATTTAATCTAGATGCAAACAGATCAATGTCCGGTACTCCAACCGACTGACACAATTTTTGAAAATTTGTGTATTTAACATCCATTCTGTACTGTCTTTAAATTTTCGTGATCTTTTGTCTGCCACAATATTGTCGCTCCCTGGGAGATAAATAGCTGAAAACCAAATATTCTTACCAATACACCAATGCCACATCTGGTTAACCAGATGATCACATGATAATGATCTTACTCCACCCATGTGATTAATATATGCCACAGCTGTGGTATTGTCTACTTGTAATTGGACATGCAAATCCTTCATAGTAGAACAATAAGCTTTTAATCCATAAAATGCTCCCAGTAACTCCAAATAAATTATACAATATGTTTGGAGAAATAAATCCTTTTGGACAGTCCATCTGCCCCCACAGTTGGTATCATTATCCGTAGCACCCCATCCGAGAGAACTTGCATCAGTTTGCAAAATCACTGCTGGCTGCTGAACCAAAATGTTTTTGACAGCTTGTGAAACATTCTCAATCCACCAATGCAATTCTGATAAAGCTTCCTTTGGCAATTGGGCCTATCAAAATGGCCTGCTTGCTGTATAAGCGCTTGTGTTTTTGCCCTTTGGAGATTTTGGTAATGCAGTGGACCAAATTCTACTGCAGGGAATGCTGCTACTAACTTACCAATAACCTTAGCAACTTCTCGGATGGAGGGATAAGGTTGTCAATAAGGCACCGACATACATTTGTAATATCAACAATCTTGTCTATTGGTAAAGTTATTAACATGGTAACTGAATTGATCACAAACCCCAAATATTCAATAGTTTGGGATGGCTGTAACTTAGATTTTGTTGGATGAATCAGGAAACCTAGCCTTTCAAACAGGCTTGTAGTCGCCGAGACTGATTTTTCAGCTGACACCTGATTAGCATTGACAATTAAAATGTCATCTAGATAAGCCATAACGATGTGTTTTTGTGCCCTTAGCAGTGCAAGTGCTGGTTTCAACAATTAGTGAACAACCTAGGAGCTGAGCTTAATCCATTAGATAATGCTTTGTATTACCACAGCTGTCCCATCCAATTAAATTTCAATACCTGCGAAAGTGACGATGAATTGGTACTGAATAATATGCATCCTTCAAATCTATTGTAGCCATGTAACAATCTGTTGATACCAGCTGCATTGCAGTGTTGAAGGTATCCATTTTAAAATGTTTATACTGGACAAATGTATTAAAATGTGTGAGGTCTAAAATGATTCTACAACCCCCATCTTTCTTTGGTCTGGGGAAAATATTTGATACAAATTGTTGTGGATCCTCCCTTGATTTCTCGATAACTCCTTTTTTCACCAATTCTTAACTTCTTTATCAATTTGAATTTTTTCGAATACAAAAAACACCAAATACGATTAGGCATATGCTGTCCTGGTGGATCAATATCTTCTACAAAATCAATGGTAGATCCTAAGACAGTATCTAATATAACACGGTCAGATGTTATACAGTCCCATTCATCATAAAACATTTGTAGTCTACCACCAATCTGAGGTTCATCCAAAGATTCTTCTGTAATAGGAAAAAGTTTTTGTACCTCTTCAACCGGACGTGGTGGTCTCCTTCTCCCAACATATGGGTGAACATTCGGCTGTGCTGGTTGGCAATACTTCCTTACCATATTCCTGCCTCGGCTTGTTCCAGCTCCAAATCAAAATCCCCTACTCGTTTGACCGGCCCTTCTTTGGCCAAAACGAAGTGTTTCATGAGGCCAATAGTCTTTGCCTCTTTATCAATCTATTTGATTTATTTAAACAAATTTTCTCCGAACAAATAACCAGGAGCTTGAACATTGCTTGATCTGCACAAACCTGCAAATCTTGGATGTAAAATAGGCCGAATGGCAATCTTCCTCACACAATTAATCTCAAAAATTGAGTTGCAGAACAATGCCAACATATCCTTCTGAACTTTGGTCATTCCACAATCTTCCACTTGCCTTCCAAAATCAGTGATCCCAGCCGAAATCAGTTTGAGGACTTTTTGAAATCGTATTTCCTGCGCCCGCATCATTGATGACATTGGCGCCCAAATAGCCGGATTTACCGTAGGTACATTCAGTGAGGTACAATTAACAAGTGTTTTATATAATTCTGCTGTATCAACCATGACGGCTTCTTGAAGCTGGTGAGAGACCAAATAATTTATGTTGGCCACCAGGTTTTCTTCCATAGCCTCACCGCCTCCTCCAGGTATCGAAAACTTTGTGCCACATCAGGCACACCTGGAGCAATATTTTTGTATTGTGGTGGGTACTCATGACTGAAATCACCACCTTCAGGATCAGTCTCATGCAGCCCTGGTACTCTTGAGACTTTGCTCAAAGGAGACTTCCTCCAGCCCAATCCCAGGCTCTGGAGTTTCAAATTCCCAATTCAAACTGGCACCATATTCATGATATGGAACCCCCTCAGGGGCTGCCTGGGAATATTCTGGGTTGTTTAGGCGCTTGGTTGATTTTTGTCTGGATCATTTTTCCATTTGATCCATTCTAAACCATAAGGCTTTTCTATCTGGAGGACTTTCATTATCAGAGTCATCAGAAACCACGAGCCTCTCAGATTTTCTTTTACATTTTTTAGGCACTGGATTTGCCTCCATGGCTTATGCTTGTGGAGCAACCAAAGGCTCACTAACGGGTATTTCAACGGCCACCGGTATCGGAACCGGCTCCGCAATAATCTGCTGTCCCGACTCTTCTCCTCCACGGGACGCACGTTTTACCCGCGATTTTTTAGGAGCTTTCTCCATTTTTATTTTTTAAACTCCTCCTGGTCTTTACTCACCAGCCTACGGAGTTTGAAATGCCCTGGAAGTAAAAATAATTTACTTACCTGCGGGCCTGTTCCTTACCGCTGGTGGAGCTGTGCTCTGCAGCTCCTCTCCTACCGACAGCGTCGACGCAATGCCGATCAAGCGCCAGGCGGGGCTTCTTCACGTAGTCACTCACGTGACTCCGAAGTAAAATAGATTTTAACTACCCGGATTGTAGTTAGGCAATTCTCTGCGTCTGATATTGTAGGGTGGTCCAGAAGTTAAGGTACATGGAATCAAAGAAGGGCTAACTAATTGGATCTAAAAAACAACTAACTGCCGATGGCTGGTTTACCAAAGAAAGACATATAATGCAGGTCCAACAGTGGGAAAGCAGCATCCTTGGAGAATAAGATTAAGTGATGATTCAAGTCGGGAACCTTTTTCAGATCTAAAATTGGCTTGAAGTTCGGAGATAGAGGATAGTGAATGGATGGTTTTCATTTGAAAGTTTATGGCGAGTGGTGTATCGCAAGGATCAGTGCTGGAACATTTGCTGTTTGTGATATATATTAATAACTTGGATGTAAATGTAGATATGATTGATACATTTGTGGATGATGCAAACATTGGTAGTTTGTGGATGCTGATGAAGATTGTCTAAGGCTACAGAGTATATGGATCTGATAGAAAGTAGGGCTGAGCATTGGCAGCTGGAATTTGATCCTGATGAGTGTAACATGATACATTTAGGAAGTAAAATAGAGGTGGGACATACACAATAAATGGAAGGGTAGTAAGGAATGCTGATGAACAGAGAAACCAAGGGATCCAAGTCCATAGTTCCCTGAAGGTGGCAACTTGTGGGCAAGGTGATGAATAAGGCATATGGCACGTTTGCTTTCTTACACCTGGTCATAAAATATAAGAATTGGAATGTTATTTTGCAACTTTACAATTCACTGGTTAGATCACATTTGGAGTATCGTGTGTACTCTGGTGGCCACATTATAAAAATGATAAGATTGCATTGGAGAGAGTGCATTGGAGAGAGTGCATTGGAGAGAGTGCATTGGAGAGAGTGGGAGATTCAGCAGGATGTTGCCTTGATTGGAGGACTTTAGTTATGGGGGGGAGGGAATGGATGGGCTGGGCTTGTTGCCCCTGGAGCAGCGACCTGATATAAGAACTGTATATAAGAGTATGAGAGGCATTGATAGATTAGATATTTAAAATTGTTTTTCCATGGGAGCAGTATCATAAAAAGAAGGATAGGTTTAATGTGTGAGGAGGGAAATTTAAAAGGGTTATATCTTATAACCTGAAGTGAAAGTTTTTTACACTTTGGGAATGGTTGATATCTGGAATGCACAGCCAAAGGAGGTGGTGGAATCACATACTATTACAATATTTAAAAGGCATTTACACAGACACTTAATTTGTAATCGGTTTATACTCTCTAGAATTTAGGAGATTGAGAGGGGATCTTATAGAAACTTACAGAATTCTTAAGGCGTTGGACAGGCTAGATGCAGGAAGATTGTTCCCGATGTTGGGGAGGTCCAGGACAAGGGGTCTCAGCTTAAGGATAAGGGGGAAATCCTTTATGACCAAGATGAGAAGGACTTTTTTCACACACAGAGTGGTGGGTCTCTGGAACTCTCTGCCACAGAGGGTAGTTGAGGCCAGTTCATTGGCTATATTTAAGAGGGAGTTGGATGTGGCCCTTGTGGCTAAGGGGATCAGAGGGTATGGAGAGAAGGCAGGTATGGGATACTGAGTTGGATGATCAGCCATGATCATATTGAATTGCGGTGCAGGCTCAAAGGGCCGAATGGCCTACTCCTGCACCTAATTTCTACGTTTCTATGTAAAGGCAACGAAAGATGTGGTATTTGTACTTATGCTTACAAATGGGATTATTCATGATAGGCAAAAAGGTCAGTAAGGGCATGGTGGGCCAAATACTTGTTTCTGTGCTGTATTACCACGACTCTATTACACCAAAATCAGTAAGACCTCACACAAGCACCCAAGGCTTATGACCAATATCTGACATGATGGTGGACCACATACAGTGCCTCACTGGTGACTAGTTACAGATTTCAAGAAGCAAATAGCTTCCACATTATTCTGCAACAGACACCAGAAGAGTTGCAAATTATATTGTCAGTGGATCTTTAAATTAGACAGTTGCAGATCAGGCAAAAGTTGTTCTTTTATGAATGACGTTTGACAGGCAGGTATTGAAAAAATGCCCTTGAATTTCATCTGGCAGCACTAAGGAATGATGTTATATAATAAATGATGTTAGGTGTGTATCTAGCATTATTTTCATAATCGCACCTCGGAGGGAATTTCCAGAGTGACATGAAATGATTCAGAAGTGACAGTAAATAGATATCATTGTAGTAAAAGCCAATTTTCATGCACATGGTATTGAAATAAATAGCGCTAGGCAATCATATTTTTCGGCTCCAGTAGGTATGCTGATGCTTATGGAAAAGTATCTATACAGTAAAATGGTTCTGTCATAGAAAGACATAACAATCCAACATGAATACAACAATTATTTTCTTTTAACAAAAATTAAAAGAAAAAAACAGGGTACTAAATGGGGTGGCACAGTGGCACAACTCCAGCAACCCAGTTCAATCATAATCTCCATTGCTGCCTGGGTGGAGTTTGCATGCACTCCCTGGGATTGTGTGTGTATTCTCTAGGTACCCCAGCTTCCTCCATATTCCAAAATGTGCCTATTGATAGGTTAATTGGTCATGGTAAATTGCTCCTAGTTTGTGGGTGCATTTACAGAATATTGGGTTAGTTAATGGGAATAAGAGAAAAATAAAATGGGATTAATGTGGAATAGGTTAAACGGGTGCTTTAATGGTCAATGGACTCAGTGCAGCAAATGGTCTGTTTCCATGGTGTATGACTCTCTGACCTTAAATATCACATTGATCTCCAAACAATTTCAATAAATTTGGAGGGGATTGTTCCTGGTATCCTAGCCAATATTTAGCCCTTCATTAACATCACAGGGAACAGGGGTTCGGGATCCTGGCATAATGGTTGAATTTCTGAAGGGTTTAGGAGATGGGAGATTGTGGTGTCGGGGTTTAGTTATCCCAGGGGGTAGGCAAATGTGGTGTAATGGCTGAGTTACTGGACTGGTATCCAGATGCCTGGACTGTTAATTTGACGAAGTTCGTTTGAATCCTATTATGGTAATTGGGAAATTTTAATTCAAATTATTAATTATATTAGTAATGAAGAGCCAGTATCTCTGACAAAGCAACAGTAGAAAATCAGATATGGCCTGTTAATAAATCCATGGTGACTATCCTTGATTAATCCTTGCCTGTCTAAGAAATCATTTATATAATTCTGTATTTTTTGCAGTATTATGGCAACCACCTCTAATGTTTCTGTTTCCTCCAAATGTCTCAGTTTATACTTGGGTGCCTACTAGTCCTCTCTATTTCAGAAAGATGGTGGAAGACTCACTTTTTTTAATTCTTGCTTCTCTGAACAGTTTGCAACAGAATTTGATGTGTTCTTGTGATGTATCTATTTTCATTTATGCTAAACTACAGCATTAATTCTTCTCTTGGCAAGTTTATCTCATACAGTACTTCATATTTTTCTTCACTAACACCGTTCAATTCCCTAAACCATCTTGTGAGGGCAGAAGCAAAGTATTCATTAATAACCATGTCCATACGTTCCATCTGAACATACATCTCTCACTCTTACAAAGACCAAACAAAAACCTTATGGATGCTAGAAATCTGAAGTAAAATCAGAATATGCCAAAAATAACTCAGCAGTGGTCAGCATCTGTGGAGTTAGAGCTAACATTTCAGGTTTTTGAACTGGGATTGCAGCACACAATAAAACTATGGAATTTAACATTAAACATAAAAACATCCCCCCACAGCAGGATCAACGTTTCCCACTGTGAGGGAAGGCAGCAAAGTTCAATCCACTTCCTCTATGTTCACCCTTGGTCGGGGCCTATTTGAGGCCTCTGCAATCACCACTACGGCAGCCCGATGTTTCAGGCCCTCTCGCCGGGATGATGGAACTCCAGCATCAGAGGAACGCTCTCAGAGGCTTGGAGTTCTGAAATGTCAGTGAAAGGGTGGAGATCAAGAGACAATAGAAGACATAGATTGATGTCAACAAAGGTAGGGTAAAGAAAGATTATCTATCTGGAGAACATTTAAAAAGTGGAGAACAGAGAAGAGAAAAAGAAAAGAAAAACAGTAACAAAAAAGTAGGCTACCTGTGAGAAGCTGTTGGTAATCTGAAGTAAAGGAGACTTCCAGAAAAAGACTCGTGCTCTTTTTCTTAGTTAACTTCTTATGTATTTTTAATATGTTTTTCCTGATTTTAGATATCAGTTATGCTTTCTATTTAGGTCAAGTTTCCTTTTTAATTTTGCACTCAATATACCCATTTGCATCTATTCCTCTGCAGTATTAAGATCTTGAAATCTAAAATTAACTTTTCTTTCTTGTCTTATGGTACCATGCTATAATTCTGGTTTCCAAGCATTGATATCGAGGGATCTCCAGATCTGGGAGTACTGCCCTGTTTCTTTGAAGATCATATTTATACTGCATTTATCATATCCCTGAATGCCTTCTGCTTCTCTGAAAGTTTTACTCTCAAATAACAGTTTCCTGATATCTTTTATGAACATGGAAACACATCTTCTTGCTTTTCCTCATCAGCTGGTCTCTAGCTTTTTCTGGGTATATTTTGCACTGTCCCCTAAAAACTGTCCTAAAATGCCAAAGTGTCTGGATGGACATCATTGCAAACATATTGAAATCCTGGAGAGTCTTATTGTTCAGGTGTCTCAACTGCCCAGAGGTTGGCCAGAGATGGTGGCTATCACAATGGCGATGTGGTTAGTCATTCTCTCATATTTTCAACAAGAAAATATGGCAAAATATTCTGTTTGAAAGAAAATAACTACATACTTGATAAATTAAAGAAATAATGATGAATCATTTTCTTTTAATTTTTATTTTCTTATTAACGACCCTATTAGTAGGCTTACTTGAAATTAAATTACAGAAATTATTTTGAACAGGCACCATGGAAAGCAAATACATAGAAATAGGAGTAGACTATTTGGTGCCATATGTCTGCTGTACCATCCGATAAAATCAATGCTGATCATTAACTTCACTACCATGTTCAAACACCAACTGCTGATAAATATTACCTCTATGGTCAGGTTTGCCTTAATAGGTGAGATTAAGTACATTGGGACAGTGTAATACAAAACATAAGAATCAGAGGTGATCTCATTAAAACGTACATATTTTCTACACGGTTCAACAGACTATACAGGGAGAATATTCCCTCTGCCCAAGGGTCAAAGTCTCAAATATGTGGTGAGCCACATTCAGAACTGAGATGAGATGTTTCTTAACTAAGAAGGTATTACACATTTGGAATCTCTATCCTGGAGAGCTCTGAAGGTTCAGACATTGGATTGAAATAAGATGCATTATTATTATTATTATTTGTTCAAAATAGATATTATTGCTGAATTTCGGGCACTGAGAAGATCAGCCAGGATATTGATGAATGGCCAAGTAAGCTCAAACAGCTCCACCTAATTTCTAGGTTTTTATTGTTGTCAAGTTGCAGATCCCTGGTTAGTCCTCTTTACTAACTGTTTCTTCCAGTATGCCATGGTTGTTCTTTTTCACTGGGAGGCAGAGGTGTTCCAACGGCAAGTCTGTCAATAGCACTGAGAAACAATAGGCTGGAGCCTACCTGATCTAGCCCACTTCTTGCACATGCACAGACCATCCCTGTACTATTCCTGCAACTGCACTTACAATGCACAGCACTACAGGACAGATGCCACATCCAGATGAAAGCAGCAGCAGCTGGAAGTGGTGACTCAGCCTCAAGGAGTGGATCCTGGAACCATGAGAATGGACTTGTTCACCAGGATTGCAAATATAATTGCAGCTAAGTGTCAAAAGGATCAATCCTTTTGGCAATTAAAACAGCTCGGTCATAACTGCCCAAAGTTAGCTGATTGGAAATGACAGAAGAATAGGGCATTGACACAGCAAATCAATCTGCTGCCACAGATGCAGCAATTCAGATTCCAGCCTGACCTGCAGCACTGTCCATATGGTATCTGCATGCTTTCTCTGTGACCACATAAGTTTCCCCCATGTCCTTTAATAACGTATTCTCCAGCCGAAAAGCACATGTGTTGGTAAATTAATTGCCTATTGCAACTTGCCCCTGGTGTGTAGTTGAGTGATTAAGGGGAAGTTGATAGGAATGTGTGGAGAATACGATACAAAGAAAATTGGTGAGAAAATAAAATTGCACGGTGAGCTGACATGGGTCAAAAAGCACTGTTTTGTGTGTGGACAAAGGGAATTAATAGCAGAAGATCTGATATCATTGACTGTAAAGATGTTGGTTCCAGCTGTAAACTATGATGGAAAATTCACCACGACAACTGTTTCATGACAAGTGTGTCATACTGATTCTAATATAATAATGTATTTGCAATTAAATATAAGGCATGTGAATATGATATTGGTAGCACCATAAAAACTGATTATCCAGTTTAATTTATGTGACATCATTTACGCGTCACAATGCACGGTGCTCGCATCGTGACACGCACGTGATGCGCGCATGGCATGCATTGCACATGCATGGCGCGTGATGAGGCGTGGTGGAGTAGGTAGTGATGCATGGTCGCGCACGGCGCCCCAGGATTTTGGGATTCACAAAATCTTTGCGCGCCACCTGCGTGACACGCAAATGACACCCTGAATTCCTATTTTATTGAATGGGGATTCATTGTCAGAGGATTAGGCACAATGTGATAAGTTCAGTTTTTTGTGTTTGTTCTTACTTACTGTACTGTTTTAATTATTAATTTAATTAGAGTACAACACAGAAACAGGTCCTATTGCCAACCAATCTGTGTTCCTTAACTAATCCCATGTACCCGTATCCCTACAACATTGAAATTGTACCCACCTTTTCAGCTCCATCTGCCAAATTGTTCCATATATCTACCACCTTCTAAGTGGAAAACGTTGCCACTCAAGTCCTTTTGTATATTTTCCTCTCTCACCTTACACTCATTCATCTCCAGTGAAAATGACTTTCACTGTCACTATGCCCCTCATCCTTTGATATACCTCTATAGGTCACACCAATCTCCTAAACTCCAGGGGGAAATAGTCCCAGCCTTTCCAGCCTCTCGTTATAATTCAAGTCCTCCAATCCCAACAACAATGTTATCAACACATTTACAGTTTAATGACAGCCGTTTATAGCTGGGCGACTAGAGCTACACACAATACTCTGTGTGTAGTCTCTCCAATGACTTGCACAGTTGTAACAAAGACATTTTAAAGACTCTTTCAAAACCTGGTGAGCTTTAACTGGAACTCCTCCATCAAATTTGCCTCCTGCCAAAGCTACAGGTTGAACTAAGATTTGGGTCTCAGCTCTACTCCTACCAATGCCAACGGGCCTAAGGCCTTGATTCACTTCAGGTCATGATCAGGAGGTGACGGTACCATAATTATTCACAAGGTCCGATTATCCTTGGTTACTAGTTATGAATGAGAATCGAACATAACTCAATTTTTACAAGGGATTTGAAATCTCATATTTTCATACCTCTGGAATGGCAGTTGAACATTTTTTAGATGTTTTTATGTCAGTGGCATATCTTTATTAGAAATAGGATTTTTAGGTATGTGTACACTTTATAATTGGAATCTTCATGTGCAATTTGTAGAAAAAGCAGTAGCTTTTGAAGATAAGGTTCCAGAAAACAAGTGTTGAGTGACAACATGTGATCAAAGTATATACAAATAACTAAGTTATATATGCTACATTTATACCACATTTAATTGTCGAAATTTGGTAGAGATAGGTGGCATCCCAAATAAATTACAACATTAGAGTTTGAAGATGGGTTCTGACCCAAAACATCGTCTATTCATTCCCTCCGCAGATGTTGCCAGACCGGCGATGTTACTCCAGAAATTTATGTTTTGTTCAAAATTCCAGCATCTGCTATTCCTTGCATTTCCATTCTAATTACTTTGACATGCAATGCAAATTTTATCTGTTCCATACCTCTGATTAAAATTGAAAAAGTCCCAGAATTGATTAAGCAGCCAGCTGTAATGTGCATATCGTCTATTTGAATAGATATTGCATAATTGCTGATCTAGGCAATTTGTCAAAAGATTATTTGTGCGGTTACACTAAATTGTTATGAGAGTATGTAAAACATTGAACTAAACAAATGCGGTCGCTGTATTTGTTCCTTTCACAGGGATTATGCAATGAACTCATGCCATCTGCTTGGCTCATCATCATAAAACAGATCTTAAAATTGCAAAGACATGAGAATAAAACTCCGCAATGTCAATCCATGATTAATATTTACTTTTCTTAATAGATTCCAGCCAATAGCTTTCCATTATTGATGCCACTACACATTTGTTGTCCTTGGAACTGACAATAGAACAATGTTTCCCGTCTCATATTTGTATATCCCACTTATTATAAATTACATTATCAACTGAGAACAGAAAAGTTCAGCCTGACCTTTCGTTCATTTGCAACCTGAAGCGAAAAATTAAATCATTGAATACTGAACAAGGCTTGTTTACTTTATGAATTGTAAATGTGTGCCCTCTTTCATAATTTCTGACAAAACACTTGGGGAAAATATTTCTGTACTTTGTGTGGAAATTGATTATACAGCCACATTCTGGGAGGGGGGGGGGGAAGAGGGGGAACAATGAGGGAGAAGGAGTGGAGACAACTTTTAAGAAGCCAGAGATACTCGGCTGTGAAGCACGGTGGACATTTAACTTTATCGGTCAGTTATCCTTGGTTCTGAAAATTACTGCCTACTTTTTTTTTGTAATTCACCGGTCAGCACCGGCTACAATCCACGAGAACCTACGAGAACCTTCGACTTTCTGCCAACCCACAAGGACCTTCTGGCGACCCACCTACAGCACGAGAATTCTCCCTACTCTCCATGGTGGCTTCATTCTAGTCGCCGCTAATTTTTCAACGTGTTGAAAAATTTGCGGCGAATATAATGAGGCCGTGACTAGTTCCCAGAATGCGAGAACTCCTCACCACCATGAAGGCGACTCCCCGGCAACCACATAGTCTCCTGCAGTCGCCTAAAAAGTCGCCTATGTGGGACAGGCCCATCAGGATTTACAAAATTCAAGGTTTTTTCACATACAATAAGTTTATATTTGTTTCTGCAAGTTTAAAAAATAGTAAAGACTGTGTGTTGCATTGCATAATAGAGTGTTGTTGCACGTGCCAATGGAAGTAATTTCTAGTTTAATTTCAATGGCCACCCGCTGTTAAATTAGTAGCTGTGTTCTTTAAAGATAATGGTGCCTGTCAAGGGCAGCACAGTGGCACAGCAGTAGATTTGCTAGCTTACCGCAATTCTATAAGGTCTGGGCTTATTCCTGACCTCAGGTGCTGTCTGTATGGAGTCTGTATGTTCTCCCTGTGGCCGTGCATTTCTTCACCGGGTCCTCCGTTTTCCTCCTACATACCAAAGACGTGTAAATTTGTAGGTCAATGGACTTCAGTAAAGTGTGCCTAGTGCTAGTGTACAGGTGTGATTGCTGGTCGTCACTGAGTCGGTTGGTCGAAGGGCCTGTTTCCACACGTGCTCAGGAGCACTAGTGGTTCTCAAATTCCATATTCAAATCATTTTTTAACCAATTCGGCCTACATAATGCAAAATAGTGTTCCCTAAGTTATCACTCATGCTATATCCAATTCATGTTATGGAAACACATTATAGCAGAACTACCTGGAGTAAAACTGGTAAGCCGTTATCCTCCTATTTAAAAATGCAGGTTATTCAGCATCAGGATCATCAGGTACTGTTTGCCATGTTCCCTTCCACCTCACCTGGCACCCTTGAACACACCCAGGCCTCAGCTCCCATGCTCCCTTTCCACTAACGTGGCCTTGTTTCCAAGCTTTGGTTCCACCATCCTGGGCCCTCGTTTCCAGGCTCTCTCTAGCACTGCAGTGTTCCAGAGCTATTGTTCCCATACTTCCTCTACACAGAGATCCCTGGAACCCACAGTCCCTTTTCACTCATTGGGACTTCATTTTTCATATTTCCTCCTAACGTTCGTGCTCGTTGGAAGATTTATCATATTGTAAAATATAATTAAAAGAGTGTTGACATCCAATAGATTGGAAAATCCACCATCCCAGCACCACCAAAATCCAGAGCTTTCTGTATTATTGGAATTATACTACGTATATATTTTTGCCCTTCTATTTTAGATCGGCAGATTTCAAATAGCAATTCTGAGTACAAATATTAAGGGGAAACATATAAGGAAGATGCCCTGTTTTCATGTGTTAAATCAGACTTACCAATATCACTAAACATATAACGAAGACATCTATGTGTGAGTGGATTTAATAATTTACTGTTCATAAAACAAAATGAAGCTTCAGGGATTTGAATCTGAAATCTACTCTTTAGATAGGCACATGAATATGCAGAGAATGGAGGAATTTGATCTAGAGCAAGCAGATGAGATTAGTTTATATTGGCATGTTTGGCATATTGTGGGCCAAAGGGCCTGTTCCTGTGCTGTACTGTTCTATGTCTTATGTCCTATTTAAGGAGCTAATTTCTTAATCACTTGCGATGGATAATGATCAGTTTTTGTTAATTGCACCATAAATGTGATTTATCAAATAATAAATAGTCATTGAGTTTGTGTCCATTAAGAATATTCACCCAAGAAAATTATATGGAACAATAACGTAATTTATATAAAAAGCTTGAGGCCTGAAATCGATAACAAATTGTAGAAATTAACACTATCCAGTACACAGGTCTGATAGTCTTTTTAATTTTAATTTGTTTTAGTTTACTTTGTGTTTCTTTTAGGTCTTCTCAGATGTAAACAGTGTACAGTTTTACAATTTAGACTTATTTGCAATTTGGCTCCTGAGTGATTGTCAAAAACACTCACAAACTTTCAATTTAAACAGCAGGTTTGAAAGCCAACAGGCTGGAATGATCATAACAAAATCAATGTTGTTCTTGGCAGTCAGTTGTCATATGCCAGGAAAGGCCTATTACTGCCCAGTGCCTCCGAAATCAGTTGTAAATATATCTGGGACCACTCTGGAATGAAATAATGGGTTCCAATACGCAGAGAATCAGTGACCATGGGGCCAGTGGAAGTTCTGTATCAATTTACTTATTTCCCCAGAAGAATATTCAGTTGCACTGAAGCCATTTACAAGAAATTGGCAATTATTTGGTGCTGTGAGAAACATTGGAACCATAAAAAAAATTATGCCCACAGCCCCTTCCACTGCCACTGCCACTGTAATTGTGAGATCACCAGCCATCATCATTTCCAACTGATTTGGAAATTGTATCGCAGTACAAAAGTTAACTCCCACCTTGAAATGCCTGATTACATTTTCGGAGACACAAAACACCCCAGGAATGTCCATTAGCACATTTCACTCTGGGGGAAAAACACTTTTCTGTTGCATCTTGTTGAAAAAACAGTCATGCAATTAAACTTGTTAGGCTGCATTGTTAAAGGAAACTTGAAGGTCAAATCACAGAGCGACTTCCTGAGATGAACCAATCTCAAAAACTTTGGAGCTGTATGAAAGAATAGTTGTCAGTCATTCATGTAAATGGACAACTCAGTTGGGAATACATAACTACAGTCGTACGTGAAATACCACATCTGTTTTACTGCAAAATCAAATAAAAAAGGAAGTCAATTCATATTGAGTTAAATTAGATGCAGCTTTAATATATGTGTTATGTTTTTCCCATTCCTGTATTCTTTCTGGGACCGCAGTGCCAGACACCATTCTTCAGGAGGGCAACTGTAATTCTCAAACCCAGAAGCTCTCCAATTTTCCTTCATCCACAATTTGACCTTTATAAATCAGAGCATTGAATATAGGAGTAGGGAAGTAATGTTAAAATTGTACAAGGCATTGGTGAGACCAATTCTGGAGTATGGTGTACAATTTTGGTTGCCTAATTATAGGAAGGATGTCAACAAAATAGAGAGAGTACAGAGGAGATTTACTAGAATGTTGCATGGGCTCCAGCAACTAAGTTACAGAGAAAGGTTGAACAAGTTAGGTCTTTATTCTTTGGAGCGTAGAAGGTTAAGGGGGGACTTGATTGAGGTCTTTAAAATGATGAAAGGGATAGACAGAGTTGACGTGGATAAGCTTTTCCCATTGAGGCTAGGGAAGATTCAAACAAGAGGGCATGACATGAGAATTAAGGGACAGAAGTTTAGTGGTAACATGAGGGGGAACTTCTTTACTCAGTGAGTGGTGGCTGTGTGGAATGATCTTCCAGCAGAAGTGGTGGAGGCAGGATCGATTTTAACATTTAAAAGTAAAGTGGATATGTATGTGGACGGGAAGGGAATGGAGGGGTATGATCTGAGTGCAGGTAGATGGGACTAGGGGAAAATAAATGTTCGGCACGGACTGGAAGGGCCGAGAAGGCCTGTTTCCGTGCTGTAATTGTTATATGGTTATATAGTTATACAATGGGAAGCTGGTAATCTTCGCTTTGAGAGGTAAATCTCATATTGTAATCATTCAAAGCTGTGAAACAACACATGGCCTCTTGAATGTACTGCATCACCATAGCATATTTCCCTTTTGTTGAATGCACTCATCAAAGTTATTTTTGAATAATCTCCTGATAGCAAATTTCACAAGTGTGACTACCTCTTTCTCCTCTTGAGTAAGCATCAAGCCACTCAGGTCAGCTTGACACAGTGCTGTTCGGATGGGAGTTTCGGATTTTTCACCATGTGCCAATGAAAGAATGGTAATGGTAATAAATTCCAAGAGATTTATTCTTCTCTAAATTATATTACCTTTGCTAAAATGTTTGTGTTTTAAAACTAAGACAGATATATTTGCTTGATGATGCAGCATTGAGGGTGATCGAATGACTGAGTGACTGCATTCACTGAGGGTGTTGGATATATGGATCGAGCTGCCAGAGGAGGTAGTTACAGCAGGTACTATAACAACATAAAAATACATTATGACATGGATAGGATAAGATGGTTTAGAGGGATGTGGGCCAAATGTGAACAGGTGGGATGAGCGTTGTAGGAAAATGTTGGTTGGCATGGATAAGCTTGGCCGAAGTGCAAGTTTCCGTGGTGTATGTGTTGTGCTGTTCTATGCTGTATGACTCGAAGATTCTATGACTATGAGTGCACAACATTAAACTTCTCACAATCAGGTTTTGACATTGGATCGGCCATTTGTGAAACAGGTCAGTTTATATTATTCACAGTTGCCTTTTTGGCCTGGAATCTTTTTCACACACAAAGCAATAGGATGAAGATGATCTGAAAATGGTTAATATCATATTCTGAAGAGGTGTGTTGTGTTGAGTTGTGTTTAGACCAACTGGGGAGTGGGAGTGGATTGAAAGATGCAATATGAAGGCAGTTAGATGGTAATTGACCCAAAAATAAAATTTCGAACTGCTTTACTGGTTTCAGTGTAATTTCATAGCCACATTTATTGCATATTTTGTTACGATTTGCCTGCTAGTCTCTGCCTTAAAAAAAATATTTGCACTATACAGCAATGACCAGAACGTAAAACCCTTTTGAGATAATGAACATATTTGTTTAAAATATTTTTTCCTGCACTTTGTGTCTGGATGAATAGTCAATATGTTATCTGTTTTTATGATATGGTTACCCTGATTCTAAATTTTAGTAATGCATGCATATCTGATCAATCAACTTTTAATCATAAAACATTACCAGTGGCATTTAAGAGGATTTTAGATAGGCACATGGATATTCGGAAAATGGAGGGAAATGGAATTAAGGTGATTAGTTCAATTTGACATCATGTTCAGCAGACATTGTAGGATGAATGGCCTGTTTACTGTGCTGTACTATTCTATGTTTGAAGATCCAGCAAAATCCTAGTAAATTTTCTCTGCCTAAATTAGACACGATCCCCCTACTGCAGTCTAACAGACTTGCACTCTTGCATAACTGTAACACAATGTCTAACATGTACTCAATTCCCTGACTGATGAAGGCCAGCATGCCTAAAGCCTTCTTAACTATACATTCCATCTGTGATGCCTGTCAGGCAACTGCATACTTAAACTCCCAGATCCCTCTGATTTACAACTTTCCCCATTCACTCTGAGCGTCTTGCCCTGGTTTGACTTCACAAAATTCAACACTCGCATTTATCTAAGTGAATCCCCATCTGTCATTACTCAGCCCACTTGCCTAACTGATCAATATTGTTCTGTAATTTTGAAATTGATCTTCACTGTCGACAATACCACCCACATTAAAGTCATCTGCAAACTCCCTAATCATGCCTTGTACATTCTTATCCAAATTAGTTGATATAAACCCCAAACAGTGATGGGCCCAACACCTGAGGCATATGACTAGTCATTGATTCTGAAAAACAACCTTCCACCAATTCACTCTGCTTCCTACCATAAAGCCAATTCTGTAGACGGTTATTTAGTTCGTCCTGGATCCCTGGATCTAACCTTCCATAGCAGCCTACTCTGCAGGACCTTACTGCAGGCATTGTCGAAGTCCATAGACTATGTCTACAGCCCTCATCAACCTTCTTGGTTTCTTCTGCAAAAGGCCTAATCAAATTTGTAAGACACAATCTCCCATGCACAAGATCATGGCGGGTAACCCCTGACATTCCAAATGTTTATTTTATCCCTCAGAAACATCTCCAGTAACTTTCCAACCACAGGTCTTAGGCTTACTGGTCTATAGTTCTCAGGTTTTTCTTTTTCAGCCCTTCTTAACTAGAGGCACAACATTAGTCACTTTCCAGCCTAATGACAACTCACCCATGGCTAATGATGATTCATAGATTCCAGCCAGGAGTCCTGCAATTCAGGCACAGGACATGCATTTTAGGACATCCACCCCCTTCCCAAGTGTAATCCTGATAATATGAAATAAAAACACAAAATGCAGATGAAACAATTGCCTGGTTTTCTGTACCCACATATTTGATCAGCTTTGTTGGGCATTTTTACAATTTTGTTTAATTGGTTTTAGTTGCATAAAACAATTCTGATTTGCATTTCACAGATTTAACATGTCTCATTGCTTATTTTCACACTCTATAATGCCCTCATTAACCTATCAACCAGATATTCTTGCCATAGAGGGAGTACAGAAAAGGTTCACCGGACTGATTTCTGGGATGTCAGGACTTTCATATGAAGAAAGATCGGATAGACTCGGCTTGTACGCGCTAGAATTTAGAAGAGGTTGGACAGGCTAGATGCTGGAAGATTGTTCCCGATGTTGGGAAAGTCCAGAACAAGGGGCCACAGTTTAAGGATAAAGGGGAAGTCTTTTAGGACTGAGATGAGAAAAACATTTTTCGCACAGAGAGTGGTGAATCTGTGGAATTCTCTGCCACAGAAGGTAGTTGAGGCCAGTTCATTGGCTATATTTAAGAGGGAGTTAGATGTGGCCCTTGTGCCTAAAGGGATCAGGGGGTATGGAGAGAAGTCAGGTACAGGATACTGAGTTGGATATTCAGCCATGATCATATTGAATGGCAGTGCAGGCTTGAAGGGCTGAATGGCCTACTCCTGCACCTATTTTCTATGTTTCTATATCTTCAAAACCAAGCTAGCACCACAACAATCCATGTCTTAACCTGTCAGAGATATTCCCTTTGTCCTACCCATCCTTGCTTTGGTGGGGTAACGGTGGGCTGATGTGATGGGTCTGGCAGGGCAGTATTACCTATGAAGCTGTGGAGGGAAGATCTCCCGAGGAAGTGAGGTCCATGATTGCTTCTAATTCATATTCCTCCATCTCTGTGATTTAAGTGACTTACGTTTTATTAATAGAAACATAGAAACATAGAAAATAGGTGCAGGAGTAGGCCATTCGGCCCTTCGAGCCTGCACCGCCATTCAATGTGATCATGGCTGATCATCCAACTCAGTATCCCATACCTGCCTTCTCTCCATACCCCCTGATCCCTTTAGCCACAAGTGCCACATCTAACGCCCTCTTAAATATAGCCAATGAACTGGCCTCAACTACCTTCTGTGGCAGAGAATTACAGAGACTCACCACTCTCTGTGTAAAGAATGTTTTCCTCATTTCGGTCCTAAAGGAATTCCCCCTTATCCTTAGACTGTGACCCCTTGTTCTGGAATATTTTGCTTTTTGAGGCAGAAATTATTCTGACCTGAATTTTTGGTTCAGGTGCAGTGTATTTTGCATTAATATATACAGCAGAGAAATTGTTTAACTCTTGAAATGTTTTTGGAATCTGCAATAAAATAACAACCTATTGACATCCATAACCTTACCAAAGCTATTACGCTTGACTGTTATTCTATGGGCAAACACATAGCTAAATCAGGTACTGTCAAGTTGTAAATATATAAGCACAACAAAATTTTGATTATATTGGTTGAGAGGTATGATGGAAGCTTTTATATCAAAGTGAGCAGACAAATGTGAGCGATTGAATTCAATGAACAATCTGTAAGTCAGCACTTGATACTTGATACTGATTTGATACAGGGGAACTTGTTCATTCATTCTGCAGGATGAGACTAGGATTAGTGTTAAAATCCTAGAATGGATCTTAAATAAATAACTTTCTAATTTAGTGACTGGATTACGATCAAATTAACCAATAATGCATGTGAATAGTTCACTTGTATAGTTAGCCCACAGATAGATCTGATCATGATATTATCTCTGCCAAATGTATGCAAATATTGTAACATTTCCACCATATCTTGCAATTAAAGTATTGAAGCCTTCGTCCATGAATTGTTCTGTTTTGAATTGAATACTCACTGGCTTCCAACAAGGTCATATTTCTGTGGAGTTTCAGAATAGCTCATTCCAGCAGGAAGAGCAACAGTATAATCATCACCCCAGGTGACAAAAACAGTGAAAAGATAGCTTAATTATACTGGGTAGAGCTTCATTCAAAGGAGTGCAGATTGAAAAATCATGTTCTTTTTTTAGTTGGCACCGTTGTGGATAGATTGGAAGAATTTCTTTGAAAAATTAAATATTATGTGTCGAAGCCAAGTATTTGACAAACCATATTGTGAGTTCTGATGATGACGAGTCAGAAGTGCAGTGTATCATTTTCATCACAAGAATCGTACAGTGCAGAAGGAGGCCACCTGGCTCTTCACGCTTCTCTGGCGTTTTGAAAGAATGGCCGATCTCTCACTTAGCTGCAATCTCTGACACTTTCAGTACAGCCAACGTTTTCAACTACATATCCATGATGTTATGCATTGATATCGGACATTCATTTCTACATTACTTCAATCCTTGCATTTTGCATTAGATGAGGAAAATGCTTGTTTGAAAACAGAAAATAGTTGCAGGAGTACGCCATTCAATATTATCATGGCTGATCATCAAAAATCAGTAGCCCGTTCCTGCTTTCTCCCCACATCCCTTCATTCTGTTAGCCGTAAGAGCTATATCAACTCTCTCTTGAACACATCTCAACATGGAAACATTGTTCTGTTCAAATTTTAGCATTTCCATGATAAACGAGTCTCAATAGCTTATGTTAACAATTTTTTTAGATTCCAATGCAAACATTAAATAATTGCCATCCAGTTTTATTTCATTAATATTTAAGTTCAGTCTTCACTTTACTAATAGACTAATGTTTTCAGAGGGTACTAAATGTACCTATGAATAATGTAACATTAATCCAATATAATTATTTACTGACATTAGAACATAAATGAATACAGTTAAAGCAATTTGACGTATAACCAGTTTAGATGCTGCTGTAAATTCATTCAACCTGTATTTGTTTAAAATACCATTATCACAGCAGAGCTTTGCTATCCTAATGTTTAGTCCGGAGAAGGGTCCTGACGCGGAATGTCATCCACCCATGTCCTCCAAAGATGCTGGCTGACCTGTTGGAGAGAAGAGCATTTTTCAGTACTTTCCATCCTCATTTGTCATCATGTCCAGCACCATTTATATCTCAGGCTTATTACATTTTTGCATCCGCTACTCTTTGCAAGGGCAAGCCCCTTTCCTGCTATTGGCTTACATTGGTGTGCAAAGACAAGATAACCAGAAGCATTAGCTGGAAGAAATATTCAAGTTAGACATTGAGGCGGTGAAAGGCCTTTCTGGTTCATTTTCGCATTGTTTTCACTGCTGGCCCACCCACATTTGATGTTGCCTGGCCAACTGAGTTTAAGCAGCACTTTGTGTCTTCCTCAAGTTTCCAGCATCTGTAGTTTCTTGTGCCGCAACTTTGAATATATCTGCTATTCTGTGTGTAATATGGAAATAAACACTTCCAGTGATTTAAGAAGACTAAAAAGTGCCGGTATGTATAATTAATCAACATTCATGTCACACCTTGATTTTAAAATTACTTCCTGTTTTTGTACTCATTCACAAACATGACCCGCTCCCCTCTGTGTAAGCACCCACAATCCCATAGTCCTCTGTGTAACCCACAATCCTCCAATTCTGGGTTCTTCATTATCCTTTTTCTTTACTGAGGCGTTCTGTGAATGAAGATATCTTGCTTCTACTTCAGTTTTGTGGATGCATGGGTAGCTCAATGTGGGAACCTTCCACAGATTCTTCCACAGATAGAGCAGGATATATGGCCTAATGTGACCAAGTCTTAATAGAAGTATCTGTTCCATATCAGTCTGAAGAAGGTTCTCGACCTGAAACGTCACCTATTTCCTTCGCTCATAGATGCTGCCTCACCCGCTGAGTTTCTCCAGCATTTTTGTCTACCTTCTGTTCCATATCGTAGATCTCCTGGTGTATCAACATGTCTCCTACATCTTCTGTTCTTGCTTTAAGAGTCATACAGCATGGAAACAGGCCCTCAGCCCAACTTGCCATGCTGGCCAAGATGCCCCATCTAAACTAGTCCCACCTGCCTGTGTTTGGTACATGTCCCTCTTAACCTTTTCTGTCCATGTACCTGTCATTTGGTATTTTAAATGTTGTAGTTTGTGGTAGTTTCCGAGGTGATGCAAACCTTCTGCTGCTTCCAATGCATGTGTGGCCTTGAGGTTCTCAACAGACTCCAAAAGCTTATCTTCTACATATATTTTCCATGGGCCATATGCTCCAGGAATCAGTGATGGTGTTGAATTTCTTCAATAAAGCTTTGAACATGTCCTTAATTTTTTTTTCATTGTCTGCCTGCTAATTTCCTACCCTGATAGATCTGAACATCAGTTTTGTCAGTTTCAGACATCCATGGCTTACTGAAGGAAGCCAATTGAGCCCAATTTGGGCAAGAAATGGTTCATTATGTTCCATTTCTGAGGTAGGATTATGGTTGTGCAGGTCAGTTCAAATCCCTGATGGTTGTAAGAAAGTAACTGTTCCTGAATCCAGTGGTGTGAGTCTTCAGGCTTCTGTATCCCCTGCCTGATGGGTCAACGAGAAGAAGATCTGGCCCAGATGATAGATACCTCCTTATTGAGGCAGCGTTACATGTAGATGTTATTAATGGTGGGGTGGACTGTGCCTGTAATAGACCAGGCTGTGTCCGCCAATCTCTGCAACCTCTTGCGTTCCTGTGCATTGAAATTGTAGTCTTAGGTTACGATGCAACCAGTCAGGATACTTTCTACAGTGCATCTGTAGACGTTTGTCAGGGTATTCGGTGATATGCTGAACCTCCTAACATTTCTAAGAAAGTAGAGATGTTGATATGCCTGGTGTGTGCTTGAGCCAAGAATTGTGTACCAATTCACACAGATTGAAGTTTGCTGATGAGAAAGTCATGGCTCCATTTGCAAAGGGTCATACAGAGCCCAGGTCTTGGAGCTTGGTGATAGTTGTGGAGAAGATTATTGTATTGATGTCTGAGCTTGGTTGATATGCAGCAGACTGGTAAATGCATATCTGTTACCCATATCATCCAGAATTAACTAAAATAGTATATGTTGTTGACTTGCTGTGGCAATGGACAAATTGTGCTGATAGAGAGGTGCGAGTATAGGTCATCTATATTGAATAATGGATTGAAAATATCATGCAGATCCATAAAGTCTTGTATCTAACAACCCAATAAGTAAATAAAGCCAACAGCCAAACGTGTGTTAAACTGAGATACTGTGTGACTATTTAGATGAGGTCTAATGACCAGCCAACAATCCCTAATCAAGGTATTGAAAAAGAGCGAAAGGAGACTTCTTTGCGATTTTCTACCTCATTTGCTAACGTCAGTAACACACTTATTTTATCCCATTCCCAGCTGGTACAATGGAATTGCGAGCCAGGCCTTCTGTGTGTACATGCAGAAGGTTCAAGATTAAACCAGGAAGGAGCATTTAAGGATGGTGGAGGGACAGTTGTAGACCTTACCTCTGCCACATTCTATTTGTTCCTATGCTTGGTCCACGATTAATATTCAACTAAAAAAACATATCAGTTTTATTTACTCCTTCTCCCTTGACAGCTGGAGATTATTTCTGATGCAGAGTATCTGTGTGTAATTGCCATATTTGAAGAACAAACCATTTTGTATCTGTGTGTAATTGCCATATTTGAAGAACAAACCATAGTTTGTTAAGCACTGCATTCATTACTGCATTCCTTCAATCATTTGTTTGTATGTTTTTATTGATTAGTTAAGAAGTAAGGATCCTGCTGGATCTCATTAAATATTTTCTATCGTAGTGCTAATTCCCCATTTTTAAGAGTATCCCAAATATTAATTTATACAAGTGCTGGACAGCTTCTGCCAGGTCTTTTTTTTTTTTTTTTAAATGTTACTTGTAAATTGAAAAGAACATTAACCTATCCAAACAGCTTGTGGGGACTTTGCAATCTGAATATAGATTTTCTTTCCTGCCTATATGAAATCAATTATTAATAAGCGTAATTCTGTTCTCCAATTTTATTAAACGGTTTGAAAGGAGATTTTTACTTTCTGAGTGAAAGAGTGTGGGGGCACTCAATGCACTGAGAACCATTTTGGAATGATAGAACCATAAATAATTTTATTGTTCTCATTTTGGTTCTTAGGTTTCTTATATACTACATATTGTTTGGGTACTGCATTTTTTAAATTTTCTTCTGAAGAATAAATAAAAGAGTTTTTATTTGCTTCTGAAGAAATAATATGTCAGTACATTCATATCAATCATGAAACTGAGGTCCCATGTGCCAATTTAACTCTCCGTTAAATTAAGTTGGCAGAATGTTGCACTTAATATCCACCCATTTAAAAAAATGAAAAGTGAAAACTACTTGATTATTTCTTGTGCAAGAAAGAGATATAAAATGTTTTAGAATTTCCTAGAGGCCTGTTAAGATACAATATTAAATTTGACTTGAAATCTTTCTCAGAGTTTTACTTAGCTAACGAGAGTTTTTCAAATGACAATGCAGAGCATTCCATAAACGAGAAAGATTTGGAGTTGTACATGTTGCCTGGACAAAGACTCTAGCAATTCACTGGCATTTTTTATTTTGTGCTTACTTTTATTTGACCTTTTGATCATCTCTACTGGAGTCGTGCGGGCAAGGGAGGCAGGGGACGCAGAACCTCACCTGTCATACTCCCTATGAAAATAGCTGTTAAGAAATGTAAAGAAAAATAACAATAAAATAAAATAAATATAAAGATTTTTCCACTGATCTGTTACAAATGCCATTTCTCTATGAATCTAATCATTTTTCAGGGTAAAAATCGTCAAATTTGCACAGCTCCGCTGCAAATACAGGGAGAGGTGAGAGGTGAGGCAGTGACGAGCTGAGCCTCCCCTCTGATTGCGCAACCCCTCAGAAACTGCGGGGAGCGCGGGCAATAAGCGTGTGCCTGTTACTATCTCTATGTACGTCTCCAATGTAATGTTGGTAAACCCCTTCATTACATGTCCTCACCTTCCATAGTCCAGGTAACTTATTTCACATATAAATATATTAAATTTGTGCTAGCTGGTCTCACATAAAACTGCAATGAAAAAGCTCCAGGGGAGGCAGCGATCACGTCTGCCTCACAAGGGGGCGTGTCTTGAGCCCAGTGGAGGAAGAGCGAGCATCAATTGTGTAGGCTCAGCCCACGCAATTGATGCTGCCTCGCTCACCCTCCACGTTAGCTAGCTTCAGCAGCGGTGGCGCAGCACTGCATTCCACCGCTGGTCATTGGGAAGGTAGACTTTGTCGGTACATTAGAAAGTTATTCGATTTTTTAAAAATAAATCTATACTTATCACAATAATAAAGTCCTCAAATTTTGTACTTCTGTACATTTTTCTTTTTGTTCTTGTAAGGCAGGAGTCTCCAAAATATGGCCCGTAGGACACATCAACCCATCATAAGATTTTTCAAGCTCAGATTTGTCGGGGAATGTGGCGGCCCGGGGCTGCTCTTAGTGTTGTTACTAGTTAGATGCCTCATATTGTCAGAACCGAGACATCACTGGGCCGCCGTGAAGATGGTTGGGTGGGAGGTTCGGCAGTGGTCAGAATGGGACGGCTGCGGGTTATAAGGTGCCATCGTTCCTCTCTCCCTTCTCTCTCTCTTCCCCTTCTCTCTCTCACCCCCTTCTCTCTCTCTCTCTCTCCTTTCTCTATCTTCCTTCTTTCTCTCCTATCTCCCTCTCCCCCCTCTCTCTTTCCCTCTTTCCCTCTTTCCCTCTTTCCCTCTTTCCCTCTTTCCCTCTTTCCCTCTCTCTCTCTCTCTCTCTCTCTCTATCCCTCCCTTCTCTTCTCTCTCCCAGCCACGGCTCCACCCCTCTCTCTCCTCGGGGAGACGTGGTGATCAATACTGGGAGGGCCAGGCCACTGATACTAGCCAGTGCCTCCCCAGCCATTGACCGCACTGCACGTCACTGATCTCTACTCATGGACTGCATGTCTTTCAGCATTCTGAAGGTATTCTGATCTGCACTTTTAAGGTCAAAAGTGAATGATTTCACACTTGCCTACATTAAAAATTATTTGTTAAAATTTAGCTCTTTCGTTTGCACTGTCAAGTGAGGTAGGTACCATAACAACATTTAACAGACATTTAAACTATATTAATATGTAGGGTTAGAGGACATGAGCCAAGTGCAGGCATATGGTACTATCCTAGATGGACATTTGGGATGGCACAGATGATTTTAGCTGAAAAACCTATTTCTGTGCTGTTGAACTTTATGACTCTTTGCTATCTCTTTAAATTCAACTATTCTACTGTGTCTCTTATCTTACTGTCTTAAACTTGGGTGTGGCTTTCTATTCCATTATTAATTTGTTTATAAACACAATACATTACATACACAGAATATCAGAATACCGATTAACGACATCTTCTATCTGTTAATCCACTCTCAATCTCCGAATGCTTGGTGAATTTCACAGCCAGGTCAATAATTTGCTGTCAAGTTCATTGGCTTCAGCTTCAGTTGACTATCTTTCAACATAACATTAGAGCACAGGAATAGGCTCATCAGCCCTTCAAATCAAAATGATTTCTTGAAACCCAGGTAAATAACATAGTAGTCATGCCTGTCTTCTGCTTTAGTCAAGGCTTCAAAATATGTAATTCAATTTATCAAGATTGGCCTAATCCTTTCAATTCCTGCTGCTTGACCTGCTGAGTTACACCAGAAAAAGGCACAAAGAGCTAGAGTAATTCAGCTCGATACTCCAGGCGGCATCGCTGGTGAACATGGATAAGTGGTGTTTCGAGTCAGAACCCTTTGTCAGATTGAGTACACCAGCACCTTGTGATTTTGTAAATTAGTATCTATAGTTTGCCCTTCGGAGATACCAACTGCATTTTGTTGTCTCTGTATTGTACACAGCACAATGACAATAAAGATTGAATTGATAGTTCCTTGTGCCTACCATTGACTTCCATACTGGTTATTTCTGATTGATAATTTATGACTCCATCGCTAAATATTGACTCAGGTAATTTTCCAGCAAGAGCTGTTGGGTCAACTTGGCTGCAATTCCATGGTTCCCTCTGTTACTCTTTTTATTCAGCTGTGAATTTTCCAGTTGCAAAAAACTTCTCTAATTGTGAACATTTTGGACGATCTGGTTAAGTTGGTCTGCAATATATTCTCATCAACTTCTCTTAAAACCCTGGGATAGGAACACACTGGCCAATATTTTGTTATTGCAGTCACTTTATTAATGTATTCAATGTTCAGGAACTGGACTTCACCAGCCGTTATTGCCCATTACTAAATACCATTGAGTAGCTGCTGTAGAGATGCCTCCCGAACTGTTGTGATCCTGGTGTTGATGCTTCACCAGCGCAGTGCAGCTGCTGCTTGCCCACCATGTGTGACATTCCGTCAAACATGGTGCTTCTTTACAGTGGTGAAACATGATAAGGATCTCTTGAAGCAAGGGCATCCCAGTTTTGCATTTCTTCTCTCTCAAAAATTGTGATTTGGCTTTAGGACAACATTCAATTTGGCATGCCAATATTGAGTAACTAAATTATCCAGGTACATTTTCTTTTCATCCAATAATTTTAGAAATCATTGCAGAAATCTTGTTGATAGTGAAACTATTTTCTAATATTCTTTATGAGATTTAACACAGCAGTGAGGGCATCCAAACTGCAGTTGTTATATCCAATGGACTGAGATAGAAAGATCTCTGACTATATAGGTACGGTTTATAGAAATATTAAGCTTATTAAGTGGAGAAAGTGCCCATTGTCCCAAATTGTCTATGTTGACCAAGTTGCTATATTGGGTGTGTTCCTCTTGGCCTGCATTTGACCCATATCTCCTTTCTATCTTTACATCTGTCCAAATCCTTGTCATCATATTATTCATATCTTTTAAAAGTCTGATTTTGTGTGTGTGTGTGTGTCCCTCTGTGTCCCTCTCTGCGCCTCCGTGTCCCTCTCTGCGCCTCCGTGTCCCTCTCTGCGCCTCCGTGTCCCTCTCTGCGCCTCCGTGTCCCTCTCTGCGCCTCCGTGTCCCTCTCTGCGCCTCCGTGTCCCTCTCTGCGCCTCCGTGTCCCTCTCTGCGCCTCCGTGTCCCTCTCTGCGCCTCCGTGTCCCTCTCTGCGCCTCCGTGTCCCTCTCTGCGCCTCCGTGTCCCTCTCTGTGCCCCTCCCTGTGCCTCTGTGTCCCTAACTGTGCCTCTGTGCCCCTCTCTGTGCCACTATATCCCTCTCTGTCCCTCTCTCTGTCCCCCTCTCTGTGCCTCAGTGTCCCTCTCTGTGCCTCAGTGTCCCTCTCTGTGCCTCAGTGTCCCTCTCTGTGCCTCAGTGTCCCTCTCTGTGCCTCAGTGTCCCTCTCTGTGCCTCAGTGTCCCTCTCTGTGCCTCAGTGTCCCTCTCTGTGCCTCAGTGTCCCTCTCTGTGCCTCTGTGTCCCTCTCTCTCTACCCCCCTCCCTCTCTAGCCGCGCCTGCGAGTTGTGGGCAATGCGTGAGTGGATAGGCGGGGGATGGGGTAAATGGAGTGAATGAATAATATTAATATATTATCAATGGGGATGGTTAGTGTGTATGTGGAGGTGGTTTGTGTGTGTGTGTGTATGTGGGGGGGGGTTGGTTAGTTTTGTGTGTGATGCCGCAGGTCGCCCCCTCCCACTGCAACCCACTGTATGTGTGTGTTTGTATGTAATCACATCTTCTTGAAAAAACAAAGAGCTAACGGTAAAACTTTCACATATTCAGATAGAGATTTAAACCCCTGGAGTCCGAAATCACCTTACATGAACATTTCTAGCTTTATTTCTCGAGTTATTTATGAAAATGTGCACAAATCTGAAATAACTTTGGAAATAAAAATAACCGCCTTATCTGAAAAATTCATACATTATTTCTCAAGTTATTCATTAAAATATTCAAAAATCTGAAAGAACTGAAATCTGAATGAACTTTGAAAATAAAACTGGCTGGCTTTGGCTGATGACGTGATGACGTCACAATGGGTCTGCGTGCTGCGTTCACGCGCTGCAAGTGCTGTCGCCCGGCCCCTCACGCTCTCCGGCCCCCTGCACTGCCTGGATACTCACAGTCCAGCCGCTTGCCCCGCTCCCCTCCTCCTTCCAACCCCCTTTCCCCCTCCTCCTCCCGCCCTCTCCCCCTCTCCTTCCGCCCCTCCCCTCTCCTCTCTGCCCCATCTCCTCTCACCCTCCTCCTCTGCCCCCTCCTCTCTCCCCCTCCTTTCTACCCCCTCCTTTCCCCCCTCCTCTCTCCCCCCTCACCTGCCTCCTCTTCCCCCCTCTCTACCCCCAACTCTATCTCCACCCCCCTCTCCCCGTCACCCCCCTCTCTAGCCTCCCCCTCGTCTCCCCTCCGTCCCCTCTACCCCCCTCTCATCCCATCCTCTCTGCCCTTCCCCTCCCCCTCCCCCCTCCCCCTTATCCTCCCCCCTTCCCCCCTCCCCCTCCCCGCCCCACTCCCGCTCCCCCTGTCCACCCTCTTCCCCCTACACCTCCCTTCCTTCCCCCCTTCTCCCCATCCATTTCCCCAGCCCTCTCACCTACACACACCCCCTCCCCCACACAACCCCCCATCTCCCCCCACGCAGCCCCCCACCCCCACACACCCCCCTCCCCCACACACCTCCCCACCAGCCCCCGACATGCCCACCTGATGCCGTCCCCATCCCCCCAGCTAAAGAATGCTCCCGCCATTGCGTTGGGAGAACAGGTGAGTGGTGGAATATTGCATTGGTGAATGGGTTGCATTGGGGGACCAGGCCTCCCATGTGAATGGGACCCAACGGGTCCCACTTAAAAGTATCTCTTAAAAGTTGTGATTGTATCTGCTTCTATAGGTTCCTCTGGCAGCTCATTCCAGATATGCATAACCCTGTGAGTGAAAACACCTTCTCTAACATTACACATAAATCTCCCCCATTCTCACCTCACGACTATGTCCTCTAGTTTTTGAAACCTCTTCCCGAGGAATAAGACTGTGAGTATTCACCTTATGTGAACCGCACCCTGTATTTTCAACAAGCCATTAGAAATACCTAATGTTGGACTTAACCTGTCTTTCATACTGCAATTTATAAACAATTTAGGCAATTATTCTTTACGCCACATAGTCCTGAGAGTTCCTACTGGTGAAATCACCTTGAAGATTGACTGTGTTATGACTTCATTTACTCACATTGTATAGCTGCCATAATCTCCACATAATTTATGTTATTTTATAGTGTCATCAGAACACGAATACTCAAATAGGCAGTCACGTGACATTTCTGAATAAAGAGTTAAAATGCGTAACTATTTTCCCATGCCACCAGTTTAGCAGAATATAGAACTGTGTCTCCGAAGAAAGTCATGAACATGGAGTCAGTAGACGAGGGAAACAAATCTAGGGCATTTTACACTGATGTTGGTCTTGGCAGAAGAGAGAAAGAATGTTTAGGACCTTGGGGTCCGAATCAAATAGAATGCTATGTCCTAGATCAGGGGCCTCCAAACATTTCAGCAAGAGGGTCACATTATATATTTGGCACAGTTTTGCGGACTGGAGGAAAAAGTAAAGAAATGCCAACCGCTCACTCAACCACTCACTCACCCATTCACTCACAAGCCGCTGTCGCTGACCTTCACTATCTTCCCGGGGAAATCGATGCTGCTACCGCCAACCCGTATCTCTACTCCAGCCCTCCACGGGCCTCCACCAGCGACTCCACCAACCCTCACCTCTCCCCCGGCCACCAGCGGTCCAGAGCCATCACCTCACCAGAGTTCTAGGCTCAAAACCAGGCCCACAACCTCCACGATGCAGACAGCACGTGGTCTGACTCTGCTGGGTCCTGGTGCTCCTCCCCTCCTACAGGGAACCTCAGTAGTGATGGGTCTTCAACTTGATAGCATACAGCAAACTGACATGTAAGTTCCCACGCTACCACAGAACCTGCTAAATAACCTGCCGTATGGAACGTGTTAAGAGCTTGCTGCGGGCCAGATAAATTCTCATGGGGGGTCGGATGTGGCTCGCGGGCCATAGTTTGGAGACCCCTGTCCTAGATCATATAAAGCTCATAGGCTGTTGTTGGTGCTCTATTGTTTCAAGCAAATGTAGAATTGATCTCTGCCACAGAAGGTAGTTGAGGCCAGTTAATTGGTTATATTTAAGAGGGAGTTAGATGTGGCCCTTGTGGCTAAAAAGATCAGGGGGTATGGAGATAAGGCAGGTACAGGATACTGAGTTGGATGATCAGCCATGATCATATTGAATGGCGGTGCAGGCTCAAAGGGCCGAATGGCCTACTCCTGCACCTATTTTCTATGATCCATGGTCCTCCCAATATTTATCATGAAGATGATGAAAAGGCTACTGGACATCAGAAAGTGTGTCAGTTACCACAGGATACCCATCCTCTGATCTGTTCTGTTCTTGTAGCTATATTCTCAGTACAACTGTTGCAATAGAGCATCTGGCCAATGGGGCCACCCGCACCCCCCCCCCCCCCCCCACTATGGTATTGAAGGTAGGAGTCTCAGTCATGATTATGCGATTGGATATTAAGGGTAATTATTTACATTTTCTTTTATTGGGGATAATCATTGCTTGGCACTTATGTGGTGAGAATATTAGTTGTCTCTTATCAGCCCATGCCTGATTGATGTCTAGATCTCACTGTAAGCAAGCATGTGCTGCCTCATTTGCTGAGTTGTTGTGGAATTGAACATTAAGCTGCCATTGGCAAACTTTCTCTCTTCTTGATTCCGTCCTAATGATGGAATGAGCTTTGTTGCTGAAACAGCTGTAGATAGTTGAGCTTGGAACAATGTCCTCAGTAACTTCTGGGGCGAGGATAAGTGACATCCAACAACCATGGCCTTCTTCTTTTGTATGAGGTAAGATTTCAGGTTTTGATGTATTTTCTTGAAGATCATTGACCTCAGATTAATCGGGGCTCTGTGATATCACTCGGTGAAATTCTGCCTTGATATTACCCTCAACACATGTTTAGAATTCAGCTCTTCGATTTATGATTGGATCAAAAGGATGTGATGAATTCTGGTGCAAAGTGGTCACGATGAAACCCAAATCAGGTTACTGGAAATTAAGTGCTCTTTGCTACCACTGTTCCCCAAAACCAATTCCATTGTATTGTTGAGGACTAAGGTTAGAATGATTGGATGGTAATTAGCTGACTTTAAATTGTCCTGTTTGGGACAATTTTACACATGTCAGATGGATACCAGTGTGTAATGGTAAAAAACACTGTTTGGCTCGAGATGCAACTAGTTCTGTGGTGCAGAGCTTCAATATTACATATGAAGTGTTGTTGTCTGGACCCATATCTTTTGCTGAATCTTGTGCTGTTAGCTTGTTCATAATATAATTTGAAGTGAATTGAATGAATTAATGAATAAATGTATGAATAAGTTTATTGGCCGAGTATTCACACACAAGGAATTTGCCTTGGTGCTCCGCCCGCAAGTGACAACATGACATACAGTGACAGTTAGGAATGATATATAAAACATTAAGCATTAATAATAAAACATTATTGATTAAACATGTGAATTAAATAAAATACCACAGCAACAGGAGGCTACAGATTTTTGGTTATTGAGTAGAGCTACTACTCGTGGAAAAAAGGCTGTTTTTATGTCTGGCTGTGGCAGCTTTGACAGTCCGAAGTCGCCTTCCAGAGGGAAGTGATTCAAAGAGTTTGTGGTCAGGGTGAGAGAGGTCAGAGATTATCTTACCCGCTCGCTTCCTGGCCCTTGCAGTGTATAGTTCGTCAATGGAGGGAAGGTTGCAGCCAATAACCTTCTCAGCTGATCAGACAATTCGCTGAAGTCTCCAGATGTCGTGCTTGGTAGTGAATCCAAACCAAACCATGATGGAGAAGGTGAGGACAGACTACTACAATGGCCATATAGAATTGGCTCATGACCAATTTCTGTAATGGTATGGATCTCAAGAGGAAGCTTTGTTCATTAGCTAGACATGTGTACTGTGTACAGGATGGAATTTTAAAATGCAAATAATTGCAAGTGGCAAATTTATTAGCTGTGTTTAATTGAGAGTTATCAGAACAAATTTGCTGCTAACTGCTGCTGGCCAGATCTAGGAATACTATGGTCAGTGTAAAAAATCACACTAAACATAGATGTTGTTGGCCTTTTGATTTTGAATGCGATGCTTTGAGACTCTACTTTGAGATGTGAACATCCAACTGCAACATGAAATACTGTAACTGACTTTGCAAAATTGATCAGCAATCCCTCATATGTTTAGGGAGGACCTTGAGATTAATTCATGGCACTAATGCCTCTAAAATTATGACAAGAATGCAAATTATTATTTCTACGTTTGTATTTCATGCGAAAATCTTCAATTTAGTTCCACAAAAAACAATTCCCTGTCATGCCTGAAGTTTGCTCATATTTTCTCCAGCTGAGTGGTGACATATAGTGCTAGGGTAATGATGTAGCTGTTTAATCTGTTTGGAATGATGTTGTTATTTGACCTTTAAGTTTCCTCAGCTAGAAATAGCTTTATTATTTTGTTATTATATTGAAAAGTGAACCAGATATTCATATTCTGCAACTGAGAATTACACTTGTGCAAAGATGTTTGATATTCAATTATTCAATGTTTGCCCTTGGAATAGATTGGCTTGATCGGATTCACAAGGAAAGCTGCCAAAATTATGATTATAACACATTATAATTGCAATATACTGGCTACCTTTCCTCCACACTCTCAGTCCTGTTGCTGTGCATTGACCTGAACCGTCAACTATCCATTTCCCTCTGTTGACCCCATGGGATCCTCCAATAGTTTATTTTTTTGATTCACATTTCAGCATCTGCAATGCCTTGTGTATCCTATCCTATTTTACATAGGCACACATTTTATGGATTCTGTTGTTTTGCAGTCTAAAACTTCCCCGTATCTGCTCTCAGATGCTGTGACAGGTTAGACCTGACACGGGAACCCACTAGCCCACTCATGGGAATGGCAATTGTACTGTTTTGAAGACTGTTTGAATGCACCATTATTTGTGTTCCCAATTTTAATTGTGTTTTGTGGTTTAGTGATTATATCCTTTATTTAAAGTATAATTACATATGAAACTGTTTATTCCATTTTTTATATTTTAAATGTTTCTGAATGATAGTATTGAAAAATCTGACAGTTTTAACAGATGGGACTGCTGCAGAGCTTTGTCAAGTCTCAGTTACATCAATTGAGCCCTTGGCACTGCCAAAACCCGTGCAGTTCAACCCCAGAACAGTCTTGAAGATTGACTAAAGTGGTCTGGAAAAATTAACCTTTAGGCTCATGTTAATTGCAGGCTCTGACTCCCATTTATCAAAATCTGGGTAATTGAATGAACTTAATGGACTATGTATGAAAAACATTTAACTATTGATCCTCAGACTATTAATTTAGAAGAACATACCACATAATTACCTCGCTGTAGGGTCGAGTTGAAAAATTAGTAGTTGCCAAATTACATAACTACTTTCCAGTTTACTGGCATTGGTTTTTTATCTTGTCACATGAACTGAGATACAGTGCAAAGCTTTGTCTGCATGTTGTCCAGGCAAATCTTAAATACATTGAGATAGTACAAGAGAGAAAAAGAAACTGAATGCAGAACATGGTGTATCAGCTGCAGAGAATGTGCTGAAGAAAAAGTATAAGGCCTTCAATGAGGTAGATTAGCATATCAGGAATATATACTGAACATATATATCCATTCAGGAGTCAGGTAACCGAAGGAAAGAAGCTTTTCTTGAACCTGGTGCTACATGCTTTAAAACGTTTGTACATGAGTCACAGAGTCATACAGCACGGATTACAAGCCATTCAGCCCATTCACCATGCCGACCAAGATGCCAGATATACACTGATCTAATTTGTTCGCATTTAGTCCACATCCTTCTTAGTCATTTCTATCCACGTACCTGCCCAATGTCTTTTAAATATTGTTATAACATGCGTCGACTTGCAGCTAATTCCACCCTCACTGTGAAAAAATTGCCTCGTGCTGCTTTCAGGTGCCCCTCAGGCCCCGATTCCTTTTCCTTCTCACCTTAAACTTATGTCCTCTGGTTTCTGATTCTCCTACATTGGGTAAAAGACTCTATGCACTCACCCTAACCATTCTACTCATGATTTTAAACACCATAATAAGATTACCCTTTGGCCTCCTGCGCTCCAGGAAATAATGTTCTAGCCTACCTAATCTCTCCCTATTGTTCTGGGCCTCAAGACCTGGCAGCATCCTTTTAAATCTTATCTGCACTCTTTGCTGCTTGATGACCTCTTTCCTGAAACAAGGTAACCAAAATTGAACACAATATGCAATAGAATACAGCTTCGCCAACGTCTTGTACAACTCTATCAGAACATCCCAACTTCTATGCTTAATACACTGACTGATGAAGGCCAATGTTCCAAACGTCCTCTTTACCACCCTATGTATTTGTGACGCCGCATTCGAGGAACAACACATCTGTACTCCACGATCTCTCGGTTCTACAAAAATCCCCAGGGCCCTACCATTCACTGTCGGGTATCATTCTACCCAACAGGAGAGTGGAGAACAGAGAATGACCAAAACGTGAGTGGCTCTTAATTTGTTGGGTGCTTTCCCATTGAGAATCTTCCATTCACAGTCTGTGCATGTCCCCATAAGACTGGAATATGAAATCTCTCTTTGTTCCGATTGAACATTTTGAAGAGCTAATTGAAGTTTTGGACCGGATAATATTTGAGAATGTTTATTATATGGATTTTCAAAATCCATTCGATAGTTTCTCATAAAAGACAGTTACTTATATTTGAATTGATGGCAAATTATTGACCTGATTAGCAAATTGGCTGAGTGGCAGGAAACAGAGTACAGATAATGGGCCAATTCTCTAATTGCAGGATATTACACTGGCATTATGCACGATTAGTTTTGAGCCAAAATTATTTACTGTACTTATTATCATCTTCGATGGTTAGGTGGAGAGCTATATATCTAAGTTTGCCGATGACACCGGCAGATGCAGTGAAAGCAATGAGAGAATAGAGTTGTACATAACAGTTTAGAATTAGTACATTGTTCTCGCAATTATGATGACCAGAATAATAAGATGATACAAAAAAAATGGGATCCCGAATCATCTTATTAATCTGTTCAGTTCAGCTTGTCCTGCCAGACATGCTGAATCAAACCCCAATTCAGCATCACTATATGGAATTTTTGCAATTTCTCTCTGTTATTTAAAGTTGGTTAAACAACCCAAGGAAAAACATAGTTGGTGATTGGTCCATTTGAGATCCCATTTGATTCTTCTATGAAACATTTTAAATGCCTGTCTCAGAAGTTCGATCCTATACCTTCACTTTTTTTTGCTTTAAGTAGTCCAATGTCTATGACCAAACACAATTATATTTAAAAGAAAAGGAAAAAAAGCTATCTAAAACAAAACCATTTTTGCAATACAAGGATTATAATCATTTACAGTAAAGTTTTCCTCATTTGATCTTGTCCGTAGAGTTAATCACCAAGGTGAGGGTAATTTCAGTTTAAGTGCTTTGTGAATTCTTTATGTGTGACAGGAAACGAAAAGATTGATATATTATAATTATCATACACTTGGGGAAAAGAAGTATTGAAGACAGCTGCTAATTTACACAGTGTACTTCCAGTAACACTGGTGTCAAAACTAAGGCACATCCTTAGAAAAAGCCAGAATTTTCTTAGCACGTTTAGCTCAGTATATAGGTGTTGGTTTATTATTTTAACATAACAAGATACAGAGAAAAACATAGTTTTGTCTGCAATCCAGGTAAAAACTAAAACCATACATGAGTATAACAAGTTGTGCAAAAGGGAAAGGAAACGGGTTGCAAAATATTGTTACAGTTACATGGAAAAGGGTGCTTCACACAAAGGGTGGTGGGGGTATGGAACAAACTGACAGAGGAGGTTGTTGAGGCTGGGACTATCCCAACATTTAACAAACAGTTAGACAGGTACATGGAGAGGACAAGTTTGGATGGATATGGACCAAACACAAGCAGGTGGGACTAGTGTAGCTGGGACATGTTGGCCGGTGTGGGCAGTTTGGGTTGAAGGGCCTGTTTTCACACTGTATCATTCTATGACTCTAAAGGTGCAAGGGCCACCATGACATGGATAGGGGGTCAGAAATTCATCCTTAGCTTACAAAAGGTTTGTTGAAGAATTTGATAGCAGCTGGAAGAGTGTGCTTTCAAGGTGTTGTACCTTTTGCACAACTGAGGAGGACAGAAGAGGGAAAACCAGTGTGTGAATGGTCCTTGATTATGTTGGCTACTTTCCCCATGTAACATGAAGTGTAAATGGAATCAATTGAGGGGAGGCTAATTTACGCAATGGACTGGGCTGCATCAACAACTCTCTGCAATTTCTTGTGCTTTTGGATGGATCAGTTGGCAAACCAAGGAGTGATGCATCCAAATGGTACAAATCTAGCAGCTGGAAAGAGCCATTTAAGGCATGCAATTGCCCTTCATCTTTTGAGGAAGTAGAGACATCGGTGTGCTTTTTTGACCATTGTGTTAATGTGATTGGATCAGGGAAAATTGTTGATAATATTTCTGCTAAGTAACTGAAGCTCTCCACTTCAATATTTCATTGTCCTTTACAAAACAATATGATTAAGCACCATAACTAGTGAGGATGAGGATTTACATCACACGCTGAAAGTCAATTTAGCAGATTTCTTTTATAAATTTGATATCTGCGTTTTACCATGTCTCACTGCAATCTGTGTGCCTCTTTCTGGCGGCAAGATGTGAAAACGTGGATATAGAAGATGCTAAAGATTTCAGGATCTGCAGTCTTTTATGTCTCCAGGCCTACATGCTCTGTGACTTGTGTCGGAAAGAACTGCAGATGCTGGTTTACACCAAAGATAGACACAAAATGCTGGAGTAACTCAGCAGGTCAGGCAGCATCTCTGGAGAGAAGTAATGGGTGACGTTTGCATCGAGAAGCGTCTGAAGAATTGTCTCAACCAGAATCATCACAAATTCCTTCCATTCCGAGCTGCTACCTTTCCTGCTGAATTACTCCAACATTTTGTTTCTACCTTCGGTGAACCCTAAACAGTAACTTTGTCTTCTCTGTTAGCATTTATACATTTGCAGTTAAATAGAAATTACATAAATAGTGAATTACAGCGCCAACCTTCCTGTTCTTTGCGGTGTGTGTCTGTATCACCTTGGCACACACATGCCGCCCCCCAGCAAATACAGGGCCAGGGCAAGTGGGGGAGCGCTGTCTGAAATTCTCACAGTACGAAGCCAAGGTGATACAGACACACACCGCAATGAGCAGGAAGGTTGGCGCTGTAATTAAGATGGCTAGCACAGTGTACGATAAGTTCTTTAAAAGAGGGGTAAGGAATGGAGACAACTTTTAAGAAGCCAGACAACTTTTAATAAGCCAGAGATACACAGCTATGAAGTTTGGTGGACATTTAGCATTACCGGCCGGTTATCTTTGGTTCTGAAAACTCCTGGTTACGTTTTTTTCCCGCAATGAGCCAACATTTCCCTCAACCAAATTGAGGCCGCGAGTATGCGGGAACTTCCCTCGGGCATGAAAGAGAACATTTTCGGAGACCTACGCCAGCGGGTGCTGGCAGTTGCCGAAAAAGTCGGATAAGTGGGACAGGCCCTTTAGATGGACACAAAAAGCTGGAATAATTCAGTGGGACAGGCAGCATCTCTGGAGGGAAGGAATGGGTGGCGTTTCAGGTTTAGACCCTTCTTCAGACATTAGTACACAGCAGCAGCAGCAGCACGACAGGTTTGAAAACACAGTGCTCAATAAATAATACAATTGCAAAAAAAAGTTAAATAAATATAAAACCAACATAATGCAAAAACAAAACAAAGCCTGAAGTCCCTAGTGCAAACCAGGCAGTTTGTAGTTTAGTTGGATTTCATAGTTCATTCGCTTGTGTGTCAGACGATGTAGCTCACTGTGGCTTCTGTCGTGGTCCAACATGTTGACAGAATTGTCGCCTAACGCATCACAGAGTGCATCGCGTTGTCGCTTCCAGGGATTGCCACGAGGAAGCTTCTGTCATGATCCCCGGAGTTCACAGTGTTCAATAGAATGATGGTTGTTGGGAAAAAGCTGTTCTTGAATCTGGACATAACAGTTTTCTGACTCCTTCCTATACATTCTTCTTGATGGCAGGAGTGAAAAGAGTGCATAGCCAGGCTGGTGTATATACTTGATGATGCTGCCTACCATTTTAAGACATTGCCTCCTATAGATCCTTTAGATGGTGGGGAGGTCACTACCCATTTTGAACCTGGCAGCGTTCACCAGTTTCAGTAATCTGGGCATTTGGGTTACTGAACCAGGCTGCAATGCAACCTGTCAATATGATCTTTTCCTTATACCTGTGGAAGTTCAAGAGAGTACTTATTGACATACCAAATCTCCCCAATCTTCGGAGGTAGTAGAGTCAAATCTTCAGAGATATGCATGCCCAGGAACTTGAAGCTGTTGACTCTATCCACCACTGAACCATTGTTGAAGATCTTAACCGAATAAAAGGAAATTATGAGCAGGAGGATTGATTTGAAAAGAAAGAGAATAAACACACTCGTCATTTTTGATCATTTAATTTATTTTATGAAACACAAATAGGAAATGCCAGTTGGAATAACATTTCCATAAATTTGCAAGCAGCATTGTATTGACGCTATGCTACCTCTGTGTTTTCTTCAGCTACAATCTCAGGAGATATTTAGTGACAGCAATTTTTTTACATACAATATACTATAAATAGAACTGGTTATTGCAGAATTAATTTCTTGATATCCATTGAAATGTACTGTTTAGGCAGTAGTGCATTACTATTGTTTTAGCAACATAGCGGTTGAAACAATAAAATAATTATTTGGTGCAGATATTTTCTCTGTTTGGGGAATCCAGAACAAGGTCATAATTTTTTTAATTAGAGTAAAGTCACTGAGGAAATGAGGATTCTTTTTTTTAATACTTAGTCTGTGGATTCTAGGTCAACAAAAATTTTAAAAAGGAGCAGCAAATAGAAATAAAAGAAATATGATCATTGTCATTCTCCAGGGGTTTGTGCCATGACCTATTAGAGAGAGGCATGGCTGCTGGAGGATCGGGACTGGGAATTGAATATTCAGGGTTATATGTCCTATAGAAAGATAGGCAGGTGGGCAGAGGAGGTGGGGATGGTGAGGGATGAAATTCAGTCCCTTGCGAGGGGTGACATAGGGACTGACGATATAGAGTCGCTATGGATAGAATTGAGGAATTGTAAAAGTAAGAAGACATTAATGGGAGTTATCTACAGGCCCCCAAACAGTAGCCTGGATATAGGGTGCAATTTGCAGCATGAGTGAAAATTGACATGCAACAAAGATAATGCCACTGTGGTTATTAGAGATTTCAATATGCAGGTAGACTGAGAAAATCAGGTTGGTTCTGGACCCCAAGAAAGAGAGTTTGTAGAGTGCCTCCGAGATGGATTCTTAGTGCAGCTTGTACTGGAGCCTACCAGAGAGAAGGGAATTCTGGATTTAGTGTTGTCTAATGAACCAAATTTAATAAGGGAACTCAAGGTAAAGGAACCACTTGTAGGTAGTGACAATAATATGATAAGTTTTAATCTGTAATTTGAGAGGGAGAAGGTTAAATCAGAAGTATCAGTGTTGCAGCTAATCAAAGGGGACTATGAAGGCAGAGATGAGCTGGCCACGGTTGAGTGGAAAAAGAATCATTGCAGGAATGACAGTGGAACAACAATGGCAGGAATTTCTGGTCATAATCCAGAAGATGCAGGATCATTTCATTTCAAACGGAAAACATATTTTAAAGGGAATAAGAGGCAACTGTGGCTGATAAGGGAAGTTGGGGATGGAGTAAAACTAAAGGAAAAGGTGTATAACATAGCAAGGAGTAGCGGAAAGCCAGAGGGTTGTCCTTGGAAAGACAACAGAAGGTAACAATAAGGGCAATAGGGGGTGAAAAAAATGAAGTACGAGGGTCAGCTAGTCAAAAATATAAAGAAGGATAGTAAAAGCTTCTTTAGGCATGTTAAGAGGAAAAATATTAGTAAAGACAAATGTGGGTCCCTTGAAGGCAGAAACAGGTGAAATTATTATGGGGAACAAGGAAATGGCAGAAGAATGGAACGTATTTTGTTTGTGTCTTCCTTAGTGAAGACAGAACCAATCTCCCAGATGTACTAGAGGACAGAGGAACTGAAAGAAATTGACATTAGGCGAGAAATGGTATTGTGTAGACTGATGAGACTGAAGGCTGATAAATCCCCAGGGCTTGATGGACTGCATCCCAGGGTACTCAAGGGGGTGGCTCTAGAAATCATGGATGCATTGGTGATCATTTTCCAATGTTCTATAGATTCAGGATCAGTTCCTGTAGCTAATGTCATCGCACTTTCAAGAATGGAGCCAGAGAGAAAATGGGGAATTATAGACCAGCTAGCCTGACATGGATGGCGGGGAAGATGCTGGAGTCAATTATTAAAGAAGTAATTACGGCACATTTGGATAGCAGTAAAGGCTTGGTCCAAGTCAGCATGGATTTATGAAGGGGAAATCCTGCTTGACTAATCTTCTGGAATTTATTGAGGATGTGACAAGTAAAATGGATGAAGGAGAGCCAGTGGATGTAGTGTATCTGGACTGGAGATTAGTGGGCAAATTTAGAGCACATGGTATTCCAGGTAGGGTATTGACATGGATAGAGAATTGGTTGGCAGACAGGAAACAAAGAGGAAGAATAAACTGTTCCCTGTCAGAATGGTAGACAGTGGTGAGTGGAGTGCCGCAATGTTCAGTGCTGGGGCCGCAACTATTTACAATATATATTAATGATTTAAATGATGGGATTAAAAGTAACATTAGCAAATTTGCAGATGACACAAAGCTGGGTGGCAGTGTGAACTGTGAAGAGGATGCTAGGAAGTTGTAGGGTGACTTGGGCAGTTTGAGTGAGTGAGCAGATGCATGGCAGATGCAGTATCTATTTTACTAAAAGTCTGATCTTGACCGCTTTTGGCTTGCTGTGCTGTGATTTCCAAGAGAACGCCACCACCTACAGCCATCATTTTTGGCCACCTCGCTCAGAGCCCTCCTCCGCCTTCCAGCACCAGTGAATTTTTCCATTCGATGAAAAATCAGAGAGATATTACTGTTTTTAAAATATTTACCATTCTCTCTGCTGCTCCTGCTGGAGGGAGGGGTAGGGACTATAAAACCAGGAAGTGGTGCGCCTCACTCAGTCTCTGCAAAATGGAGGAAGCCAGTGGTGTGCCTCACTCAGTCTCTCTGATTAGCACTGAACTCATGTCTACTCAACTGTGAGTGCCCTTAAAGTGGTTCTAAAAAGGTTGCAAAAAGTGGCTATTGGTTCTAAAAGGTTGCAGAAAGTGTATATTGGTTCTGCAAGGTTGCAGAAAGTGTATATTATGTCTAAATGGTTGCAGAAAGTGTCTATTGGGTCTAAAATGGTTGCAGAAATTGTCTATTGGGTCTAAAATGGTTGGAGAAAGTGTCTATTGGGTCTAAAATGCTTGCAGAAAGTGTCTCTTTTGGATCTAAAATGCATGCAGAAAGTCTCTCTATTGGGTCTAAAATGCTTGCAGAATGTCTCTCTATTGGGTCTAAAATGCTTGCTGAAAGAGTGTCTCTATTGGTTCTAAAATGCTTGCTGAAAAAGCGTCCCTATTGGTTCTAAAAGTGAAAAGGCACTCCCATGTGATCATGGGACTCAACGGGTCCCACTCAGTCTAGTAATGTAGATAAATGTGAGGTTATCCACTTTGGCGGCAAGAACAAGGAGACAGACTATTATCTCAATGGTGTCAGATTGGGAAAAAGGAAGTGCAATGAGACCTGAGTGATCTTGTACACCAGTCACTAAAAGTAAACATGCAGGTACAGCAGGCAGTGAACAAAGCTAATAGAATGTTGGCCTTCATAACGTGAGGATTTAAGTATAGGAGTAAAGAAGGTCTTCTGCAGTTGTACAGGGTCCTGGTGAGATCACATCTGGAGTATTGTGTACAGTTTTGGTGTCCCAATGTGAGAAAGGACATCCTTGCTATTGAGGCAGTGCAGCATAGGTTCACGAGGTTAATCCCCAGGATGGCGGGACTGTCATATGAGGAAATATTGGAAAGATTGGGCTTGTATTCACTGGAATTTAGAAGGATGAGAGGGGATCATAGAAACGCATAACATTATAAAAGGATTGGACAAGCTAGATGCAGGAAAAATGTTCCTATTGTTGGGCGAGTCCAGAACCAGGGGCCACAAGAATAAAGGGCATGCCATTTAAAACTGAGATGAGAAAAAACTTTTTCACCCAGAGAGTTGTGAATTTGTGGAATTCTCTGCCACAGAAGGCAGTAGAGGCCAATTCACTGGATGAATTTAAAAGAGTTAGATGGAGCTCTAGGGGCTAGCGGAATCAAAGGATATGGGGAGAAGGGTTACTGATTGTGGATGATTAGCCATGATCACAATGAATGGCAGTGCAGGCTTGAAGTGCCAATTTTCTAAGTGCACCTATTTTCTATGTTTCTATTTGTATTACTAATGTGGATGAAGAAGCATAGAGTTGCACAGCCATATTTGTTGATGAAACCTGGAGACCCTTTAAGTTAAATGAGCCACATATCTGTGCCAGCTGTCAGGAAATTATAAAAGAAGATATAGAAAAACTAAACAAATTGACAAATCTATGGTAATGGAGTTTTATCTGGGGAGATGTGAAGTGATTCACTTGGATCCAATAAAGGTCAACAAAGGTAAAATGAGAGAGTAGAAACTAGAGAGCAGCAGATGGATTTTGGTGTCCGTATTTACCAATCAGTTAAAAAAAAAAAAAAAATTGTGGGGCAGATGATATTGAGACTGGTTGGATTATTCTGGTTTGTTTCAACTATTAAATTCAGAGTAGACAGACAGTCCTTGGAAGTTTTACAGCATTATTTATTAAAATTACATCAGAGCTTAAAAAGTGCAAATGATGAGGGGAAATTGTACACATTTTATTATATTACCATAAGTTTACAGATTTAAACTCATTTGGCTTTCGCCGATACTGAATTATTATTGTTTTAACGGTGATTACATAGGTTGACTATTCTAATAGTCAGGATACAGTGAAGCTATTTCTACTGGTTGGAGAATCCTGAGCAAGGGCATAATTTAAAAGTGAGAACTAATTCATTTAGAAAATGAGGATCGTTTTTAGTGTAAGGGCCATGGATGCCAGAATAACTGAAATGTATAAAACTAGGATGTTGGTTGACTGAGGGTGATAATAGATTGAATGAAAGAAAGATAAACAGCTCAATCTAACTGCTCAGGGTGGCTTGCTTGAAGAAGTGTCTGATGAATCTATATGTGAAGGACCTCAGTCAACATAAGTATTTATAATTTGAAACTTTTCATCTTCTTGGAAATCATTAGCATGTTATAGCATGGCTAGCAGTTCTTAGGAGCTCACATAATGGTTTTTCATCCATTAGAGAAACTGCGTGATTTCATGTATCTATCTGATATTTACGGACACATTTAACACCTCGCTGAACCAGCCTGTCGTCCCATTATGTTTCAAGACTGCCACCATCATACCAGTGCCAAAAAAATCCAACATACAATGTCTCAATGACTACCGCCCTGTAGCACTCACCCCCATAATGATGAAGTGCTTCGAGAGGATGGTCAGGGACCACATTACCTCCAGACTCCCCTCCACACTCGACCCATACCAGTTTGCTTACAGGCCAAACCGCTCAACAGAGGACGCTATATCCTCCGTGCTCCATCTGAGCCTGGAACATTTAGAGGAGATAAACACCTATGTGCGAATGCTGTTCGTGGATTTCAGTTCAGCATTCAACACCATTATCCCACAGCACCTGATAAGCAAACTGGTTCCATTGGGCCTCGGCACCCCCATGTGTAACTGGCTACTGGACTTCCTCACTGACAGACCCCAGTCTGTGAGGGTTGGAAATAACACCTCCAACACCATCTCTCTGAGCACCGGCTCCCCTCAGGGCTGTGTCCTGAGTCCACTGCTGTTCACCCTGATGACTCACGACTGTTGTGCCAGGTTTAGTACAAACCACATCATGAAGTACGCAGATGACACAACAGTGGTGGGCCTCATCAGGGACGACAATGAGCTGGCTTACAGGGAGGAGGTGAAACAACTGGTGGACTGGTGCAATACGAACAACCTGATCCTGAATGTCGAGAAAACAAAGGAGGTTATCGTCGACTTCAGGAAAACCCGGCACAGTCCCATACCACTTCACATCAACGACAGCGATGTGGAGGTGGTCAGTAGCACAAAGTTCCTGGGGGTGCAGATCACTAACAGTCTGACCTGGTCGAATAACATCTCATCAACTGTTAAGAGAGCGCAGCAGCGGTTGCACTTTCTGCGCCGGATGAGAAGAGCTCATCTCCCCCATCCCATCCTCACTACTTTCTACAGGGGCACCATAGAGAGTATTCTGACCAGCTGTATCTCTGTCTGGTTTGGGGACTGTAGAGCCTCCGACTGGAAGTCTGTGCAGAGAGTGGTGAGGACAGCGGAAAAAATCATCGGACCTCTCTCCCCTCAATCGGGGATATTGCGACCAAGCGCTGCGTGTCTAAGGCCAGCAGTATTATAAAAGACCCCACACATCTCCATCACGGTCTGTTCACTCTGCTGCCCTCGGGAAAAAGATACCGCAGCATAAGGAGCAGAACATCAAGGTTCTGCAACAGCTTCTTCCCACGAGCCATCAGACTCCTGAATGCCATGTAATGGGCTGCCACCATTGTCTATTTATCCTCTTCATCCATGCCTATCCTTCGGTTAATTTATTGTGTTGCACAGGGAGCCAAATGCAACATAATTTCGTTTGGAACTGCATATATCAATGTATTTCTAAATGACAATAAAGTTTGTTTGACTTTGACTATTATTTAACACTATTCTGAAGGTCAACAACTGATGAAGACATTCCAAGATTAATTGCTGCTCTTATATACTGCATTTTCATCGGGTATTCCAGAATCAGCTTGCTGTATGTTTTAATTGAACTCCGATGATCAAGGAAATTTGGTACTTTTATTTTCTGTAACTTTCACTTGATCTAACAGATATGCATTCAAGTTGCTGTCATAAAGATGGTGAATGTGCCGTTACATTTAAGGATGTGCTGAATTGTTCATTTTTCTGCTTGGTAAGGAGTTCCTAGTTCAGTAAGTATTTAGCGTTCACATGGGCGGATATCCTGGGGGGATGGGGGTACACTTTCCCCCCCCCCCCCCCCCCCCCATGCTTTGAGTGGTAGAAACATAGAAACATAGATTAGGTGCTGGAGTAGGCCATTCGGCCCTTCGAGCCTGCACCGCCATTCAATATGATCATGGCTGATCATCCAACTAAGTATCCCATACCTGCCTTCTCTCCATACCCTCTGATCCCCTTAGCCACAAGGGCCACATCTAACTCCCTCTTAAATATAGCCAATGAACTGGCCTCAACCACCCTCTGTGGCAGAGAGTTCCAGAGACCCACCACTCTCTGTGTGAAAAAATTCCTTCTCATCTCGGTCCTAAAGGATTTCCCCCTTATCCTTAAGCTGTGACCCCTTGTCCTGGACCACCCCAACATCGGGAACAATCTTCCTGCATCTAGCCTGTCCAACCCCTTAAGAATTTTGTAAGTTTCTATAGGATCCCCACTCAATCTCCTAAATTCTAGAGAGTATAAACCGAGTCTATGCAGTCTTTGTTCATAAGACAGCCCTGACATCCCAGGAATCAGTCTGGTGAACCTTCTCTGCACTCCCTCTATGGCAATAATGTCCTTCCTCAGATTTGGAGACCAGAACTGTACGCAATACTCCAGGTGTGGCCTCACCAAGACCCTATACAACTGAAGTAGAACCTCCCTGCTCCTATACTCAAATCCTTTTGCTATGAAAGCTAACATACCATTCGCTTTCTTCACTGCCTGCTGTACCCGCATGCATACTTTCAATGACTGGTGTACCATGACACCCAGGTCTCGCTGCATCTCCCCTTTTCCTAATCGGCCTCCATTTAGATAATAGTCTGTTTTCCTATTTTTGCCACCAAAGTGGATAACCTCACATTTATCCACATTATACTGCATCTGCCAAACATTTGCCCACTCACCCAGCCTATCCAAGTCACCTTGCAGTCTCCTAGCATCCTCCTCACAGCTAACACTGCCCCCCAGCGTAGTGTCATCCGCAAACTTGGAGATATTGCCTTCAATTCCCTCATCCAGATCATTTATGTATGTTGTAAATAGCTGAGGTCCCAGCACTGAGCCTTGCGGTACCCCACTAGTCACTGCCTGCCATTGTGAAAACGACCCGTTTACTCCTACTCTTTGCTTCCTGTTTGCCAGCCAGTTCTCTATCCACATCAATACTGAACCCCCAATGCCATATGCTTTAAGTTTATATACTAATCTCTTATGTGGGACCTTGTCGAAAGCCTTCTGGAAGTCCAGATACACCACATCCACTGGTTCTCCCCTATCCACACTACTAGTTACATCCTCGAAAAATTCCACAAGATTCGTCAGACATGATTTACCTTTCATAAATCCATGCTGACTTTGTCCAATGATTTCACCACTTTCCAAATGTGCTGCTATCCCATCTTTAATAATGACTCTAGCAGTTTCCCCACTACCGATATTAGACTAACTGGTCTGTAATTCCCCGTTTTCTCTCTCCCCCCCCCCTTCTTAAAAAGAGGGGTTTCGTTTGCTACCTGCCAATCCTCAGGAACTACTCCAGAATCTAAAGAGTTTTCAAAGATTATCACTAATGCATCCACTATTTCCGGAGCTACTTCCTTAAGTACTCTGGGATGCAGCCTATCTGGCCCTGGGGATTTATCGGCCTTTAATCCATTCAATTTACCCAACATCACTTCCCGACTAACCTGGATTTTACTCAAGTACTCCTTTGACCCGCGGTCCCCTGCTATTTCCGGCAGATTATTTATGTGTTCCTTAGTGAAGACGGAACCAAAGTAGTTATTCAATTGGTCCGCCATATCCTTGTTCCCCATGATCAACTCACCTGTTTCTGACTGCAAGGGACCTACATTTGTTTTAACTAATCTCTTTCTCTTCACATATCTATAAAAACTTTTGCAGTCAGTTTTTATGTTCTCTGCCAATTTTCTTTCATAATCTATTTTACCTTTCCTAATCAAGCCCTTTGTCCTTCTCTGCTGGTCTCTGAATTTCTCCCAGTCCCCCCCCCCCACATGTTTTGTAATCCGGACTTCCAGACGCTTTCTAAGGGCTGAATCGGCCCGTTCGCGGGGCCTGTTAGCGCCCGGTGTGGCTTAAAATCAAACTGCTGCATCGAGGCAATCGAGGCTCCTGATGTTGAGGCCCCCACCGGCCGATGAAAGGCCCCGCGAACGGGCCGATTCAAGCCCCATGATTCGGTGCGGAGCTACTGTTGCTGGAGTTCAGAGTCGATCACCAATAGGTCAGCTAAAGATGTTACCGTCAGCAGGACCTAGGGCCGAAGCCTCGTGTGTGTGTGCACATGCTTGCACGCACGCGCAGCCACCAAGAAATTGTGTCGCCCCCATGTTTTGATAGCGATTTCCGTGCCTAAGTGTTCAGATTTACATTCGCCCTTACAGGGGAAAATACATTCCCTTATGATTAGTTGAGGTTTAAATTGGCTGTTTAAGAAGGCTCATGCAGATTATTCTCATTCGACTGAGTTGTCCAGTTTGGTGGCTGAAATCTTTATCTTTAAACATTGCAATTTTTCACAATTTGGAATATTTTAATGAGAGTGCCATCCTATAATGACAAGCAGTGGGTACTTTGCTAGTATCCAAATTTGCTAAGTCTTACTTGTGGGCCTCCATAAACTTAAAATGTTCTAATCTGTGGAACATGTATACTATCCAGGATAAATATCAACGTATATGAATTACTCAGTGGTTTATTTTGAGATTTCTATGCAAAATGATTAACTTTTACATCTGTGTATTCATATTTCCATTCTCAGCAGATCAGAAAATGTGTCAGATTGTTGGTCGTGGCACAATAAACAGCAGTGCAGCCAGACTGACATTTCATTTTGGCTTTAGTGGAATTTGTGTGTAACACTTATTTTCTTTCCTTTAGATTAATTTATGTGTGTAACAAATTGACCAAGTTATCCTATGTAGAGCAACGATGCACATCTATTCCTTTCTGCAGATTAGTAAGCATAATTTCAAGTTTGTATGGATTGAGTTCATTTAGAAATGCCAATGAAATATCCATATGAGAGTCTCTAGTAATTATCACCACAATTTCTCACCTTACATACTGCGTTATGAACCATGGGACATTAATCTGCTGTACGGGACTCATCCCAATCATATATATAGTTCTTCATTATACAAGATTTTATTTTTAGGTTTATTCATTATGAAGTATATTTCTTTTGCAGCAGCCTGAAATTTCAATGAGCAGAGCCATCTAATTAAAACCTGAACTTTCAATTCAGTTTTGAAATATAATCACAAAAACTTTCTCTTAAAGGGATATGCATATAAGAATCACATCTGCCATGTGAACATCTACTGCCATGGCAACTTGTATGATAGCATTATAATTGAAGTATTATTGACATAACGCACCGTTTCATTTTTGTTTTCGTCAGTTGAATTTATTCAACAAATCAAATCATTTTTCTGTACCATTTTCTTTCTGGCATGTCATAATTCACTGCAACTAAATCTGGCTTCCCCAAAAGTACTTAAAGGGCAATAGAATCTAATGAGGGTCTCGACCCGAAACATCACCCATTCTAGTATCCAGAGAGTTACTCCATCATTTTGTGTCTATCTTCGGTGCAAACCAGCATCTGCAGTTCCTTCCTACCCTAATGCTTAACAGTGTGCTTCTATAGTTTGGCAACATCGATCATCTGGATTCCACAATTAGTTAATATTTCAGGATAATCCCAAAAGTCTATTAACACAGTAACAAATAGTATAAACAAACGGAGTGTGAATTATATAGAATAATTGTAAATATAGCCCAGAAGAGCTGGGTGGCAGTGTGAACTGTGAGGAGGATGTTATGAGGATGCAGGGTGACTTGGATAGGTTGGGTGAGTGGGCAGGTGCATGGCTGATGCACTTTAATGTGGATAAATGTGAGGTTATCCACTTTGAGGGCAAAAACAGGAAGGCAGATTATTATCTGAATGGTGTCAAGTTGGGAAAAGGGCAAGTACAACGAGATCTAGGGGTACTTGCTCAGTCACTGAAAGTACGCATGCAGGTACAGCAGGCAGTGAAGAAAGCTAATGTCATGTTGGCCTTCGTAATGAGGAGTTGAGTATAGGAGCAAAGAGGTCCTTGTACAGGGCCCTGGTGAAACCACACCTGGAGTATTGTGTGCAGTTTTGGTTTCCATATTTGAGGAAGAACATTCTTGCTATTGAGGGAGTGCAGCGTAGGTTCACAAGGTTAATTCCCGGGATGGCGAGACTGTCATATGTTGAGAGAATGTAGCGACTAGGCTTGTATACACTGGAATTTAGAAGGATGAGAGGGGATCTTATTGAAACTAAAGCAGATTATATATCTATAATCTAAAGCAGAGTTTTCTGTAAATTCACTTTGTACTTTTGTACTTTGTACTCCCTCTGCTTTAGATTTTAGATATAGAATATAAGATTATTAAGGGATTGGACACGCTAGAGGCAGGAAACATGTTCCTAGTGACGGGGAGTCCAGAACCTGGGGCCATAGTTGAAGAATAAGGGATAAGCCATTTAGAACGGAGATGAGGAAAAACATTTTCACCCAGAGGGTTGTGAATCTGTGGAATTCTCTGATTCAGAAGGCAGTGGAGGCCAATTCTCTGGATGCTTTCAAGAGAGAGTTAGATAGAGCTCTTAAAGATAGCGATGTCAAGGCATATGGGGAGAAGGCAGCAACAGGGTACTGATTGTAGATGATAGCCATGATCATAGTGAATGGCAGTGCTGGTTCGAAGGGCCGAATGGCCTACTTCTGCACCTATTGTCTATTGTTTATAAGAGGCCATTAGGCCAGCTGTACCTGTGATGGCTCTTTGGAAGAATTGTGCTTGGTTCTAATTCTTCATTTTTTTTTTCTCTTCCTCGTCCTCAGGTGACTGTAGAATTTGTTCATTTCACGTCCCATTAATCCTATGATCTCCGTTGTCTGAAGAAATATCTTTTGCCCATCTAATATGTAAAACATTCTATTTTTCTTGAATGCATCTAATAAGTAACTTGCAACCCTCTTTGTTCCACAAACAGTCGTAACTTTTCCACCTCTTCAGAACTGATATCCCTCTGCATTCTGTCAATGGCCTTTAAACATTTCCTGAAATACTAAGTCCAGAACATTTGACAACACTGGTTGAAAACTAACCAGTAATTAAAAAAGTTTTCCAAATCCCTTTTTTAATAGTCTTTTAATAAAGCCAAGTAATCATTTTTATAAAATATTTTTTATCGTGCCTTTGTCTTCTTCATAGGTTTTGTTCTGTGCTCACCAAACCTTTCAAATTACAATGCATTGAGCTTGAAATGTATCCACACAACTCCAAAACAAAATTTAAATGTTGTTGAATATTTTAGTGTGAAGCAAAGTTATGTAAATTACTGGGTGCCTGAAAACCCAGATGCAGGAAATTTGTCTCATCATTTTTCAGCAGAACTTTCGTTCATCCTGGCACTTTTTTTCGGGTGATTCACTGGAATCACCGGAAAAAAGTGCCGTGTAGATGGCTGTACTGACGAGAGCTCCGAGTCAACTCAGCGAACTTGGGTAGATTTATTTTTTACCACTTGCTCTTTTTGCACATACTGTACTATCGCACGTTCAGTATGATCAATAAACACTTTTGGAGTTACGAACATCACCCAATGCGGACTTTAAGCCGGCTATTGATATCACTGACGACGGCCACCCCTGGGTGTTTTGTCTACCTGCACAGCGGAGGAGGAAAGCAAAGAGAGGGAAGCATGCCGGCATTCTGTGCAGAAGCCGGTGACGAAGCAACAAACCTCCTCTGCTTAGCATCCTGCTAGCTAACGTGCAATCCCTGGACAATAAATTAGACGAGTTGCGCGCACGGATCGAACACCATCGGGCCATTTAGAACTGCTGTGTTCTGGCATTCACGGAGACGTGGCTGGAGATCAGCATACCCGACTGTGCCGTAACTCCGGAGAGCTTTTCTGTCTCTTGACCAGACAGAACGAAGGACTCGGGAAAATCGAGAGGAGGGGGAGTGTGCTTTATGGTTAACTCTTCGTGGGCCATGGATGTCTGCATGTTAACTACACACGCATACAGGCAGAAACTAAAACACGAAAAACTGGTTTTCTGGGACATTTACAAATGGAACAATGAGGCTGAGGAGGTCTTACAGAACTGCTTTGACACAACTGACTGGCACATGTTTGAGAATGCAGCAGAAGGCAACATCAACGAATACACAGACTCTTAGTGTCTTAAGGGCCTGTCCCACTTGCATGCGACTGCATGCGTCTGGCGCGACCAAACGTGGTCGCTTGAGGCATATGGGCACCATATGGCTGCACGGAGCCGGTCCCACTTAGGAGCGCAGAAGCGTATAGAGTTGTGCGTGACTGGTCCCGATATCGCGCGTGGCCCCGAAAATCCTGCACTGTCAGAAAATTTCGCGCCCCAACGGTCTGTCGGCCCGCAGGCGTATTGCAAGCATACGCAGCATCTTAACGGCGTATGCAGCGTTGTGATGTCGTATGCAGCGTCTTGACGGCATACGCCTAGTGTGTGGCATTGCGCGATGACATCACCGTGTGGTGTTGCATGTTGATGTCACCGCCCGACGCCGTGCAACGCCGAAAATCCCGCGGCCCGCCTCCTATTCTCTTTAATACATAAAAACAAAATGCTAGAAATATTCAACAGCTCAGGAGATATCAGTGGAGACAGAAACAATTAATCTCCCTTCATCAGAATACTAAATCTGCTCTGAATGACCTAAAATGTTAACTTATTTCACTTCTCTACTGTGTTAGCTGATGTGCTGAGTGTTCACAGTATTTTGCTTTTATTATGATTTCTAACATCTGCAAGTTTTCTTTTTCCGTCATAAATTTATGATATATGCTGTAACTCTAAAGTTTAACCAAAGTTACACATCTAAATATGCTCAAAATGCATTTAATTATTGCCAGCATCCAACCATACACTCTGTACTCCTTTAATCTCCTCATTCTTAACAATTTTAACACTTGATGCAGATTTGTAACAAGAAACAATTTAATATGTGCTGTCATTAATATTCTGCCCTTGCGTCCAGCTGTGAATCTGTGCAATGATTATTACTGATGTCCAGTGCATTTACAGCTAAACCCACACTCATGCATGAATCTTTTCAATTTGGGATCCTTTTTCATTTCCAGGAAATATTCATATCTGCTTATGCTTCCTTTTCTTTTGGGTCAGAAGCCAGCTAGATTGTCCTAATCATGCACTGGATATAATCTGGCAGGTCAGTGTAAATGTTTGAATCTGATTTACGTTAGTCAAGGATATGAGGGCAAGTTAGAATCTCATAGTACCGGTGCATATGACAATTAAACGCTCTTGACTCTCTCAATTCAATGCACTGCACGTTCACTGTTTATGGTGTTATACATTATTTCAAACAAATTGGTAGCTCACTCTGGGAAATAAACCAGATAGACTAATTAATATAGGGATACTCAATATTGAAGGGCATAAGATTCCCCTTGTTGCCATTTCTTTTCCACTTAAAACACATTTTGGCACATTATCTGCAATTGGTGGAACTGTTCAAGTCCTATTATCTTTTGGAAATTATTCGTATATGTAATCTGAAGAACCATATTCTTAATAGTAAAATATATTTTAAGCTGCAACTGGAACAGGATTGGATATTTAAATGTTAATTGGCTATTAAATATAGTTCACTTTAGATAGTTTTTAACAACAATCACAGGAAATCCTAACCTGGAATGGTCCCTTTTAAAATAGTAATTCCAAGTCAGATGTGGGTGCATTCGTCATAAACTATTAAAAAGTAACTTTCTACTCAATGATGGCAAGGTCATATCCAGAAGCACTTCCCACATGCAGGTCATTCCCACAATTAAATTGGAGGGTGCTTTCAAAATTATAGTGAGGAAAGCAAAAGTGGTAGAAGGATAAGGGCCATACCAGTTAAGCTACTTTTGGGGAAAATAGTCACAAAGTGCAACGCCGAAAATCCGGCGGCCCAACTCCTGCCCAGCTGATTGGTAGGTATGACGCAAATGATGTCACTCGCGTACTTAGCGTGAACTTCGCGTGAACTCCGCTTCCGTTTGGTCGCGCCAAACGCATGCAATCGCATGCAAGTGGGACAGGCCCTTACATCCATCTTTTCAATCATATAATCAGTGTTATTGGACATGACAAAGTCAGTCCCTCACTAAATTTCCTTGATGAAAGAATGCTTTTCAAAAAAATAACCTGCCTATTTTCAGTCATACAGCGTGGAAACAGGCCCTTTGACCCAACTTGCCCATGCTGACCAACATGCCCCATATACACTAGACCTACCTGCCTGTCTTTGGACCATATCCTAAACCTATTCTGTCCCATCTGTGAAGGCTTTTTAATTAGTTTTTGTATTTCTGTATGGGCAATTTTATATGGCTCCTGGGCACTAACAAACAACTGCAGGTAGTTTAATCTTACAATTTTCAACTGGATAATGTTTGATGATGCATAACATGGAAGGACCCAATTCATGCATAAATGTAAGTGAAATTTTAGCACACATTATTTGTTGAAAATATCCCATAACTCACGGACATAAACTTATTAAAACTGGCTAATTCATTATTATATCGTTTTAAAAATAAATGTTGCCTACTTGTATTTACAGATTATACACATTTAATTAGTGCTCATTGATTTAATTTTTGTGAAAATGTGCTTAGTAAGTTGTTGAACCAAACAGATTGGATGATTTTAATTAACCTTAACATACAGTTATCATCACTGGAGCCCTTAATAATTGTAGTGTTTAAATTGTTGTGTGTTTAAATTCAGCTGCTTACCCTAGAGCGTAATAACAGCTCTGTGTCATACTGTGCTGCATGACCTAGGCTTCTGCCAGTCCACGCTAAATTGAAGAGCCAAAGAGCTGCTTCACAGTGCTTCTTTATCCAAATACATTTCTTCTGTTAATCAGAACTTTTCAATCTTTTTGTGGAGCTGTGCTTCATTGTTCCTTGCAGCGGACTGTGCAGGATCTGCTTCTGCTGGTCAAGGAACTCATACTTTACTGAAGGTTCCAACGGTCACTACAGCTCTTGAAAAGAGGGCATAGTTTTATAGAGGGGTGAAGGAGATTTAGAGGGGATGTATGCGGGATTGTTTTCACACAGAGGATAGGTGGAGAAGGGAATATTTTGCCTGAAGATGTGGTGAAGGCAGATACTCTTACAACATTTAAGATGTAGTCAAATACTCGAATTGCCAAGGCATGAGAAACCTATAGCCTTTACCTGGTAAATATGATTAAAAGAGGTAGAATCAATGTACTCTATGAACATGGTGGGTTGAAGGGCCAGTTTCTGAGCTGTGCCTCTTTAGCACTCTATGACTCTTAAACATTTTTCACATCTCCTTCCAGTATGATGCAAATATCTGCAAAATGTATCCTGCAGTGGCAGCTGTATTGAGCAGTTGGTTGATATCTTCTTTTTCAGGGTTGACAGCACAACACATTAATCTTTGAGACATGCATGAGTAATAGTAAGATTAAATGAGAACTTACCAGTTTGAAGATTGATCTTTATTTTATGAGGAGTTACGATGAGCGATTACGTGAAGAAGGCGGTCAACCCACATCAATCATCAAAGCAGCTGTGTGAAATCACAGCTAACAGTTGTTGAACTAAAATAGTTAAATTAGAGCTGAGTAGAACTTCCAAAAGATCTTTATGTTACGAGGGTTGGGAGCGGAGGGCACGTAATCGCTCATCATGCATGGGTCTATCGAAGTGACCCCTATGAAGTTTGAGTGCCTGCTCCTTTGCATGTTGTAAGTTTTGGTAGTTCAAAGGCCCGAACTGAGCAGCTGGGAAAGCAGCCACTAATTTGCCAATTATACCAGCCTCATGTCTAATAGAAGGTTGGTTCTTAACAATGAGGTTGCTGCAGGCTTCAATTAATTCTAATTGCTTGCCCCAAGGCAGAGTCACTGACATGCGAATTGAGTTAATGGTGAATCCCAAATAATCAATTACTCTAGTTGGTACCAATTTGGACTTAACTGGATGGATTAGGAACCCCAGTCCCTCAAACATGAGTTCTGTAGCTGACACAGATAATTCTGCTAATTCCATAGTCTTTCCAATGATTAAGATGTCATCCAAGTATGCCATGACTATATAATTCTGTGCCCTGAGTTGCCCCAGGACTGAGAGCACTTTGATTGTTTTCACAGATGGATCTAAGGACCCAGTTAGTGGGAGAGCTGGGTTTGGAGTATATGTGGAGCAGCTTGGGTTGAGGTTTGGTCGACGCATTTCTGATGGAAGCTCTGTTCTCACGACTGAATTAATGGCAATTCAATGGGCTCTATGGTGGATTGAGGAAGCCAGTTTTAGAGAAGTCATTATCTGTTCCGATTCTGTAGCTGCTCTTGAAACTTTAAGAGCGGGGAAATCTAAAGCTCGTCCTGACATTCTAAATGAAATCTTGGGTGTGTTTTCCAGAATTGGGTTTGCGTATAATATCACCTTTTGCTGGGTTCCTGGGCATGCTGGAGTGAGGGGGAATGAGCAGGTGGACCTCGTAGCAAAGGAAAGTTTAAAAAGAGAAATAGATATCCATGTATCATTGGGGAGAGTGGAATTGAGAGAAATAATTAAAGAGGGCTTAATAAAAGAATGGCAGAGAGGATGGGAAAAGGAAGTCAGGGGTAGACATTACTTTTCTATTCAATCTGAAGTTAGGAAAATATGTTTCTGTACATCTCTGTCTCGTAGGGACTCAGTTAAATTGTGTAGGTTGAAATTGGGACACTGTGGGTTAAATTATTATTTGTACATTATCGGGAAACATGTTTCTGGCTTGTGGGAGTGATGAGGCAGTTAAGCATGTTTTCCTAGAATGTAAAAAGTATAGGGTAGAAAGAAAAGTATTGTTAGTTAGACTGATGGGACTTGGTGTTGAGGCTTTTTCTGTTTTATCTTTGTTTGGGCATAATGAGAAACATCAATTGATATCCAGGGCTGTTCTTCAATTCCTGCATGTGACAGCATTGTATGTAAGAATCTAGTTCAAACTCTGAACTGTGGAAGGCAGTAATATGCTTAGCAGCGTCTACACTGCCAGAACCCGAAATAAAAGGAAAAGGAAAAAAAGCCCCAGGACTGGTTTTAGCAATTTAGTGAATAGCCTGGGGGCTGAGGTTAACCCATTAGGCAATGTTTTAAACTGCCACAGTTAAGGATAAGGGGGGAGTCTTTTAGGACCGAGATGAGAAGATCTTTTTTCACACAGAGAGTGGTGAGTCTGTGGAATTCTCTGCCACATAAGGTAGTTGAGGCCAGTTCATTGGCTATATTTAAGAGGGAGCTAGATGTGGGCCTTGTGGCTAAAGGGATCAGGGGGTATGGAGAGAAGGCAGGTACAGGTTACTGAGTTGGATGATCAGCCATGATCATATTGAATAGCAGTGCAGGCTCGAAGGGCCGAATGGCCTACTCCTGCACCTATATTCTATGATTCTAATTGCCTCATCCAGCTAATCTTCAAATATCTCCTGTGGTCTTCATGAATGGCCACAGAATAGTAAGCATCTTTGAGGTTGATGCATTCCATGTAACATCCCTTGGAAACTAGTTGTTTGGCAGTAACAAAGTTTTCCATTTTGAAGTGTTTATACAGCACAAAGGTGTTAAGCTCAGTCAAATCAAGGATGATTCGGCATCCTCCATCCTTCTTTTGCCTAGTAAATATATTGGACACAAATTGGTGAGACTCATGACTCAGCTTCTCAATTACCCCTTTCTTGAGTAAAGATTCGATTTCAGCTTGTGCATTCGCACAGTCCTGTTGTGAAGGAACAAAAATGCGGCTCGGTGTATGCTGTGTGGGTGAAGCCGAATTGAAAAGGAACTCAATTTGGAAACCTTGTATACTGCGCAGTATAAATGGGTCAGATGTTATCCAATGCCATTCATGTAAGAAAAATTGTAATCTCCCCCCAACTTGTAACTGATCCATCGAAAATGTGTTACGCAAACAACCAGACTCACTTACCTCAGTGGTTATCAGCGGTATGGTGTTTGCTTCTGCCCCCGAGGTCTGGGGGGTAGGGCTGTTGGAGGGTGCCATCCGTGCATTTTGAACATGGCCCGGCTTGGGCCCTGCCCTAAAAAAGGCCTCTGTGCCTGTTGTTCATGATGCTCACCATATCCGGCGAACCGTCTGGTGTAGAGAGGAGGATAGGGGTACTGGCGCCCGAAGGATGAAGTCTTGGAAGGTGTTGGGGCCTTCATAAGGCCGACCGTTTTAGCCTCATCATCCAGCTCCTTGACCTGCTTAGGATCTTCTCCAAACAGGAGGTTTGGTGGTTGGATGTTCCTGGCCTTGCACAATGCTGCAAATTTTGGGTTCATGGCAGGACGGATGGCATTCTTTCGAAGGTAATTAATCTCAAAATGTGCATTGCACATTAATGCCATGGCGTCCTGCTGAACATCAGAGAGGGGCCCCCCATCCACCGACCTGGCGAAGGCCGTGATGCCTCCTGGGCTCTGACGCCCCCTCCAATGTGTCCCCAGATGGAGTGATTCACTGCCGGGACATTCAATGAGGCACAGTTTACTGGGGTATGGTATTCGGTAGTGGTTTCTTCCATGGCCTGATCTTGGAGCTGGTGAGAGGCCAGATAATTAATGCTCATGGCTAACTCCTCTCCCAGTGGTTCCCCTGTTTGGGAAGGGATGGCAAATTTGGATGCCATGGGGGGAGTACTCCCGAGGCTTGCCCCTCATGCCTTGAAGCGTGCTCCCCAGCTGTGCCTCCGTCAGTGTAAAACTGGCCTCGTACGCTCCCCTCCTCAGAGAGGGACACATTGTACAGCCCTGAGATGGGTGCTACTGCCACGGGTTCTCCATAATACCTGGGCTCAGATAGCTCCCTTATTTGAAGCATATCGCTTTGGAACAACCTCTCCATTAGGTGCTCCATGTGGGTCAGTCTCCCAAAAACACTGTCCATAGAAGGAGGAGAACCCTCCTGGCCTGGCTCATCCGAGTCCAGGGCCCTGACAGACTTCCTGGTGTCTTTTCTCCCCTGCGGGGTAGCCAAGGTGCTTACTGTCGGCACCGAGTCTATAGCTGCTGTCTCCTCTGCTAACGACCCTGAAGGCGAAATCGCCGGCCGTCCACTACCCGCAGGTCCACGGTCTTCAGTAGCCGGCTTCGCTGCGACCCGCCTCTTCACCTTAGGCAAATTTCGAGTAGTCTGTGAAAAAATAGTAAACGAACCGGGAGCAACGACCTCAGATAAAGTATAAGCACTAACCTGAGCGTTTTAAACTTACCGCTGGAAGGAGCGACGCGCCCGCCAGTCAGTCGTTGCGCAATACGTCAGACGTAATGACATGCATGCGGGTTGACGGCCTTCTGAACGTAGTCACTCGCGTGACTCCAAAGTAAAATTGGCATCCGTTGTGCACAGAAAGCCATTGGCTGGATACATTTTGATTTCAGAGGACCATACTGTGGAGTTCAAAAAGTGTTTACTGTTTCATCGATAGGAAATGTTACCAATGCATTAATCCAAGTAGTGTTTGATCACAAAATATTTATCATATCATGTTTCTAGACTCTCTGGGTCCATGGCATGTTATCTGCATCAATTTTCTATGCATTTTTTGGAAGTCATAGAAGATGGCATATCTTGTACATCGGCGTGTTTATCCAGACTTAAAAATTAAGAAAGTTGCAAATACTGGAATTCTAAAAGAAAACCCTGTAAATACTCAGCAGGTCAGGTCACATCTGCAGGAAGACTAACAGATATTATGCTCCGGGTCAAAGACCCCTCATCAGTGTCAATAAAAATTTGGTGGCAGTGTCATTTGAGACCCTCCCCCATCCCTCCTCATATCACTTCAGCTGCTGACCCCATTGCCATCTGCAGTCAGACAGATGTCAGACTGTCCCAACAGCACCAGCTTAATGTTCCCACCTCCCAGATGTCCAAGGTTGTGCTGGTGCCATTGACCATCCCAAATACCTCCATCCAGACCTACACAATTGTGCTTCTGTAAACATTCCTGTGCAGCTGCAGAAAAAAAGCGGCTGTGCCCTTGGCATTATCACTTGCTTCATTAGAACCTCCAAGAAATTACACTTAAACCCCTGTCCCACAGTACGAGTTCATTCCAAGAGCTCTCCCGAGTTTGCCCTGATCCGAACTCGGAGATTTATGGTAATGGATACTATTATTCAACATACTATTCTCTTTTAATTTGGCCTCCTGAGTTATGCAAAAAATGTGAGTGGTCTACAGGATTCCTGTCCACCAAGACTTGCCTTTTCCAGATGTGGATGTCCAAACAATGCTGGCATCTCGTATCCAACTAATTTTGGACCATGCGTTTAGTCAAGCATACATGAAAGTCCCACTTGTAATTCATTGACTGATAGGGACTGGTTCTCTTTGAATATGTCAGCAATGTAGTAAGGTTCTTTCACTCCCTTTCTACTGCAGTTGACCCGATCTAAAGCTTGCAAAACATATGGGCTCCCTGTTTCAAACCATCTCATTTTCCTCTCGATTTCATATTGTCATAGAGAGATACTGCATGGAAACGGGCCCTTTGGCCCAACTTGCCCACATGCTACGCTAATCCCACCTGCCTGTGTTTGGTCCATATCCCTCCAAACCTATCCTATCCATGTACCTGTCTAACTGTTCGGATAGTCCCAGCCTCAACTATCTCCTCTGGCAGCTTGTTCCATACACCCACTACCCTCTGTATGAAGGCTTAACATTTTATAATGCTTCTTTGTAACAAAATTATTTCAGTTTTGCACTCAGAACAGAATTTATATAAAATATTAATTATATCACATAATTGTGCTGCGGGTCCAGAAAAAATCAGAATATATATTTTGGTCCCTGCTGATGCCTAATTGTGTTGCTGGTCCAGAACATTTCAGAATATATATTTCTGTCCCTGCTGCTGCAATGAGTTTTGTTAATTATCTTTCATATTTTATACAAAGTATCCATTTTCTTTAAAGATTTATCTGTTCAATTAGGCAAGGCAACTGTTTAACAAATAGAGAATAGCTCCTATTAACAATTGGAGAATAGTTCTTAAAGCTCCCATTGTGTTTCTGAAAGTGCAGCCTCTTCACATTTAATTTGCATCTTGTAATTTGGTAGACTGCAATTTGGGTACATAAATTGAAATTTAATGCAATGAACCTTCCTGTCATCCATAATGGGCATGCTTTGAAAATGTTTGAACTGGAGCCAGCTTAACATCAGACATTTAAGAACACATTTCCCAAAATCAATTTCTTCAGTAAATAGCCTGCATTTAGGGCATAGATCAGAAATATTTAGTCAGCATAAAGCAAGTTGAAAGATTGCACAGTGCTGACTATCTGAAATTTAAAATGTAGATAATGAGCATGAGCTAGCTCCCAGCATAGTTTGAACTTTAACGTAGCAGCAAGATTATCATTGATACGATGCTTTAAAATTGTGGTCACATCCCTTCTTCTGGATTAATAAATATAGTTTAATTATTATTTTATACTTTATAAAGATTTTAATTAATTTTAGCCTGATATGAAACATTGTGTAAATAGTAAGGGAGTTGACGATCATATATGAGAAAAAAATGAGTCAGGAGTATAGAATGTTGAAAAGGAATTGGTGACACTTCGGATCAAGATCCTTCTTCAGACTGAGAGTCAGGGGAAAGGGAAACAAGAGATACAGTATGGATGGTGATATAGGGAGATATAAATAAAATAATTAAAGATATGCAAAAAAGTACCAATGCATATCTTTCATTAATTTGTTCCATAATTCTCTATATCACCGTCAATATCTCACAGTTTCTATTCAAGGCAGAGAAATACGACTAAAATAATGCATCTTGAAAAGAGTAATATTCCTTGTGGAAAAGATCTTCTGTAGATTTGATGGTGGAGTGTCAGAGGTTTCAAGATTCAGATGTGTAAACGTGTTACAAGAAAAGGTGATGTTTAAATTAAGGAGTACTAGAGACAAAAGGATTTTCAACTTTGCCATATGTAATAAAACTTACAACTGGTATTGAATTTACACAACTCATTTTTCATTTTAGCACAGTAATCTCACAGAGTGAGTTTTCCCATCCGCTAACCATGCTAGTCAATTTCAATGGCCACCTATGGTGAACTGTGTTCTGAAGGGACAATGGTTGATTACTGCCAGGAGAGGGAAGATACAAGAAACTGTTTCTATTTTTCCCACAACTGCTTTTTTACTGCTTATCAATTTCCAAAGTAAGTTTCCAGTGATTCTCTAGTTCCTGATAGAAATCACATAATAAATTATGTCCTGCATAAATGCAAATAGTATTCCCTAATTCATCAATCACGTTATATCCAATTCATGTTATGGTAACGTGGGTTATGTAAGAACCACGTATAGCCATAGTCTGTGATGGTTTGGTGCTGAGGTTAGGGTTGTGCAGGCTGATTCGGGAACCTGATGGTTGATGGGGAGAAGCTGTTCTTGAACCCCGGAGGTAAAGGTTCTCTGGCTCCTGCACCTTGATCCTGATGGCAACAGTGAGGAGAGAGTGTGACCAGGAGAGTGTGGCATTTCGAGGACTTTAGGTGTCTTCTTGAGGCAGTGCTTCCTACAAATCCATGTGATGGTGAGGAGGTCAGTACCTGTGATGGATATCACACACTTTTTGCAGCCTCCTTTATTCTTGAATATTCAGATTATCAAACTAGGTGGCAACCAGTTAGCATGTTTTTCATCACACACCTGTAGGAGTTTGATAGAGTATTCAGTGACAAATCCCTTCAAACTTCTGAGGAACTATTGGAATTGGTGAGTTTTGTTTGTGATTGCTTCAATGTGCTAGGCTCCAGGAAATTTTTGATGATGTTTTCCACCTATGTCCTGTCAATGAAGATAGTTGCATGGAGCCTCAGCTTTCCTTTCCTGAAGTCAACAATCAGCTCCTCTGTCTGAATGATGACTAAGGAACAGTCAATATTTTATAGAATATGGATATGGTTATTTTATAGAATATGATTTAGATGAAAATATATATGGCAAGATTAGCAAGTTTGCAGATGATACAAGAGTGGGTGGTTTTGCAGATAGTGAAGATGGTTGTGCAAAATTGCAGCAGGATCTTGGTCGATTGGCCACATTGAGGAATGGTTGGTGGATTTTAATGCAGAAAAATATGAGGTGTTGTGTTTTGGGAAGTCTAACATGGGCAGGACTTACTCGGTGAATGGTAAGGCTCAGTTTAGTGTTGTAGAGCCAGGTGCCTGGTTCCTTGAAGGTGGACTCACAGATAGATAGGGTGGTCAAAAAGGCGTTTGGTATATTGGCCTTCATCAGTCAGAGTATAGAGTAGTGGTTGGGAGGTCATGTTGCAGTTGTATAAGATGTTAGTGGGGCTGCATTTAGAATATTGTGTTCAGTTCTGGGCACCATGTTGTAGGAAAGATAGTGTCAAGTTAGAAAGGGTACAGAGAAGATTTACAAGGATGTTGCCAGGGCTAGAGGGCCTGTGCTATAGTAAGAGGTTGAGTAGGCTGGGACTATTTCTTGGAGTGTAGGAGGATGAGGGGTGAACTTATTGAAGTGGATAAAAATCATGAGAGAAATAGATCGGGTAGATGCACAGAGACTCTTGCCCAGAGTAGGTGAATCGAGGACCAGAGGACATAGGTTTAAGGTGAAGGGGAAAAGATTTAATAGGAATCTGAGGGGTAACATTTTCACAAAGGGTGGTAGGTATATGGAACAAGCTTGCAGAGGAGGTAGTTGAGGCAGGGACTATCCCAACATTTAAGAAACAGTTAGACAGGTACTTGGCTAGGACAGGTTCGGAGGAATATGGACCAAACGCGGGCAGTTGGGACTAGTGTAGCTGATGCATGTTGGCCGGTGTGGGCAAGTTGGGCTGAAGGGACTGTTTCCACACTGTATCACTCTATGACACTATGCCTCTAATATGGAGTAACCATGGTTAAGACGACCTGCCTCTAACGGTGTGAGGTCCTCCAATAATTTGTACCTTTCAGTGAGATTATCTCTCATTCTTCTTATTACCAGAAAATGTAGGCCCAAGCTAATCAAGTTTCTCGCAGAAATCAACCTTCAATTACACTGTTACCAAAAATTGAGGCAGCTGTCTATAAAGCATGTGATTTAAATTATATTTATATTTGTTCAATACAATACAGTACATAACTTATCAAAAAAGAACGTATCAGGAGAAACTTAGAATGTAGAATAATTAAGTATGCCATACTTTTCCCTTAATCATAGAATCATTACCTTTTTTTTAAATTAATTTCTATGTACACATACATGTGCCAAGGCCTTACATTTAGTAACACATGACACAGGCAAATATACCGAATCTGACTTTAACTCATTCTCAAATTACCACATCAGGTCATTCTCAAATTACCACATCAGGTCACTGTCAATGATATTCCTCTTCTTCTACTCATCCAGTTTCCCCACTTTCTCTGCTATTAAAACAAATGTATTTCTGTCTTTCCCAGTCCCAGACTTTAAAGGTTTACTGCTTCTCTTTGTTACCTGATCTGTTGAATGTTTCCAGCATTTTATTGTTTACTGTAAACTCTGATGGAACTCTGACTCAACCACAAGGATTGATGTATCCTGCAAATCAAGCCATTCTAATATGCAGGACAGCTTCCTCTGATTTTCCTATTTATATTGGTTCTTGCAGATTTTCTGCTCTCTGACCATTTCCAGCATTTACATTTTTTTTTACCTCCAGGCCCCAAGACAATCTAATCCCATGGGATTTACCTCCCCCTCCCTCATATGCCTCCATCTTCATAGCTTCATCAATGCCTACAATTCTAGGTGTAACCACTAATGTGGCATTATAACACCCCCCCCCCCCCCCCCCCCCCCACCAAAAAAAAAATCCTGGGTTCGTCATTAGAATATGATGGGGATAGAATGGGATGTCCATTCTCCATATTGAATACAGTTCCACCATTTTATACTGCTGAAATTGGATATGGGAAGTCCATCCGGCCGAAGATACAAGTGCCTAATTTTAATGTGAATGCCATCAACAATATCCATACTACTTGTTGTGAACTTGACTTGGGTATATATAATTTATTACTCAGTGTTATAACCTGAGTAAGTTTAACATAATTTGTATTTAATTTCTAAGACCATTTCTCAACCAGGAAATGTGAGATGTAATTCAAGATTACAGAACAATCCAATCCCATAAGATTAATCTCTCAAACCTCTTCATGCTGGTGCTTTCAATGCTTAACTGATACTTCGTGGATTTTTGATTGATCCCACCCCACTTTAATTTGAATCGCATCTAATGAAGCTGATATCACTCCTGCTAGGTTTCATGGGACTTGCAATTGTGACTCAAGGATTAAAATCTCCGGTAACTCACACTCAGAGGGGCACAACAGTTCTGTGCAAAAATCAATCCTGCACCTCCAATTCCCATTTTTGATTAAAACTGCAGCTTTTATGTCATTAATAGGATGTTGGTCTCATTGAGTTCTTATCATTTCTTTGGTAATACCACCAATTAGACCCACTCTCCTATTGTATAAAAGAAACCCGCCATTACTTGCCTTCATATTGTTAGCCAAGCGCCTTCCGAAATCATTGGTTAAAACTGCTTCCAACACCCCTACCAGCAATGTATTCCACAGTGCAACAGTTCATTGTTTCCATTGGTAGGCTGATTGTTTGATAAATCACCATAAATTGTGTTCCCTGTAAGTAATAATACCTACTAGAAACACCATATCTTTACCCACTGATATCATTCATGATTCTGAAAACTTCTATCATGTCTTCTTATATTTTTAGCTTGGAGGAAAATTCCCAGCTACACTCTTGTCTCCACATAATTTAAGTCTGTTATTTCTAGTTAAATCTAATAAATGGCTTTTGCACTCATAGGACTTGACATCCTTCCTAAACTGTGGTGAAGACAGTCTCCAGCTTAGAACTAACCTATATTTTACAAATGTTTAGCATAATGTCTGTCTTTTGTATTCAATGCCTCTGAATATTGATATGCCGTTCAACAGTCTCCTCAATTTGTTCTGCCTTCTTCAGACATTTGAGCAAGACACATTCCCAGGTCTCTCTTTTTTGAACGTCCACTTACTTTGTGCCATTTGGTTTATATTGTCTCTCGTCTACCTGCCCAACAAAATGTTTATTGCTACATTTCTTAATTTCATTAAGACACACGGAATTGCGGGTGCTGGAATCTTGAGCAAAAAACAATGTGCTGGAGGAACTCACCGGGTCAGGCAGCATCTGTAGAGGGAATGCACAGGTTTACGATTCTCTTCGGGACACTTCTTTAGAGTAAGAAAGGGTCTGGACTCAATTCATCGCCTGTCTATTTCCTCCACATTCCCGACCCACTGCATTGCTGCAGCATTTTGTGTTTATGTTTCTGAGCTTTATGCCTTCTGCAAACAATGAAATTATGCAATATCCATTGCATAAACAATGACATTCATTGCATAAACAATGAAATATCAATTTCTAGATTAATATATATCTAAACAGAAAAGATTTAAGAAATGCTATCTTATACTTCAATTGGAAAAATAGCCATTCACCAATAAACTTTAATTTCTCTCCCTTAATTAGTTTCATACCCATGCATTTGGATTTCTTTAATCCAATTGGTTTCTACTTTGCTAACTAATCTTTTAGTGGAATTTATCAAACAGCTTTGGGATCTGTATAAATACAACATCAACCCACAAGTTGATGTCTTCTGCACTTCCTGTTTTCTGCTTGGTTCTTTTCCATATTATTGTCATTGGTCATGCATCACTTTTTGAATGTTCTGTGTTAAGGTTCAACAATTCAACAGTTGATGGGATAAGCAAGAGAGAGAGAAAGGAGACCCAAGTTTATCGGTGATACAAAGATAACCACTATAATCTCTATTTTAAAAAAATATTAAGGGCCTGTCCCACTTGTACGTCATTTGCGCGTCACGCATGTGGCGCACGAAGATTTTGTGAATCCCAAAATCCTGGGTCGCCACGCGTGACCGCGTGTCACTGCCTACGCCGCCACGTGCGCATAATGCACGCCAAGCTCGAATCACGTGCACGTCGTGATGCGCAAATGATGCCCAAGTGGGACAGGCCCTTAAGTAAAAGGCTGAAACTATGGCAAAAACTGATTTCACTCTAGGCAAGTCTGATTTCATATACTTTTGACAAACAAAAAAATTATAAAGTACAGAAGTGGAGATCCAAACAGAGTTGGATCATTAAATGTCATGACTGATCGTCCCCAATCAATAACCCGTGCCTGCCTTCTCCCCATATCCCTTGATTCCACGATCCCCTAGAGCTCAATCTAACTCTCTTGCAAATCTATGCTTGTGAATGAATCTTAAATGCAGAATTTTAAACACTGGTCTTGACAGATGAAAACTATTCACCAGGGAATATAATGCTCTTGAATAATAAGTCTTGAAATGCTCAAAATAATCCATCATGCACATACCCAATACTTAATGAATGACTGTTCATGTACGTTCTTTATTTCAAAAGAATACTGACATTTCTTTATTAGCTGATTTGGTTCTAGTTAGAAAAATGGATCAAATTGGTCTTCTGTTCAAAAGCAGCAGATGATCAACCAACAAATCTGCAGCAGAAATTCTTGTAACAAAGTTTATTGTACACCTTATGAGGACCATGGCTTATATAGACCTAGATACCTATCTAAAAGTAAATCTACCGTTTTGTTGAGTGGCTCATACAGTGACCTTCTGACGCACAAATAAACAGTATTAATTTTCCGCTAATATGCATACCAACTCTATCAATACATTGAATAATCCACTTATCAAACTGTTTTTCGTTTCAGAGATACAGCCTGGAAACATGCCCAATGCTCACTGAGTCTATACCGACCATGAGATAACACATTAATTCAGTGTTATCTCACATTCAAATCCTCACCCTGCACATTAGGGGCAATCTTACAAAGGCCAATTAACCTGCATACATATCCACATGTCTTTTGGGATGTGGGAGGAAACTGAAGCATCTGGAGAAACCCTAACAGTCACAGGGAGAACGTGCAAACTCCACACAGGCAGAACCCGAGGTCAAGATGGAACCCAAGTGTCTGGTGCTGTGCGTTCTGCTGCCCCTGCAAGTGATCTTGCATTTCTTGCACATGGAGAACCCTCTTGTACAGTAAGGGATTACATTTTCTTTCTGAGGTCAGATCAGTTTCAGATTAGTAGAAATGATACATCTTTTGGTATTGACAATGGAAACCTTATATATCTCCAATTCCAAGTGGGTACTGACTTAACACAATCATGGCTGGATGTTAACACTTATTGAGGATATTACTAAGGAAAATTAAAATACAGTTTAAAATGATGAAAAAAAGGATATAGGAGAGTAAGATTACCAATGCTATTACGTGAATTGAAATTATTGAATTTATAGATTTAATTTAAACAAATTCTCTCTGGGTTTTATAAAAATAATCAAAAAGCAGCAGGAACAAGTTAATAATTCATAAGAAGACATGAAGACAGTACTTGTGAATTTCTAACTTCAGACACACATTTAAGAAGGGAGAGAGAACATGGTTTGGATATTAAAAAACCATCATCTTAAAATCAGTGGGAAGAAAAGATATTGGATTCCTATTTTCAAAGAGTCGTAAATCCCAGTTCAGAAATAAAATACTGAATAGTGAACATGGGCCTCCTCCATTGCCAGAGTGAGGCCAAACAGAAATTGGGGGATCAGCACCTCATCTTTTGCTTGGGCAGCTTACAACCCAGTGGTATGAATATTGATTTCTCTCAATCCAAGTAAACCTTGCATCCCCTCTTTCTCCGTCCTCCCCCACTCTAAATGCCGTGTTAGTTTTACTGTAGTCCTATTGAGTTCCACTGTCTGTATAACACCTTATCTTCTTTCCCACAGCCAACAATTGTCCATTGTGGGCTCTGCATTTCCTTGATTATCGTTGCATTTTGCATGTCTTCCATTCATTTGTCCATCCATATTTCTCGATTCCCTTTCTCCTGACTGTCAGTCTGAAGAAGGGTCATGACCCAAACCATCATCTATCCCTTTACTCCAGAGATGCTGCCTGACCCGTTGAGTTACTACAGCTTTTTGTGTCTGAAGTTCACAGCGTTTAATTGAGGCACAGTCTGAAAGACTTGAATGATGGAACAACCATAAGAGATCACATGATTTACTCCTATTCCTATTTCTAATATTCTGAGGAAATGACTTGCCTGAACAACCTCAAATTAATTATTTGTAGAAATGATTGAGAGTGTAGATGAAGATGCTGTAGATTTCTAGATTTCAAAGAGGCCTCAATAAGGTAGCGAGCCGTGAATAAAGGTATTAACAGGACGAGAGAATAATTATTGGGCCTGTCCCACTTGCGCAACTTTTTCGGCAACTGCCGGCACCTGTCATAGGTGATTGCCGAACAGGTCACCGAAAGTGTTCAACATGTTGAAAATCCAGCCGCGACGAGAACAAGGTACGACTCTGGGCAAGTACTCACGACCATATAGGCTTCGCCCCGTGACATGTCGCCAGGGTGTTGCCTGTATGGTCGTGAGTAGTGTCCTCAGTCGCCCATAGAGTCGTAGCGTCTTTCTGGTCGCCGCTATATTTTCAACATGTTGAAATTTTTCAGTGACCTGCAACGACCTATGACAGGTGCCGGCAGTCGCTGAAAAAGTCACGTAAGCGGGACAGGCCCATATAGGTCGCTAATTAACCAGATGGATAAATCAAAATAAACCTTTTGTTTACTTAAATAACTAGCTGGTTGAGAATATGGGTAAATTATTCAGTGTGACAATGGGAAGTAAAGTCCAATGCAGATCTGTGTGAATTGTTCACATTTATTTTAATGATTTATGCTTTTTAATCAGAAACATACTGTAACATTTTCTGATTACAGCAAATTGACGAAAAGGGTTGTCAGTATAGAGACAGATTGCAACAAACTGAAAGAAAACATTAAAATTATACAGATTGGACATATCATTGACAAATTAATTTTATAATTGAAAGGAGATGAGAAGGAATTTCTTTAGTCAGGTGATGAATCTGTGGAATTGATTGCCACAGAAGGTTGTGAAGGCTGTCAATTGATATTTTTAAGGTGGAGATTGACAGATTCTTGATTAGTAAGGGTGTCAGGGGTTATGGGGTTGAGAAGGAAAGATGGCGGAGTAGACTTGATGGGTTGAATGACCTAATTCTGCTCTTAGAACTTATGAGTTTATGAACTTATGACTGTTGATGCCTGAGTAAGGAAGGTATCTCAATGTAATCTAACAATTATGTCCTTCTACATTTCAATTATCTACTTAAGCATAGCCATTTAATGAACACATCCATGTTATAAAAATGAAGGTGAATAGCTTGACTGCAAATCGGTCTATTTGCATGACTTTTTTTTGGTACAGTGCGTTCCTTATCTGTTTGGCCTACAAATTCAATTGTCCATTAATTCATTTTGTTCTGAAGCTATTATTGCCTGATTTTCATGCTTGCTCTTTGTGCAAGGGCTTGAGAGATCATTAGATGCTTTTCCCTGGTCTACATGGAACAGGTGTTCCCTGCACCAGCTGTAACTAATCCTTGCTAATTCATATCATCTCCATTTCCTAAAGGATAATTAATTACTGACTGCAGGTTATCAGGCAGTTTTGGAAGTTCAGAATGGAATGCCACAAGGCATTCCTGGGATTGGCCATTCGTTTCCACTGATCACAACATCCTGAGCAAGCTGTAACTTTAGAGGCCTGTGCAGCTCTTTCAGCAGTTGAGTAATGTTCCCAATCTTGTATGAATGCCCTAAGCTCATTGAATCTGTGGTGCCCAACATGGCACTTACTGACGCTGTGGTCTTTTGCGGTCCAGTTTTGCCAGTCTGTCTGCTCCATCTTTAGGCTTTCCCATCACTCCAAGAACACCCATGTGCCCTAAATCCTAAAAAAGGGATCACTGTGATGTAATCAGATAGAAGCACATGGGAATGGAAAAGCACGCTGAGAAGCAAAGGACTGGAGGTCGGACTAATTTCTTGTCCCCCACCACCCTTCCACTCAGGAGCACCTAAATGCCAGACCAAATGCTCACGTGATACTGGGCATGAAAACAATGAGCAGATATGTGGGCAAAGATCTGTTAATGCATGCACTGGGATGGTAAACCTTGTGGGCACACAATATTATTTAAAGCAATAAACCTTATTGCTTTGTCTCTGTTCCGGGAAGTCCAACGTAGATTTTATGTTTATTTATTTATTTTTCAGAATCTAGGTGTCACCCAGCATCTTTTAATCACCCTGACTTGCCCTGGAGGTAACAGCCTCCTTCTTCAAGTGCTGTATTCTTCTGGTGAAGGCACTTATGTGGGCAGTTTCACAATTTAATCTCGGTGACAATCTATTTCCATGTCAGGGTGGATGCAATTCAGACGCGGGTGATGTTATTTCCAAGTCAATGCTGCCCTTGATTTGGAGTATTTTGGATGAATAACAGTCAACAGTGTGAGTTCACCCAAGAGCTCTCCCAAGTTTAAAAAAAATCAAAACTCGTGGTAAGCACGTAGAATGAACGTAGTGGGTACGTCGGAGCTTGGGACGTTTCAATAGACAATAGATAATAAGTGCAGCAGTAGGCCATTCGGCCCTTTGACCCAGGACCACCATTCAATGTGATCATGGCTGGTCATCCCCATCAGTACCCCGTTCCTGCCTTCTCCTCTTATCCCCATGACTCCGCTATCTTTAAGAGCCCTATTTAGCTCTCTCTTGAAAATATCCAGAGAACCGGCCTCCACAGCCCTCTGAGGCAGAGAATTCCACAGACTCACAACTCTCTGTGAGAAAAAGTGTTTCCTCGTCTCCGTTCTAAATGGCTTACCCCTCATTCTTAAACTGTGGCCCCAGGTTCTGGACTCCCCCAACATCGGGAACATGTTTCCTGCCTCTAGTGTGTCCAAACTCTTAACAATCTCATATGTTTCAATGAGATCCCCTCTCAACCTTCTAAACTCCAAAGTGTACAAGCCCAGCTGCTCCATTCTCTCAGCATATGACAGTCCCGCCATCCCAGGAATTAACCTTGTAAACCTACGCTGCACTCCCTCAATAGCAAGAATGTCCTTCCTCAAATTAGGAGACCAAAACTGCACCCAATGTTCCAGATGTGGTTTCACTAGGGCCCTATACAACTGCAGAAGGACCTCTTTGCTCCTATACTCCTCTTCTTATAAAGGCTTCTCCATGTGAATGAGGATAGACAGGCATGCACATATTTCAAAAGTTTGTAATGGTTGGCACGGTGGTGCAGCTGGTAATGTTGCCTCTCAGCACCACAGACCTTAGTTCGATCCTGACCACAGCTGTTCTCTGTGTGGAGTTTGCATGTTCCCCCTGAGACCTCTGGATGTTCCAGTTTCTTCTCACATCCCCTAGACAAGTGTTTGTAGATTAATGGGCCTCTGTAAATTGCCCCCAATGGTTAGGGAGTGGATGAGAAAAATGGTATAACATTGAACTAGTGTGAACAGGATGGTCGGCATGGATTCAGTGGGCTGAACGGCCTGTTTCCATGCCGTATCTTTAAAAAATATATAAAGCAACTAAAGGTACAAGCTTAGTAAAAAGGCAAAGAGGATAGAATTTTGCTTGTCCTAGCTTGACAAACATAATGTTCTTAGAGGATGGCAGAGCTTCAGGAAGTTATGATGCCAAACAAAAAAAGAAGCAATGGCATGTCAGACGTAGAAGGAGAAAATATACTGAGAAACATGGCCACAGCCTGCAATCCACTTAGCTATGCATCAGATTTTAATGTGTTATATCCTTCTATGTGAGTGTGATAAGGCAATGTTTGTCGCATTTTGAAGTGATGACCTGCTGAAAGATGGGAAGCAAGAAATGCGGAACGAGTTGAAAGACAGTTAATGGCAGTCGACCAGACTCAGGTTATCATGCCAAATTACATAAACGTGCCAATTTTCTGCCCACCTGCTGCCATATTGTACAGTCCACTTGTTGCCAGCTATGGTGTAAAGCTATCTAACGTGCCATGCAGCACCACTTTCTTATAAGCAAACCAAACCCTGGACTTTCATAACATCACTTGTCCCAGTCATTACATACTGTGTCAGATTCCATTCTATTCTATTAAATATAAATAAATATATACATATTGCACATAAAGAAGTGACCACTGAGATTGGCAGAATGACTATTTTCTCACAAGTACAGGCAACCATTGGCTGAACTCGGGTCTCATAAAGGCTCCAATTGATAACCAGTTTCATTCACTGGGTGTGCTGCCTCCTGTTGATCGTCAGAATCTCTTTTAGTGAATGCTATGATTCTATGAAGCAGCAATAACTCCTTTATCCCGAGGGAGTCTGTACTGCTGGATATTTATGAGCCATCAGCACAACCCTGCTGAATAAATCCTGGTATATAACGGCTATCCCCTAAATCACTGGCTCCTCACACCAGGTTCCACCCCATTTGCAGCAACAGGGTGCAGATGCCATGAAAGTACCATGGGGTAGAATGTGAAGTTTAGCAGGAGTAAGAGGAGAAGGGGGCAGAAAGTAGATACCAGGGGATAACCCTGCTCAGCAGCACTGGGCCACCTCCCAGCCAAAGAAGGAGGGAAGCATGGAGGGACCCAACAGATGTTTCTCCTAAGGTGCCAGTGTAATCAAAGACGCCAATGGAATTCCATTGACCCTCTCCACATGCCAGTTGATATAACGAACATACTACACCAGAAGCAGACATTATACCCAGAATACACGTTAAAATCCCTCACATCCAATTTTACAAGTCCATCCACAGTGATTACAACACACGAATGAATAATTTAATTAAATAGCTTGCTTGCTGCAATGTTTTTGGATTTCTTGATCGGTGGCACCCTGCCTAAAGAACTCAGAGCTCTGCAGAAAATATGCTTATCACCGAAGACCTTCATGGTGCAGATATAAGCAATGGAATGAAGATCTTGTTAAGTCCAAATGTCTTTCCACATTGCTGAATTCACACCTCTGTAGAAGACTACAGCCACTGCCACTGCCAGTCACTTATGGTAGCCTGGTGATCTCATAAAATTCAGTAAATTCTGTAACTTCACAACTCCAAATGAGTGAAATAAAAACCTGGATTGACATCATGAAGATATTCTACACACAAAAAATAAACCGTGTTTGAAATCAAATCTCAGATTAAAAGTAGCCTGCAAACACCTTCAAATGGGGAACAAGTAAACATTAAAAGGGATTAGTGGAAGAACAGGATAATGGATGAGTCTGTAGTTACCCTGATTGCCTCTCTGAGTTGTAAAACTCTGTTTCTTTACTGTAGGAGCAGTTGTTATTTATAACCTAAAACATTTTAGTAATTATCTATCAGTGACTTTGACTGTTGATTGTAGATATGCCAAGAAAATCACAATATTTCACTGCAGGCACAGTCTTGGTAAGCATTTGCTATTGCATACTTGTGAGTGTAAAATATTTTATGTGGATTTTTCCTCTACTGTATCCTTTGAACTACTCATCTGAAAATCAACCAGCAGCTATTGATGGGATCTGGTAATTATCCAAATTTTCTATAGCTTCTAAATCAGCAACTCAAATAGTAGACTATTTTCCAACCACACAGTTACAATTCCTATCACAGTGACAGAAAGAAAAGGAGAGTGCATGAGCAATAATCATTGAGCTATAGATTGGGTCTGCTGTTTTCTTTACTCTGCTTCTTCTTGCGTATGGCATGTACAGCCTAAAGTTGTAGGACAACTGGTTCCATTTGATCTTATTTGATTGTGCACGCCGGGTTGATTGCATTTGTCGAAACAGGGTGTACCACGTGAAGGTTGCAATCTTCCATCCCTCTTTACTCTTAAGAACCATTGACCTTCACTGGGAAATAGTTTCACAATAGATTGTAAAATAATTTTCATATATGAACCCAGTATGCGTGTGCCATGAAGCTACTTAAGAGTCTTCTCTGCCAAAAATGCATGCATATTTTGCATCAACAGTTACTAAACAATATACAGTAACAGGAACTTTGATCATTCAATTCGAAGTTCTAGGAAATCTGACACCAGTTACAATACATCATGTGTGACTTGTATATTATAAGGAATATTCTCACTAAACATAGTTAGGATTATAATGAATCACTAAGTAATATGGAGAATTCTAAAACATAAGCACTCTGACAATTTCACTCTATCCTAAAACTCTGCACATGTGCACATGTCACACATATTAGTCACACTTTTGCATACATTATGTTACTTTCCCTTTTTAAAAGATTTGTTCACATAAACACATAATTTGCAAGTTTAATCTCTTTACAGTTTTTCTGAACATTTTCGATCTTCTCAAATCAACATATTTCCACATCTTGACTTAAAGAAGCTGTCAATTTTTAACTAATTCAGTGGATATGTGTTATTTCCTCTTTCGTAATGACTGGATCAACAGGAGCACACTCATCATCACATAACTGTCATATTCTATCATGTGTCTGATAGAAATTAAGGAATTAATATGTACACTTACGCAGTGAATGGTAGGGCTCTGGGAAGTGTTGCAGAACAGAGGGATCTTGGAGTGCAGGTACTTGAAGGTTGAGTCACAGGTAGATAGAGTGGTCAAAAAGTATTTTGTCACATTGGCCTTCATCAGTCAGAGCATTGAGCGTATGAGTTGGGAGGTCATGTTGCACTTATATAAGACATTGGTGTGTCCGCATTTAGAGTATTGCGTTCAGTTCCGGGCAGCATGTTATAGGAAAGATGGTGTTAAGTTGGAAAGGGTGCAGAGAAGACACAGGATGTTGCCAGGACTTGAGGGTCTGAGCTATAGGGAGAGGTTGAGCAGGCTGTGACTCTATTCCATGGTGTGCAGGAGGATGAGGGGTGATTATATGGAGGTGTGTAAAATCATGAGAGGAATAGATCGGGTAGATGCACAGAGTCTCTTGCCCAGAGTAGGGGAATCAAGAACCAGAGGACATAGGTTTAAGTGAAGGGGAAAAGATTTTATTGAAACCTGAGGGGTAACGTTTTCACACAAAGGGTGATGGATGTATGGAACGAGCGGCCGTCGAGGTAGTTGAGCCAGGGACTATTGCAACACTTAAGAAGCATTTAGACAGGTACATGGATGGGACCGGTTTTGAGGGATATGGGCCAAACACAGGCAAGTGGGACTAGTATAGATGGGACATGTTTGTTGGTGTGGGCAAGTTGGGCCAAAGGGCCTGTTTCCACACTGTATGACTCTCTGACTTCTAACTTTGTTGCCTATTTTGAAAATGTATTGCTTTTGCTTTTTTTCAAATCCAAATGCTGTTAATACACAAACTCTATCCTGTTGTTTAAAATGTATCTCTTCATGGTTGGAATCATGTTCTTTTCTGTCTTAAGTGCTTACTTTCCAAACACCCTTCTAGATATAACTGAACTAAGCCCAATTCTTTTCTGAATCTTTTACACAATAATAACTCAGGACCATTCAGAGTATTCTGAAATAGTAAGATTAAACAAGCTTACTAGTTTGAAGTTTGATCTTTATTTTATGAGGGGTTACGACGAGCGATCACGTGAAGAATCCCGCCAGACCGCATGCACGTCAATCTTCAAAGCAGCGGTGTGAAACCACAGGTAACAATAATTGAAGTGACATAGTAAGATTAGAAACCTAGAATTACCAGATGACCTTTGTGATATGAGGGTTGGGAGCGGTGGGCACGTAATCGCTCATCGTAACTCCTCATAATATAAAGATCAAACTTCAAACTGGTAAGTTCTCATTTAATCTTACTATTTTACTTCAGAGTCATGTGAGTGATTCCGTGAAGAGTTCAAAGCTTCTGTGATTTCATGCCGTAGATACGAATCCAGGCGTCTCACTGCATCGAATGACCCAGGATGAGTGAATAATAAACAATGCACTGAACCATGGCATTGATTTAAATATTTGAATGGTTTATTTACCAAAGAAAAAACAATAGCGACCCCTCTCTCCCAGGGGAATACTATGAAACAGAACCTAAAATAGACTGTGCGAATACCCCCGGTCCAGTAAGCGGCTTGTTATAGAATCTTTGAAAAGTCAGTTCATTTGACCATCCTGCGGCCACGAGGATATGGTCAAGAGGGACGACCATTGCCCTCGCTGCTGACGTTGATGCCGCCCTGGTGGAGTGAGATTTAAAATTGTAAGTGTCCACTCCTGCACAAACCAGAACCTGTTTCAGCCATCTTGAAATGGTCTGTACCGACACTTTCTTGTGTGGCTTTTTGTGACTGATAAATAATGCTGATTCCGAGGCTCTTGGCGACCTTGATATAATGTTGCAGGTCCGAGACTACACATAATAGTAAATCCGTGGGGTATGCCGAAAAATTAACCTGGAACCCTGAAACTCCTGGTCTGTTCTGTTTAATTAAATCATAAATGTAAAACGTAACGTTATTCCCAGATGACACCATCCTGTCCAGTCGCAGCTTCTGCAACGTCTGGACCCATTGTGCTGAAACCAGCGCCATGAGCATGACCGCCTTAAGGGTGATTTTAGGCAAAGATAGGGATGTGGCTGGAGCCCACTGACAAAGCAGCATGAGTACCACGATCACATCCCAGATTTCAGAGTACCTGGGCCTGGGGAGATTGGAATTAAAAATACCCTTCATAAACCGGGATACTGAAGGGTGAGATCCAACAGAATGTTGTTCTGACCCCAACCATAAATAAGATTACAGGGCACTCCTGGCATTATTGATGGCACTATAGCTCAACCCTTGATCAAAATATAGCATTCTCAGAAACTCTAGCACATCTGAGATGCGTGCCGTGTGATATGTTATATTCCCCTGTAAACAGAACACCTCCCATTTCCTGACATGAGGGATGTACTGTTTTTTGATATTATCCCTCCAGGCCGCAGTGATCACATCCACGGTACGATCGGATAGGCCAAGCCCCAGGTATGACCTCCTTAGAATCTGCAAATCAACAGATCAATACGTTCATATAATGGATGTTGTTCCCCAGTTACAGGGTGCACCAGTGGATTACTACATTTCGGGACAGTTCGGGCTGTGTTATTATTCCCAAAATGAGTGGGAACCATGGCTGAGTAGGCCAGTCCTGAGGCGGAGTCCTGCATGATTTTAAGCAGGGACTAACTGATGAGGCAAAATTGGGGATATGCATATAAAAACATTCCACCCCAGTGTAGCGAGAATGCACCGCTACTGATCCTGGGTCTGGTTCCCATGAAACATACTTTGGTAACTGGTGATTGAGTCTGGATGCAAACAAATCGATATCTGGCATCCCTTACCGAGCAACAATGTCATTAAATACATCATGATTCAACATACATTCTGTGTTGTAATTGCATTTGCCATGGTGTCTGCCACCATGTTGAATCTACCTGGTAGGTAGATAGCTGAAATCCAAATGTTTCTTGTAATACACCAGTGCCTAATAAGGTTAGCCAATCTATCACAAGATTCTGACTTGATTCCACCCATGTAATTAACATATGCCACTGCCGTAGTGTTGTCAATCTGAAGCTGGACATACAAGTGACGCATACTGGTACAATAAGCCTTAAGATCATACAATGCTCCCAACAGTTCTAAATAGTTAATCCCATATGATTGGAGAATAAATGCCTCATGCTTATTCCATCTGCCTCCACAGCTAGAGATGGTATCAGTAGCACCCCATCCTAGGGCGCTAACATCAGTCTGTAAAACAACTGAAGGTTTCTCAATCAGAACTTTACTGGAGCAACTCAAAATGTTCAATATCCACCACTGCACTTCAGCAATGGCTTCAGCTGGTAATTGCATGGGTCTGTTAAAATGACTTGCATTTATCCTGTTCCTTTGCACGTTTTGTAAATTTTGGTAATGCAAGTCCAAACTGTGCAGCTGGAAAGGCAGCCACTAATTTGCCAATCAAGCTGGCCACCTGTCTCATTGAATATTGCTGCTCCACCATTAGCTTGTTACAGCCTTCAATTAAGTCTAATCTCTTGCTTTGGATACATGTCACAGACATGTGAGCTGAGTTAATAGTGAATGCAAAATAATCAATGACTCTAACTGGCATCAATTTGGATTTATCTGGATGGATGAGAAACCCAATTCTCTCAAACATGAGTTCAACAGCTGAAACAGATAATCCAGCTGCTTCCGGAGTCTCCCCTATGATTAAGATATCATCCAAATAAGCCATTATAATATGACTCTGAGCCCAGAGTAGCCCCAATACTGGTTTTAACAGTTTTGTAAATAGTCTAGGGGCCGAGGTTAACCATATAACCATATAACAATTACAGCATGGAGACAGGCCTTCTCGGCCCTTCCAGTCTGTGATGACCATTTACTTTCCCCTAGTCCCATCTACCTGCACTCAGACCATACCTCTCAATTCCCTTCCCGTCCATATACCTATCCACTAGGCATTGCTTTAACCCATTAGGCAATGCTTTAAATTGCCATAATTGCCTCATCCAGCTAAACTTCAAATATCTCCAATGATCCTTATGAACAGGCACTGAATAATATGCATCTTTAAGATCTATACATGCCATATAACATCCTCTGGAAATCAATTGTTAGGCTTCCATTTTGAAATGTTTATACTGCACAAAGGGATTAAGGTTTGTTAAGTCAAGGATGATTCGACATCCCCCATCCTTCTTTGGCCTAGGAAAAATATTAGACACGAATTGGTGAGATTGGTGAACCGTCTTCTCAATTACCCCTTTTTGGTATAATTTTTTTAATTTCAGCTTGTACCTCCAAATTCTCCTGTTGTCCGGCTTGGTGTATGCTGTGTGGGTGGAAATTCGGAAGGAATTCAATTCGAAACCCTTGTATACTGTGCAGTATAAACGGGTCTGATGTTATCCCATACCATTCCTTCAAGAACAAGTGTAATCTCCCCCCAACTTGTAGGTGATCCCCACTTAATATGTTCCGACAAGAACAGACCCACCCACCTCCATGGTTACTGGTGGAATTTGTTGCCCCCTGTTTCTGGGTGGTAAGGCCATGTTCGCCCGTGCCCCTGGTGGGGTGGGCCAGCTGCACATATTTGTGAATGGCCGGCTTGTTCCTTGACCCGATCCATTTTCAGCGAACCGCTTGTAGGGGTGCTGCCGCCTAAGCGAGGTTTTGCTGGTCATCGGTGCTTTGGTGAGTCCGACCGTTCAGCTCCTTGACTCTTTTTGAGAGATCTTCACTGAACAGCAGGTTCGGTGGCTGGATATTGCTGGGTTTACACAGAGCCATGAACTTTGGGTTGATAGTAGGGCGGATGGCTGATTTCCTCAGACAATTGATTTCAAAATGTGCATTGCACATGAGGGCCAGGGCATCCTGCTGTACATCAGACAGATGCCCTCCATCCACCGACCTGGCGAACGCTGCAATGCCCGAAGTAAGCAGCTTCAGTACCCTCTGAAGCCTCATCTCATGAGCTCGGATACCTACGCCCATGTGACCCCAGATGGCGTGGTTAACTGCCGGCACTTTGAGCAGGATACAGTTGGCAGTGGTCTCAATTATTTTGGATGTTTCCTCCATAGTATGCTCTTGAAGCTGGTGTGAGGCCAGGTAATTAATACTTGCGACCAACTCATCACTCAGCAGTTCCCCTGTTTCTGTGGGAATAGCAAATCTTGCTGCCAGGACTGGCACCTCTGGCTCGTGCATCTCATCCCTTGAGGTAAGCTCCACAGCTGTACCCACGGACTCGGCGTCAGTATAAAACTGACCCCACATGCTCTCCTCCTCCGAGAGGGAGACATTAAGCAGCCCTGATACAGGTGCCACTGGCGCTGGCTCCCCAGGAGACCCGCGCTGACACAACTCCTCCAGTTGGAGTGTATGTTGGTGGAGCAACCTCTCCATTAGGAGCTCCATCCTGGACAACTGTCCAAAGACATTATCCATTCTCGGAGGGGAACCCTCCCGGCCCGACTCATCCGAGTCTACGGGCCGTGCTACCAATGGTGCAGCCACAGTGCTCTCAGGCACCAAGTCTGCAGTCGCTGGTTGTACCGCCAGCGACCCGCTAGGTGAGATAGGCAGCTGCCCGCTAACCGCAGTCCCGGGGTCTTCCACAGCTACACTCCCGGCGGCTTGCCTTGACTTCACCTTCGACGCTTTCTCCATACTCGACCTTGCCTCCTGAAACAAGAATGACCAAGTGCAGAAAACGACCTCCGACTAAGTCTAACACTTACCTGAGGGTTTTTAAACTTACCGCTGGTGGAGCGATGCACCTCCCAACCGGTCACTGTGCCATGCGTCAGACGTAATGAAGCGCATGCGGGCTGGCGGGATTCTTCACGGAATCACTCGCATGACTCCGAAGTAAAATTTGAATTTGTACTGGAGTTTATCAAAACATTTGTTAATCGCTGTTTTGTTGAACATGTGAAAACTTGTAATATCTGTTTCTTCAGTGCTTCCTTATCAATTCTCATTGACCTCTCTACTGTACTATTCAGCAATGGATATTGAAATGAAGAAGTACTTGGCATAATTTTGTTTCGTAAAACTTTCAAACAGGAAAGGCCGAAACTGAGAATAACTATGCAAGGCTAGTTGTTCACGTAAACAATGACATGAGAAAGTGGATTTCAATTTGATAGCATGGCCTATTGTATTGCATGTCCCATTGTTTTGCATGTCCCAGTGTATCATATTGATCCATAATGTGTGACTGTGATCATCAGTGTGACATCTTTGGAAATGTCCTTTTTCCAATTCTTTAGTCTTCGATGGCTTGGCTCTGCAATCTTCAATATTTTCAGATTTTGTGGCCTTTACAATTTCTTTCCCTTTTCCTTCGTAGCTTACAAATTAATTGCACCTTTTGCTAGCACAAGATAAACTGTTTATTTCTGCAACATTGCCCATTTCTTTTGAGCTTTGCATCATATTCATATAGTCATCTGAACACTTCCCTCAAATATTCAATGATGTTCTTTGTTCATACTTGTGACTTTTATTCCTCGTCTGTTGCAAAACATACTTGGCTAATAAAGTATTATTATGATTGTGATTAATACATAATCATGAATACAAACAAAATCATTTACACCTTATTCATTGTAGTTTGGAAGATTACATCATACAAATAATGTTGTATTTATATATAGGCCTGTGTATATTTATTATCAAATATGTCTGATGTCACTCACCTGAACATATGTATCTTGCATAAAAATGTTATCTCCTGACAACTATGGATACTGTTGGTATGGGTATTCCATACCTTACATCATCGACTGCCTGCTTCTGTTTCATCTTATAATTCACATATACTAAGGTGGTACAGCAATTGGAGTCATAGAGTTATCCAGCATGGATACAGGCCCTTTGTCCCAACTTACCCACGCTGACCAACATGCCCCATCTACACCAATCCCACCTGCCCGTGTTTTAATAATTAAATTATACTTTATTGTCACATGTACCTAGATACAGCGAAATGCTTTGTGTTGCATACAATCCGGTAAAATCATATAGCAGACATCAACTAAGCAGAACACATGAGTCGACACGCTTTCTAGCGCTGTCAAAATTACACAAAGTTCATCGAAAAGACTTATCCTCTGCTCACAGCAGCGAGCCAGGCCTGCTGTCGCACCCTTTGTTCTCAGCGGCCGCTCACTGGGCTTCCCCTTCATCCTCGGCGGTCCCCCACTCGATCCCCATACGTTCTCAACGGCTTCTTCACTCTTGACGGTCCACCTCACTCTTGATGGTCCCCCTACATTCTAGGCGGACCTCCTCACTCTCAACGCTGTGGGTCACTCCTCGCTCTCAGTGGCAAGAGTCCCATTGACGCTGGTGGCTCAGGGCCGAAGTTGTGGCCCGCACCTATTCTATCCATGTACCTGTCTAAATTTTGTTTTAATTGAAGTTGCCCAATTACTCAGTACTTAACTAGAACTACATTTCATTCTATACCAACTCTTCCTCCATGCAGTCCTTCAATGCATTTTGAAAATTTTTGAAATTGTTTTTCTATCAGGGTGTTTGTTGGGTGGGTGGGTAGGGGTGTGTGGTGGGGTGGGGGGGTAGGGGTAGGGTGTGTGTGTGTGTGTGTCCACCAACATAAATATCCCAGAAATGTTTTCACAACTTACTTATACTATAAGCGTGATTTTGAAGCATTCATATTTTCCAGTCTAATTTCAATTCGCAGAGATGATCTGTGGCCATCAGTGTCGGCCACCTAGCTTAATCAGCCACAGCATTGGTGCTCTATTTGTTGACTGCCACGACATCCTAAGATTCCAGTTTATTTTGCTATTATTTCAGGTTTCCTGAAATAATAGCAAAATAATATTTTATTTGCTGTACAAACACTACCTGCTCAGAATTCAATTGTTCTGTTCCCTGGTGCATTTGATACTCTTGACATTTGCATTAGTGGTACATGGTTGAAGTTAATTAGATGATTATCTTTACCAATTTCTATGATTCTACTGTTGGGTCAACACATTGACTGCTTAACCATTATCTTGCCCAGGGATGATGTAAAAGCAAGATGTGGGTGATTCTCCATTATACTCAGCTTTGTTCAGCTTTGCTTATATTCCCACTCTAGCTTTTAACTGTAAAAGCATCCCATGTTTTTCAAGAGAGTATACGATTGGAATAAGCTTTAGGTGTACACAATGGGCATATATGCCCACTTCATCTGATAGTTAAAGTATTGTACCATATTTAATTGATGCACTTGCAGTGGATGGCTTCTATTATGTCTTTAGCAGAAAGTCATGATGAGAGTTTCAGCAAAATGTTCCTTTGCTGCCATTTAATGCCTACAAACTACTTTCATAGGATGAAACTCTTTAGCATTGCTCGAAACCATGTTGTAATTTTTTGTGCAAGATCAAATGTTAGATTTTCTACATTTAAATTATTTCAATTAAATCTATCCATCAGTTAAGCCACAGGCATTTCTTGTTATGCTGCAACCATGTGTGCCAACGTTTTCTCAGTGAGGTAATGCACTCACCTGACTTCTGATTCTGCATTATAAATTTGTAGCAGTCCACATTTTCTGAAGGCTTACTTAAATTGACCCACTTTTGCACCTTTTCATTACTAAAACACATTTTGCTTTTAATTGTGTTAGAATATTTTCAACATGAAGTATTGTAGGGTAGAATTAGAATGACTATTCCCTGTGCTAAACTTGTCAGGAACCATAGGACATAAGTCTGAAATCACCGGCATAGAGTGATGGAAGCTGATTATAGCAATAACCTGTCAGGTAATTCATGCTTATGAACCAGTGAGATATGGGCAAAAAATTGGGGGTGTGGAAATAAACTAAATTGCTCCTTCAAGGAAGCCACATAGCAAAAGTTAATTGATTGATGGACACAGTTAATGGGCACAGTTGCCAAGCAATGTACCATATTCATGTTCGTTAAATATTTTCCTTGAATTGGCAGGTTTGACAAATCTATCAGCAAATGAGGGAAAATATATCACATAATCAAATTGTTTAAGTGCCTGGCATATTATCATAAAAGGCAAAAGGTTTTGATGAAAGGCAAAAGGTTTGGTACATAGATACATAGAAATTAGGTGCAGGAGTAGGCCATTTGGCCCTTCGAGCCTGCACCGCCATTCAATATGATCATGGCTTATCATCTAACTCAGTATCCCGTACCTGCCTTCTCTCCATACCCTCTGATCCCCTTAGCCACAAGGGCCACATCCAACTCCCTCTTAAATATAGCCAATAAACTGGCCTCAACTACCCTCTGTGGCAGAGAGTTCCAGAGACCCACCACTCTCTGTGTGAAAAAATTCCTTCTCATCTCGGTCCTAAAGGATTTCCCCCTTATCCTAAAGCTGTGACCCCTTGTCCTGGACCTCCCCAACATCGGGAACAATCTTCCTGCATCTAGCCTGTCCAACCCCTTAAGAATTTTTAAGTTTCTATAAGATCCCCTCTTAATCTCCTAAATTCTAGAGAGTATAAACCGAGTCTATGCAGTCTTTGTTCATAAGACAGTCCTGACATCCCAGGAATCAGTCTGGTGAACCTTCTCTGCACTCCCTCTATGGCAATAATGTCCTTCCTCAGATTTGGAGACCAGAACTGTACGCAATACTCCAGGTGTGGCCTCATCAAGACCCTATACAACTGAAGTAGAACCTCCCTGCTCCTATACTCAAATCCTTTTGCTATGAAAGCTAACATACCATTCGCTTTCTTCACTGCCTGCTGTACCTGCATGCCTACTTTCATATCTTTCATATGTGCTCTAATTTTTTATGATTCCCTGAGAATGTAGTAAACATAAATTCCCAGCTTTTCCACACTGTGTCATGTTTACACAGGGTGTTTTCAAGGTAATAAATCAATAATTTAAAATATATATATTCCTCCTTCTGATTCTCTTGGTTGAATTGTGAAAGAGGCCAAGAATTTATATGTGTTTGCCCATCAATGATACAGGAATAATGATCCAGATGATGACTGACTGAGTTGTGACGGCATCCTCATTTTGAAGGTACAAAAAACTGACAGTGGGCCTATTGAATGTTGCCCAACCATCAGATTTGCAGACCTATGGGAGCTAGTAATAGGACAAGGAATGGTGGAAAGCCACGTATCATATTATTTTACAGGATCTTTGGACAAGGACAGCCCACCAAAGCTTCCTTCCAAAAATTATTTATACCAATATACTGTAATAAATTGATTAGCCTTCCTTGGGTTTGTGATAATTCCATATGCCAGGTACTTTAAATATGATCTTTGCTGAGATGTATATTTTCGCAATTTGATTATATGATATATTTCCCTCATTTGCTGATAGATTTGTCAAACCTGCCACTTCAAGGAAAATATTTCATGAACATGAATATGGTAGATAGCTTGGGAAACGTGTACATTTTACTTTTGACCAGATGATATGGTTTTTAAGGGCACAATATGAGATTCTGGAGCTTGTTTTCTCCAAGACCTGTGAAATCAGCAGAATAAACTCTTCAAAATTAGCAGTCTTTCAGCTAGGCTTTAGGAACAAGCTGCTCCTGCTTTGCCAGGAACTGTACATAAAAGCTGCACAGTGAGAAGTTGTCATCTCATGAATGGTAAAATATTCTGTAATTTCAATTGCATGCGGAATTTCACTGCACACTTTATGGTAATATAAATCCCTCAATAATCTTGCAAAGTAGGTTAATACCATTTTATAAGTCTGAAGAAGGGCTTGGCCCCTAACGTTGCCTATATCCTTTGCTCCATAGATGCTGCCTCACCCGCTGAGTTTCTCCAGCATTTTTGTCTACCTTCGATTTTCCGCCATCTGCAGTTCCTTCTTAACCATTTTTTTATCATTAGTCCACAAAAAATTGTAACTACGACCGGGCATGGTAATTTTTTATTTAAAATTATATCCAAATGAAAGAAAATAATCCTAAAATATTGAAATATTGGGTCGTATTTTCCGGGTTTTCACATTGCAATGGTGTAACATGAACAAAATGTTACTTTTGCATTTTCTTTTCTCTGCCAAATATCTGCCCAAATGTTAACTAGGGAAGATACTAGCTCTAGTTATGACAGACTGATGAAGTTTATTCACTATTTCAACTTGCCCTTCTAAATCGCCAATGCATCTTGCACTCTCTGTTAATCAACAGCAAGGTTAATTAGATTTTGATTATATTATTGCCAAATACATTACTTGCTTCTGGAAATAGCGAATTATATATTTTTCTTCAGCACTCTCCCGGGTTCAATAATTACCTCTTTGACTCCAGTATTGTTGGTTCTGTGTTGGTGAATGAATTCCGTGTGGGAACTGAAGATACAGTATATGTGGGGAAGAAGGTGGCTGACAAGGCAGGTGTGTGGGAGGTTGTGCACTCTTCTTATTCTATGCCACTAGCTTCTGCATCCACCCAACAAATGGGCTTAAGGTGAGTTATACCATATATTTTCAGTGTATTTAGTTGTCCACTGTAGGTTACTGCAGAGTTATTTGCTACAGAAGGCCATGGAGGCAAAGTCAGTGGATATATTTAAGGCAGAGATAGATAGATTCTTCATTAGTGTGGGTGTCAGAGGCTATGGAGAGAAGGCGGGAGAATGGGGTTAGGAGGGAGTGATAGATCAGCCATGATTGAATGGCATAGACTTGATGGGCCAAATGGCTTAATTCTACTCCTATCACATAATTTTATGATCTTATAATTTGTACCAGTGTTTATATCCTGACCTTCTAATATCTTTCTCCTCAATTTACCAAAAGCTGTTGCACAATGAAAAGTCACTAGTTGCACCAGATTCGGATTAATCTATTGGCATATACACCAGGGGGCAATGGAATTCCATGCTTGCATGAACCTCAGAGAGTATATAATATACATGATGATGACGGATACAACAAAACATGCAACATTGAATGCAAAGCAACAGAATCGTGCAAAATCTGTAGTGCAATCTGAAGTAGTGAAAAACAATACTAAAATCCAATAATGGCTCTCACAATAGACTCGGGACAAAATGGATGAAAGACATATATCATACAACCTTTTCCACAAAGGCAAGAGGAACAGCAATATTAATAAGAAAAGGGATACCCTTCTTTCATAACAAAACAATTGCTGACAAGGAAGGACGTTATCTGGTCGTGACAGGGGAAATACACAATACATTCTTAACTCTATTAATATATACGCACCCAATATAAACAACCCTTCATTCTTCAAAAAGGTCTTTGCCCTTATATCTGATATATCTAAAAGAAAACTAATAATAGGAGACTTTAACACCGTTTTGGATTAATATCTTGACAGATCATCCACCAAAAAGATCCCAAGAAACAATTCAAGCGAACTCCTAAATACGAACTCAAAAATAAGAATCTTTCAGATGTATGGCGGATCGAGAACCCTGCTGATAGAGACTACGCTTTTTACCCCTCAGTACATAACTCCTACAGTAGAATCGATTACTTCCTGGTAGATACAAAATGAATACCCTTTGCAACAAATGTTAAATATCACAACATTGGGATCTCAGATCACAGTCCTCTTACTTTTTTGCTGTACTTGGAAAACATGACCTCATCATATAGAACCTGGAGACTGAACCCGCAACTACTAACTGACAAAGAGTTTGATTAAAGTGCCATCATATTGTATCGTATCGTATGCCTTGGTGGAATTTCGTTTGCCTGTTCAAAATAGGAGTAAGTTCATTGAGTTCATCAGTGGAGATGCTTCATTGCCAGAGATCATCCCCATTTCAGCTTGTAGATTGTGTAGGTATTCAGGCCCAGCCACAGATGTCTGGCATCCACATGATTGAATTGAACATTCGGTTTGTTCTGGAATTCTCTATTGCCATCCCTGATATCCCGACAGAGATCAAGTTTGGCCTTCTTTTGCAATACAGGGTTCTCCTTCGTGAAAGTCTTGGATCTAGACTTCAGCAGAAAATTAATATCCCTGTTAAACCTGACACAGCACTTGTTCTACGAAAGCTGAGGAATATAAATTTTACAGTGGACGTTGAGTTTATGTTCTTCCCCAAGAAGAGTACCTGAGTTGTGAATGGGCTGATCTCATTATACATACCATTATAATTATGAAGTATCTCGCTGCCTCACCTATTTATTTCACTTTTTTTCTGTCTACTGATAAATAAATAGTTTGGCGGGTTTTGAAATTATAAAGTTAGAATGGAACAGTAAAAGCAACTATTTTTCACCATTATTCATTTTGAATGATCAAAGCTCTACATCGAAATACTATATCTCCTACATTGCAAATCTCAGCTATGAAGTTGGGCTCTGTGACCCCTAGTGGTATGGCTCAAATTTATCTCACAAAATGCAAATGCAGATTTTCAGCATTTCTTGCGATGATTGTGGTCGCATATCTGGATCTCTTGGATTATGTACACATGATATAAATATGCAACCTTGTCAATTTCTGAAATCAGTCCTTTGGTAAAGCTCATTTGACCCCAGCCCTGCCAAAATAGGTCATGTTGTTCCAGCTAAAGCATTACATTAAGCATGCAGAGTAAGCCTGGTGTATAGCAAAAGAAGAACCCTTGCTAGCTCTACTATTTCAACTCATTTGTTTGAGTAGGATTTGTTTGTCAGAGGGTGGTGTTAAACCTGCTAGCTCGTAAAGTATCTACAGAAATCTACAGCTGTACCCTCGAAGCAAAAAACGGGAGAACTGATGACCAAGTAACTGGAGTAAACATGATAGGACGTTCTTTGTACAAAGAGCAAAACATTTTCTCAAATGAAAATCAGAAACATCAAAGCTCATGACCTTGATGCAAATGTTCTCTAAACACTATTTCCAGCTGTCACCCTGCAATTTCTACAACTGAATGGACTGTTTGCAAATTGATGCCATATTTAATGTGAAACTAGACTAAGTGGGACCCGTTGGGTCCCAGTCACACGGGAGGCCTGGTCCCCCAATGCAACCCATTTCCCAATGCAATATTCCAATATATGGGGGAGGGAGGGGCGGTGTGGGGGGAGGGCAGGAGGTGGTGTTGGGGAGGCAGGTGGTGTGGGGGAGGGCAGGAGGCAGTGTTGGGGAGGGCAGGTGGTGTGGGGGAGGGGGGGTTATGGTGGAGGGGGGTGGTGTGGGGGAGGGGGTGGTGTGGGGGAGGGGGTGTTGGGAAAGGGGGTTGGTGTGGGGGAGGGGGGTTGGTGTGGGGGAGAGGGGGTGGGGGCATGGTGTGGGGAAGAGGGGTTGGTGTGGGGGAGGGAGTGGGGTGGTGATGGGAGGGGTGGGGTGGTGATGGGAGGGGTGGGGTGGTATTGGGGGGTGGGGTGGGACTCCACTCAGCGGCCACCGGCCGCAGCACCACACAGCGGCTTTCCTGACTCCACACAGCGGCTTTCCCGACTCCACACAGCGACTTACCCGACTCCACTTTTGCGGACTCAATCAGCACTTGTGGACTCAGGCAGCCTCCGGGGATTTATTCTCCAGCGGTTGCCGAAAGGGGCGTTACCTTCATGGTGGATGACAGATGACAAGACCAATCTGCTGATCTCACGATATTTTAAACCTTCATAACTTTTGTAATCTTCCACCGATTGGAACAAAACGAGGTGTGCTTGGAGGAGAGGAGAACGGTGAGTAAGGTGGCGAAAAATTCCTAGTGATAAGGGGTACTGTTTTTGCACACATGTTTTAAAAAGCAAACCGGAAGTGGGCAAGATGAGAGTTTTAGTAATAGTATAGATTAATTTATTTCTACCTGTCTACACTATTATAGTATAACCATATAACCATATAACAATTACAGCACGGAAACAGGCCATCTCGGCCCTTCAAGTCCGTGCCGAACAACTTTTTTCTCTTAGTCCCACCTGCCTGCACTCATACCATAACCCTCCATACCCTTCTCATCCATATGCCTATCCAATTTATTTTTAAATGATACCAACGAACCTGCCGCCACCACTTCCACTGGAAGCTCATTCCACACCGCTACCACTCTCTGAGTAAAGAAGTTCCCCCTCATGTTACCCCTAAACCTCTGTCCCTTAATTCTAAAGTCATGTCTAAAGTCATAGTCATAAATTCTAAAGTCATAGTGTGATTCTATTCACTGCAAAAACCTCATCTATTCCTCCTTTACTTTAACTTGCCTATTCCTATGCTCTTCTAGTCATTCTGCCTTATTCAGCCTCAAGGACATCTGTTACTTTATTGCCCATGTCCACAGTCACATTGTCTTATTCATCTTAACGCTTACTGCCCATTTAATAGTCTCATCCCCTTTCAAATCCTTTCAGGTCTCCCTATCTCTTTAATTTTCTCGTGGCATATCTCTCTTGAAAAAATGTCCTAACAATTCTAGCTTCTTCATCTTCTATGTATGTAATTGCCCTATAATTGGAAGCTTTTTTGTAATTGAAAGAAAGCTCTCAAATTCCCTCCAGAAACCTATTTAAGCTTTATTTAAGATGCTCTTAAAAGCCGCCACAGCCAGACATAAAAACAGATTTTTTACCACGAGCAGCAGCTCTACTCAACAACCAAAAGTCTGTAGCCTCCTTTTGCTCGGGTATTTTATTTCATTCTTCACATGTTTAAATTATAATGTTTTATGCTTAATTGTTTACTGCATATTGTGTTGTTGCTTGCGAGCAAAGCACCATGGCAAATTCCTTGTCTGTATACATTCTTGGCTAATAAAATATATTCAATTCAATATCTACCTCACTGACCAAACTGTCTAAAATCACTTTATAATGCTCATTATGAAATGTTGATTAAAGGGCCTGTCACACTAGCGCGCGATTAGACGCGATAAGCGCGACCTACCGTGGTCGCTTTAGTCGTCCGGCCTCGCGTGACCCTGTCCCACTGCGATCGCCGGAGTCTGGTGGAGTTCCGCGGACTCGTGTGGAGCTGGTGTCGACATCGCGCGTAGTGTCCAAAAACCGACACTGCTTAAAAATTACGCGCGGCAAAATCCTGTCGCGCGGAACGTGATGACGTTTTGACGTTGTGCGTCTTCAGCGTGGCGTTGCGTGATGACGTCACTGCCCGACGTCGTGCAACGCGCATGCTCATGCGCATCGTCACGTGATGAAAAATAACGTCCTTCCTTCGGACGTCGCGCGTGTAATCGCGCGCTAGTGTGACAGGCCCTTCACTCGCACCGGGATCGCCTGACCCCCACGCGACCCCCGCGTCCGAATTTGTCGCGCTTATCGCGTCTAATCGCGCGCTAGTGTGACAGGCCCTTTACTCTTTCATGAAGCACTTTAGAATGTCCTGTAAAAGCTATGGCGAAGAAAGCACACTAACACCTCTACTGCCTGAGAAGGCTTAGGAAGATGAGCAGGTCCCCAACAACCCCCAACAAATTCTACAGATGCACCATAGAAAGCATTTTATCGGGAAGCATCACAGCCTGGTATGGGAACAGCTCCATCCGTGTTTGAATCTAATGGGAGAATAATTTTGGGATTTGATATATTCTGCTTTTTGTGAACAGGGTATAATCAGTGCTGAGTAAATATGCATGCCCATATGTTGCAGCTTCTCCATTTTAGATACACCTGGTGCTGTTCCTGTCATGTCCCCTCATCTTCTCATTGAACTAAATTTGGTCGTTTACGTGGGTTGCAAGAGGTCCTGATTGTTAAGCCATACAATGCAGCGGAAAACTCACAGTATCTAAAATAAAGTCAATTAATTATGTTCTGAGACTATCATACAGCAGAACCATGCTTGGCAATAGGCTCTGGAAGTCCTCAACCTCTGTAACCATGCTGCATAGCCAAGCAGAGGAGGGAGGCGATAATCAACAAAAAACATTTCATTTTCCATCTTTGGCCCAGTGCCAAGGCACCATTGAGGTCTGAGTTCGATGCTGAGGGCACCCTCTTGCCTTTTTGAGGCAGCGACTTCGATAGATCCCTTCGATGGTGAGGAGGTCAGAGCCAGTGATGGACTGGAAAGTGGTCACAACATTTTGCAGTCTTTTTCGATCCTGGGCGTTCAAGTTGCCGAACCAGGTCACGATGCAACCAGTCAGCATACTCTCTACCGTGCACCTGTAGATGTTCAAGAAAATCCTCCTTGACATACCTACCGACTCTCCATAATCTTCTCAGGAAGTAGAGGCGCTGATGTGCCTTCTTTATAATTGCATCAGTGTGCTGGGAGAACATATCGGAAGTGGCGGCGCTGCTTGGCAGCTGCGGCTCACCTGCAGTCCGTCTGTCTTTTATTTTATTTTTGTCTTCGTCCCTGTTTTTAGCGATTATTTTTTGTTTGTTAGGTTGTGTATGTGTGTGTGGGGGGGGGGGGGGGGTGGGAGAAACGGGGTTTTAGTCTCTCCCTTCGGGGGGATGCGACTTTTCTTGTCGTGTCCCCCGACACCGTCTCCGTCTGTGCTGAGGCCCTAATGGCGGAGCTGTCGGCCTTCCAGCTTCCAGCGGCGGCGGCACGGCTTTCGGAGCTTCAGCGGCGACCTGGCTTCGGAGCTGCGGTGCTCCAGCGGCGTTCCGGCGGTGACCTGGTTTTCGGAGCTGCGGTGCTCCAGCGGCGACCTGGCTTTTCGGGAGCTGCGGTGCTCCAGCGGCGGCCTGGCTTTCGGGAGCTGCGGTGCTCCAGCGGTGACCTGGCTTTCGGGAGCTGCGGTGCTCCAGCGGAGATCTGGCTTTCGGGAGCTGCGGTGCTCCAGCGGCGACCTGGCTTCGGGGCTGCGGTGCTCCAGCAACGTCCCGGCGGCGGCCTGGCTTCGGGGCTGCGGTGCTCCAGCGACGTTCCGGTGGCGACCTGGCTTTGGAGCTGTGGTGCTCCAGCGACGTTCCGGCGGCGGGCCCTGTGGCGGTGTTCCGGCGTTCCGGCGACAGCGGTGGCGGCGGCCCGGTTTCGGAGGCTCGGCCGTGGGCCTGGTGGACGGCAGCATCGGAGGCCTGGATCTCCTCAGCGCAGAGGGAGAAGAAGGAGGGAAGACGACAGAGACGCTAAGACTTTTGCCTTCCACCACAGTGAGGAGGTGTTGGTGAACTCACTCTTGTGGATGTTAATTTTGTGTTTATTGTGTGGTTTTGTTATTTTTATATATGTATGACTGCAGGCACGAAATTTCGTTCAGACCGAAAGGTCTGAATGACAATAAAGGCTATTCATTCATTCATAGCATGATGTATTAACAACTTGTATTACAATCAATCAATGGTAACTTCATTTATTTTGCTTTTGCATTCAGTTTGTACAATCAATGATACACAATACACATCCTTTCTTGATGTCAGAAGGTAGACAAAAATGCTGGAGAAACTCAGCAGATGAGGCAGCACCTTGGGAGCGAAGGAATAGGCGATGTTTCGGGTTGAGACCCTTCTTCAGACTTGATGTCTGTGTTTTAACGTATTCACATTCCATTTTCATTTGCCTAAATCTCCATTGCTCCCACTTTGTGTTCTATTTTATTACAAAGATATAGGCAATTATCTTGTTTGCTATTACAGCTAAGATACTTCCACACAATTTAATTGCTTGAGATAATGAGCTGTTTTTATTCACTTTCTACACATTGTGTCCAGGTGATCTTTTGCACAACATGTTATGCTGAATCAACGCAAGTTCAGCAAGTTTTGCTAAGCTACATAAAACTCTCTGCCACATTCATGCAAAATGTGCAGTGTAAGTGTAGCTAATTGGAATAGTGAGCACATTCTCTATTGCTGAAGCAAAACAAAAGATTTAGCTGAAAATCATTACAACGTACCATGGGTGGGGGGTGGGGGGGAGGGAGGACGTGTCCAATATTGCCGCTTGTCCGCTATAATCAAGTCAGGAATTATCATTTTATAAGTAGTATTAAAAAAATCTGCATTTGCTGGTATACACAAAAGGACATAAAGTGCTGGAGTAACTCAGCAGGTCAAGCAGCATCTCAGAGAACATGGATAGCTGACATTTCAGGTCGAGACTTTTCTTTAGACTCTCAGTCTGGAACTGGGCCTAGAATCCAGGAGAGTTGACGGCTGGGGGATGGGCGAGGATTGGCGGAGTCATGGTCGCAGCCCTCGGGGGGGTTGAGTGCAGCTAAGGGTGGCGGCAGTGGCGACATCAACAGCCCAGATTGGAAGCTGCCAGCGAGGAGGAACAGGCCGGGAATGGCATCAGTATCCGGGCCTGGCGATGAAGGTCGGTAGGTCAGTCTGCTATAACCAAAATCCGTTACACACAAGTTCATTAAAACAAGGGCTTACCGTATATGGGAGATTCAAGACTCATGATGGTATCAGCCTGTGGTATCTTGGAGATTAAGTGTTTGCATTGTAACGCTTGTAGTTTTTTGCCACGTACATTCAAGTTAGCAGATGTTAGCAAGGCTGAAAGGTGTTGCCTGAGGATGATTAATGTGTAAAGCAGGAAAATGCAAACCATCATGCTTGATTTGTTCCATTATATTTAAGTTACAAATTAGATTTGCAATATATGTGACTTTGATAACAGCTGTTTACAATATTATTGGAGGTATTTTAAGTGTTTATCATCAAGTCAGTGCGTAACCCTGAAGTGGGGTGACAGCTAGGAATTTGCACATAGGATATGAGAGAGAGAGATATGCTAAACACCTTTTTACTTGATAAAGTTTTCATTTATTGGCCAATTGACTGGACTTAATCTTTCTGATGAACATAATGACCAGTCAATCATGAATCAAGTGTTGATGTGTTCAAGAGAGAATTGGATGTGGCTCTTGGAACTAACAAAATCAAGGGTGTGGGGAGGAAGCAGGAACAGGGGTATCATTTTGGATGATCAGCCATGATCATATTGAACGGTGGTGCTGGCTTGAAGGGCCGAATGGCCTACTCCTGCACCTATTTTCTATGTTTCTAAGTCGACAAGACTATTATCTGAATGGTGGCCGATTAGGAAAAGGGGAGATGCAACGAGACCTGGGTGTCATGGTACACCAGTCATTGAAAGTAGGCATGCAGGTGCAGCAGGCTGTGAAGAAAGCGATTGGTGTGTTAGCATTCATTGCAAAAGGATTTGAGTATAGGAGCAGGGAGATTCTACTGCAGTTGTACAGGGTCTTGGTGAGACCACCCCTGGAGTATTGCGTACAGTTTTGGTCTCCAAATCTGAGGAAAGACATTCTTGCCATAGAGGGAGTACAGAGAAAGTTCACCAGACTGATTCCTGGGATGTCAGGACTTTCATATGAAGAAAGACTGGATAGACTCGGCTTGTACTCGCTAGAATTTAGAAGGGGGATCTTGTAGAAACGTACAAAATTCTTAAGGGGTTGGACAGGCTAGATGCAGGAAGATTATTCCCAATGTTGGGGAAGTCCAGAACAAGGGGCCACAGTTTAAGGACAAGGGGGAAATCTTTTAGGACCGAGATGAGAGTGGTGAGTCTCTGGAATTCTCTGCCACAGAAGGTAGTTGAGGCCAGTTCATTGGCTATATTTAAGAGGGAGTTCAATGTGGCCCTTGTGGCTAGAGGGATCAGGGGGTATGAAGAGAAGGCAGGTACAGGATACTGAGTTGGATGATAAGCCATGATCATATTGAATGGTGGTGCTGGCTTGAAGGGCTGAATGGCCTACTCCTGCACCTATTTTCTATCTTTCTAAATCGACACCTCATTGTCAAACGTCAACAGTAGACCAGGTAGGGTGGACTATTTATATGAAGCCGAAATAAGTTTAACTTTCTGGTTAAAACTAGCTCCTATGCAATAAGCGAGTTCGGTATCTCGCGCGCACAATGAATTATGGGATTTGTCAAAGGTCATTCGGGATAAACAAAGAGCATTGCTGGTGATGCAGTGCCGTATAAACTGTGTGTACGTATTGGGCGGAACTCTGTGTAAAAATAAAATTTTTGGTCTGAGTTTTCATATTCTTTGTATCTTAAAATGCTTGCTCGCAACCCTTTACCGTGTGTACCATGACATGCCACCTCCTAAATATTCATCTAGCATGTTTTTATCAATTATTTGCAATTCCAAAGCACACTGATTATCCTCAACAGTTTATCTCTACCTGGTACATGAAGAATTATTAAAAACTACACAGCAGATATGTAAAACAAGATCCCGACATGCATCCTGGTACAATCCAGCCACGCATACAGTATAACTATTAGTAAATAGTTATTGTCGCTTGAAAAAACAAATATGCAAATGCAACTACATTAGGCCTTCGCAAACTAAATGTATAGCTCAGTACTGTCATGCTGTCAGAAAAAAAATCCACCAGTTTGAATACTATGAATTAGATGCAATAAATGAGCTCTGTATAGATACATGGTGATAACAAAACTGTTTTGCAAATTAAGTACGATGTAAGAGACGTAAAGCTCTGATTGAAATGTACATGTTGCAAACTCGGCAAATTCTGGATTTCAGTTCATATCAAATCTGGTTGAACATAAAGTTGAAGGTACAGGAGCCTGAAATCTGCAACATCCAGGTTCACGAATAGCCGCTTCCGCACAGCCATCAGGGTATTAAACTCAACTCAAACAAATCTCTGTTCGTTAAATAGCCCATTGCACTCTAGCTGTTCATTTATGTGTGTATACATATATTCATTGATATATGGTCACACTGATCAGTTATGTTCTGTATTTATTTATGCCTACTATATTCTGTTGTGCTGAAGCAAAGCAAGAATTTCATTGTCCTATCTGGGACACATGACAATAAACTCTCTTGAATCTTGAACTCCTGATCAAAATGATCTGCAAGTGCAACAACATCTCATTCACACAAATGGAGGCAGTAAATTACATAATGCTGCACAAACGGTGAAAATGCAGAACTAAAGTGATGGGTAAAGTGTTTCTCAGGATGTTAAACAACTTTAGACGACCTATGGCCCGTTCAACATGAATGCAGACATTGGCAACCTTCATGATTTTGTGTACTTTTTCTCTGGTCATTTGCTGATAATCACCGCTGGGAGGGGGAATCTCTAAATAGGCTTGGCGAAACCGTATATGGGAGATTCAAGTCTTCTTGAATGGGAAATCCTCTATCCGCCATTATGCAACCCCCAGGATCAACTAAGTTCAAAAGTTCAATCTTCCTAACAATGTGTGTATCAGATGATTGCCCACCACAAGCTCTTGATAAGAATGTGAACATGCCATTTGAGGCAATTCCAACCCCATAGTTTTGCAGTGTTGTGGTCTTGCAGTCGGACCATGTCAAAGCCTGCAACTGTAGATGCCATGTTTGTTCTATAAATATCTCTGTCAATATGCTTTCAAGAGAGTTAGATAGAGCTCTTAGGGATAGCGGAGCTAAGGGATATGGAGGGAAGGCAGGAACGGGGTACTGAATGTGGATGATCAGCCATGATCACATTGAATGGCAGTGCTGGCTAGAAGGGCCGAATGGCCTACTCCTGCACCTATTGTGTATTGTCTGTGAAGTCGAGAATGCATCTCAGTGCTGGGCATTTATTTATTATCTGTTTTGGCAGCGTGGACCTTATCAAATCACGATCTGGCCAGAAAATCAGGGGTTTCTGTTGGATGACTAGGAATTTAATCCAAGTATTGAATATTTTAGAACATGTACCTCCACAAAGTGTCCAAACAAGGTCACGGGAAACACTATCAACAGCCCAAGGTGCAGCTTCATCAACACGAGTACCATTCATCCTTGACGCTGAGTTTTGATATGGGTCCAGACTTCTTTGGAGATTGATTAAATGTTCTTGGTACTTTAGTACTGACGACTTTTTTCTTCCATTCCTAATATTGCATTTTCATTGCATTATGCTTACATACTTGAATAGGTTGTCTGTTTTCCTTGAATAGGCTGTCTGTCTCCGAAGAAAGCCCTGTCAATCTTCTCACATTTTTGTCGGTCTTGATATTGCAACAAAAATGCTTTTTAGCTGCAGCATTCTTCAGTGTTAGTTTCAATTCTTCTACCTTGCCTTCCAACATTTCAACTTTGTCAAAGAATTAAGTGTTAAAGAAGGAACTGCAGATGCTGGAGAATCGAGGGTACACAAAAGGCTGGAGAAACTCAGCGGATGCAGCAGCATCTAAGGAGCGAAGGAGATAGGCGACGTTTCAGGTCGAGACCCTTCTTCAGAGTCAGTCAGTTTGTTTATATCCTTCTGTTTTTGGATGTATCCCGTGCAGTTACAGTTCTCTTGACAGCTGCATTTGTACACGTAAGCATGATCTACAGCAAAAGCTCGTAAACGCTTGTTGTCTGGTCCATCGTCAACATGTTGGTCAACATTGGTTTGCGTTGCTTTGCACAACTTTATTTACACATGTACAAGCAGAACTCATTCAGAAGTCAAATAATGTGCATACAGCCCATGGCCGTGGACTAGTACGGTAAGAGGTGAAAACCCCACAAATACTTTTGATATTATTAATTGATAGTTATAGAAGTCATACATTTCATTTCATTTCATTCTCCCCCACATCCCCCAAAACAAATACAATTTTAAAAAAAATGGTTGTTATTCATCGTCACGATCTCCCTCACTCACTGAAGCGGGCCAGCAAGCGACTAAGGAAAAGCCAATAATACCAGCAAAACCATTGTTGTTTTGTACAAATGAACCATAAATACACCTAGTTAATAGTTTTGAAAGCAGAATGTTCTTATCTCAAAGAAGTAAAACTGGAAAATACATATGAAACGCAGGTCAAAACAATTATCGATCATAATGTATACATACAGTAGGTCAGCTGGCGATAATGTTTATCCCGAATGACCCATGACCTGGCCAAATTCAGATATGCACAGTTGTAATACCGAACTAATTTATTTACAAAGCATATATTTGAATTGGATCATCACGTGATGTCAATCATGCTGAAATGTATGTCATGTTTATGGAGAATGACAATGTGATTTCACAATCTGCCGTAAGTCTATTGTAGTAAGCAATTGCTTTTCAGAAAACATTTCCACAGTGAATTGTTGCTTATAATATGTCGGTGAACTGTCAGTAAGACAAGATGTCGGACTCACACCCAGCATTCTATTGGATAGCATACAGTTAATTTATCTGGCATAGATATTTCTTATCTACTGTACCTGTTGATTGGTACTTATTATAAAACTAATGGAGAAAACTAATTTACGACAATTTGTTCAACTATAAGCACAAAAATTTGTCAAAAACAATTTGCAGTGTGAAGAATCTTTACATATAAATCAATTTCATGCACTTAATACTGTGTGGTAACTGAGGTTTAACTAACGGAAAGATTATCTAACCATCACTATTCTGTTGCCAAAATTAGCCGAATCACTAAGCTCACGATATTCTGCAACATGCTCCAATTTCAAGCCCTGTCTATTACTTTACTGATCCATTGCCACACAGTATTGGACAGTTAATATACACTCAATAACAGTCAGTGGATCTGTAGGACTGTGCATAATGATTACGTTTTTGAGTTTTGCCAGAGATTTCAGGAATTACACCTTTCAAAGGAGCATTTTTGGGGGGCATTACAGTAGCAAACAAAAAAGGTATAAGGTGTAACTATTTTCTTTACAAAAAGAGGAAATTTATTACAGGAGAAAGGAAATTAGGTACACTTGATACTGGGCTTTTAAGTTATTAATGTGAATGATATATGATAATTGCAGATATTCTGAATTTAGTGAATATGTTGCAATGGTCAGTTTCAGCAGTTGATTTTCTGCACCAGAAAATCTTTTGCCTAAGATTGATTTCCTTTGTCAATAATTAAAAAGAAAAATCCGACTAGCATTTTTTCATCATCGCCCAAGCTCCATAAGTCAATTAATCCAAAAGGCATAATTTAGTAACTGTTCGTTTTACAAAATATTACATCCTGTGCTTGCCAAAGCACTTGTGCTGGAGAGTGCAAAATACTCTCCTCCTCTTCCCACTCTGATTGGCTGCACACAGAAGCCAGCTACACTCCACTCAGCATCTTCTCAGAGCTATTTTGTGAATCAATGAGCAGAGTAAAGCAGAGGCAGAGAGCTCCAGACGAAGAGGAAGCGAAGGAGACTACACAGATATTTTCTTATGCCAGGAAGAGGAAGACTGTTCCGTTTCTGCTGTTAACTCACAGGTGGACAAACTATGAACTTTTGGCTATCCAATGCTGCACAGGATGCGCCTTTAGAAAATGCACTCCAAATCTCGGAAGAGTAAATAAACGTCTGACTAAACTGTGAAATGCAATTTTTGTGCTAGAAAAAGTAAACTTCGAGTGGTCTCTTGGCAAAGCCAGAGAACGGGGAAATCATCCCCCATTATTTTTGAATAGAATCAGTTCAGAACAACCGTCAAAACGCCTCGTGTCCTGTACCGCGCGAAAGGAGGGTCAACCAAGATGGTTAGGCATGGACCAGATACTGGAACTGCTGGCTTGCGAATGCAGAGGTCACCAAGCCGAATAAGCTTATCAGCATCTTTTGAAGCCTTGGCTGTTTATTTTCCTTGTATGAATTCATTTGACGAAGGGGACGGAGGTAAGAAAATTGCCAAAAGTAATCTCTCTACTGTACCAGTTGATTGGCATGTACTGTACAATTATAGGAAAAAGATGATCATAATGCCTAATTATTTGTTGATATTGGTGCAAACTGATGTAAACTACATACATTTAAAATCACAAACTCTCTGGTGTTTATCAATTATAAGTGAAATGGCAAAATGTAATGAAGCACTCATATCTTTTCCTAACTGTGGCACTAATTACATCGGTGTAGTTTAATTTGCATGAAAACACTATGAAGAGCAAATAATCCAGTAATGTTTTGTCATTTCATCCTCTACCATTAGTCTATCTCTCTCTTTCTCTCATGTTCGTCTTTGCTTCATTCATTCCATTTCTCACTAGCTTCCTCTCTCTCTTTTACACACACCTCGTTAAGTATCATGTAAGTGAAACATTTTTGTGGTTAAATTCAAGATGATACTTGTTCTAAAATAATATATATTTAAAATAAATTATAAAATGGTGTAAAAAGCAGTTGCATTGCCTTCCTAGCCAGAAATAAAACATGTCACCCAGCTTGTTTGTTCATTTCATAGTTAAGAATAAGACCGTAGCAACAATTTACGACAAACAGTGAATATAGTGATCTTTAAAGCTGTGAGTCAGATTACTCAATTGTCACAGTTTACATTAGATTGTTGAAAGTAGTTGATGCAAAAATTGTCACTATATAGAGGTAATAGGGCCAAACTGTCTTAAATATTTTAATACCTGGTACAACTATTTTCATTTTAAAGCTGAGATTACTTCAAGCATTCTGAACAGTGGAAAAATATAAAATTTGAAGTGGTTATATATAATCTATCTTTATTTCAATTGAGAAATGTTTAGTTATTCATTACCTAGACTTTGAGGAGCTCGACATTTAGGTTGGTATTCCTAATAATCCTGGTTGAGATTATGACCTCTTGTTAAAACTCAATATTTGTATATTGTTAATGATGATGAGCAACATGCCTCTGTGGCTGTGAGCAAGGACTGACTCTATTAAATTTTTTCATTCCTTTATCTTGTTCTCCCGGTATTTGTCTTTAACTCGTGCATTCTCAGAATCGAACCACTTTTCTGCATGCACTATATGCAAGAACTCGCGTGAATCACTCCGTTAATTGACATTTCAATCATTCTACAAGGATTTATATAGTTTGCCAATGATGATCAAGCTGTCATAACAGTTATACCTAAACTGTATAAACAGTTGTCGTTAAAAATATAGATATTTCTTGTTTCTAGTGCTAGTAGATGTTCATGGGTTGTTTAGGTTGGTGATTGTACCGAAAGCTTTCCTGGAGTACATGGATTGAGAAAATTGAAGCAATTACATGCTATGTCTCACAGTGGGATGTTGCAGGGAGCCTAGCAACAAAAGCATCTCTTGCAAAGAAACCTATCAGGTTTTTATGCTAACTCACACGTCATAGGGTGGGAATCTGAACAAAATCAAGGTATTCATTTATTGAGAAATCACGTGTAACTTATTTCTGAATTAAACTGGAATGAAACATGAATGTATTAATTCTCCTTGTTGACTGTATGCTTACAATTCCGATTGAGTATATGATGCTTGCTATACTCACTGTTTTCTTGGTACTTAACATTGCCGGTTATTTGAAACAGGGCGAAGCTAGGCCCTGCAACATTTGTCCTTGAGTATCAAAAAAAAGCCACATAATAATTAGAAAATTAAATAGCACAAGGTTTAAATCTTATTATAATGCTGATCAGAATAGTTAATTGCTTACAATGTGATGAATGATCTTACTTAATCTTATTGTGAATATCCAATCAACTTGGGGTCATGGGCCATAAAAACAAATGTTCATGCAGCATCAATAACTGATGAACCTGATGTTATATTAAAAGGTAAATGTGCACAAGCTTCCCCTAAGAAGCTATAGAATTACATCTTAGCATTGCCATTTCACTTCAGCTCTATAGTCTTATATAATTATTTTAAGCATGTTCAGTTTTGATGTTTTTCTTTAAATTGTCTTGATCTCTGATTGGGTAGGGTTCATGCTAGGATAAAAGCTTAGAACTGCCTACACTGTAACCACAGCAACAGAAGGCAGAAAATTCATTGAAGAGTAGCTGCAGTAATCTGAATCCATTTTTCTGTTTTATCCCCATTTCCTCTTATCTTTTCCTGCTTGCACTTTGTTCCTTTCAGACGGTATTTTGTGATTGAAATTGTATCTTCTTGTTATTATTTTATTTCTTCACAAGATGCGCCTGCCAATCATTAACTTTTTATTTTCATTGTCGGATAAGTGTTTTCTACTTCACTGTACTTAGCTTGAGCATTTAAGGCACAGTTAATTGATGTTAGAATTTCAACATATGAGAAAACATCGATCCATTCTTATTTCACAACAGCTTAGCAAGTCAATAACAGAATCTTTGTTGTCTTGTTGCTTTGGACTTCCTAAGGGAAATAGATGATTCCTCATGGAAGGCTGCTCGTTAAATGCAAAGCAGTGAAGATTCAGGATAGATCTTGGATATGGATAAGAAATTAAAGAATGTTAAAAAGATTAAGTTGAGGTAAAGCAGTGTACTGCATGAATTGAGCCATTTAGGTATCTAATTTATATTAAGACGTGATAGCACCAACCTGTGAAAAATCAATTAGACTTGTAAATAATGGAAAGGAAGCCTTGAAATCTGAAGGAAAAGTAATTATAAGGTAGTAAGGATGAATGTGGGCAAAATAATAACACACAGTACTTAAATATATGAAGACTAGGGAAAGTTAATGCAGATATCTTGAGAAGAAACAAGGAGCTGCAAATATAGATTACAAAAACGACACAAAGTGCTGGAGCAACTCAGCAGGTCAGGCAGCATCTCAAGAAAACATAGATACATGATGTTTTGGGTTGGGACCCTTCTTCAGACTGATTGTGAGGGTTAGAGGCTCAAGGAAAGGTAGAAGAGAGGAGCAGGACAAGTAATAAATCGATACAGGTGGGAGGGGAGTGGTTTGATAAGCAGATGGTTGGACAAAGGTCAGAGAGGAAAAGACAGAAGGTGTGACATAAAATGATTGAAGAGTTATGAATTGTGATGCCTTCCACATACATTCCTTCCTCTAGCTTCACAATTCACAACTCTTCACTCAAACCAGGGTAGGACCTACACGGGGGTGTATGTAGAGCAGAGGTATTTTGATGTATAAGTACATAAGTTTCCTGAAAGTGGAAGTATGCTGCAGTGAAATAGTTAAGAAGGCTTTTAACATGCAGTTGAAATTGACCATAGAAGTTGGTACATTATGTAAATGTTATAGAAGATATTGACGAGGCTGGACTTCAAGTATTTTGTTCAGTTGTGGTCACCACACTGTACGAAACACACTCTTATGCTAGAGAGTGTGCAGTGACGATTTATGAAGACGTTGCTAGGACAATAGGATCTGAGCTATTGGGAGAGATGGAACAGGCTACGAGTTTATTCAATTGACCACAGGAGGGTGATCATATAGGGATGTATAACATCATGAGGGGAATAGGCAGGAAGTAGTTGAGGTAGGTACCATAACATAAGACATTTGGACTGGTACATGGATAGGATAGGTTTAAGGAGATTTGAGTCAAAAATGGGCAGTAAGACTAGCTTAGATAGCCAATCTTGGTCAGCCTGGGTGAAATGGGGACGAAGAGCTGTTTTTTGTAATTAATGTTAATGGAACCTGGTGTATTATGACTAGAGTCAGGATTTTGCAATAAATGTCCTGTGCCTTTTCATGCCTTTTTTGATAATTTCACCAGGATAATGTCTTTTTCACGATCGAGTGCCTAAATCAGCCTTTTTTTGCTGTTTTGCTAAAAGGTTGTGTTATTTTCACCAGTTGTATCGTGATTACAATGGCGTTTTCTGTGTCAACACTTTAATATTAATGTTATTATTAATGTGTTAACATAGTATAACTTACAAGAAAATTTCCACCCCCGGGGCGAAACCGGGGGCGCCACCATTGGTCGTTCATTCGTTTGTGCCGCTGCCCGCTGGTTCAGGCTTCTACAATATCTATTTAAGAAAGAACTACAGATGCTGGAAAAATCGAACGTAGACAGAAAATGCTGGAGAAACTCACTGGGTGGGGCAGCATCTAGGGGGAGAAGGAATAGGCGATGTTTCTGGACGAGACCCTTCCTCAGACTGATGGTGGGGGGGGGGGAAAGAAAGCAAGAGGTGGAGACAGTACGAGTAGAAGGAGAGCTGGGAAAGGGAAGGGGGAGGAGGGAGGAGACAAGGACTATATAAGATTAGAGAAGTTAATGTTGATACCGCTGAGGTGTAGACTACCCAAGCGAAATACCCAATCTTGTCCCCTTACAAGTCCCCTGAGGATCCCCTCAGCGCAGGGGGAGAATAAGGAGGGGAGAAAAGACAGAGACCCTAAGACTTTTGCCTTCCACCACAGTGAGGAGGTGTTTGGTGAACTCACTGTGGTGGATGTGAATTTTGTGTTTATTGTATGGTATTGTTATTTTTATATATGTATGACTGCAGGCACGAACTTTCGTTCAGACCGAAAGGTCTGAATGACAATAAAGGCATTCAATTCAATTCAATTCAATTACTACATTTACTGCTGGCTCCAGTCGCAAATCTGAGTTTTCAAGTGATATGTGCAAGGTATTCATTGATGCTGGAATTCCACTGTGGAAATTGGAAAATATATCTCTCAGAGGTTTTTTAGAGAAATACACAGAGGAACATATACCAAATGAGTCATCATTATGGAAACATTATGTTTACAGCTTCAACATTGTCGTGCAGAAAATTAGAGATGAAGTTGCATGCAACAAAATATAGATCTCAGTAGACTAGACAACCAATGCTGTGGGGAGATATGTTGCCAATGTGGTCATAGGTACACTGGAGGCAGGTCAACCATCGAAGGATTATTTGTTGTAATTGGAAGTATTGGAGAAGTCAAACAGCTCAACTATTGCTCAGTTGTTTACATGTTCACTTGCTGTACTTTGGCCAGATGATATAAAACACAAGAATGTTTTTCTGTTTGTGACTGATGCAACTCCGTAGATGAAACAAGCTTCTCGTGCTCTTAAAGTTTTATTTCCCAAAATGTTGCATTTGACATGCTTAGCTCAAGGAATTCATAGAATTGCCAAGCACACATGTAGCATGTTTTCAAATCTTGATCGCCTAGTTTCCAATGTCAAGAAAATCTTCCTCAAAGCACCGTCACGCGTGTAGTTGTTGAAGGAAATGGCACCTGAGATTCCGCTACTTCCTCAGCCCGTTTTTGACTAGGTGGGTACATGACTCTCTGCTGTACTCTCCTATGCTGCAAATTTCGAAAAGATAAAATAAATTGTCAACTATTTTGAAGAAGGAGAATCTGCTGCAGTCAGCATCGTCAGTGAAGTCAGGATCGTCAGAAAAAGTCCCAGATCGTGTGTTTATTACTTCCAATTTTACAACCTTCCCACAAGCTATCACTTCCCTTGAGAAACAAGGCAAAACATTAGTGAATAACTTGCAGGTTTTTAACAAAGTAACTGATGATATTCGTAAAATTCCTGGCAATATCGCTAAATATTGCTGAGGTAGAAATAGGTTTTTCACAACGGAAGCATATTCTGTCTGTCAGATGGCATAGTTTAACACCAGATCATTTGAAAAATGCTAGTAATTATGTGCAACCAAGCAACTTTGGTCATTTAATATAGTATACCTTTATATTATCATTTTTAACCATATTTCGGTGGTGAAATACGTCTTTTTATGCCTTTTTTTGTCAATAAATTTTCGTGCCTTTTTTGTAATTTTATTATGCTTTTTTTTTGTTAGAAGTAAATACAGTAATGTGGTACCTAAGTACCTGATGCATACACACATATTACAGTTCTTGTACAACTTCTTATTTTTAATTTAATAATAAAAGAACTGTGATAGAAAGAAGAAAATAGAGACTGTCGTAAGCAATGGTGATGGTGCTAATTCATGATATAATAAGAAGAGCCCGAAAAAGAGATAGATAAACAAGAGAGTAGAAACGAATAGCGAGAGAGCCAGAAAGAAGGTGGGTACATGGCTCTCTGCTGTACTCTCCTATGCTGCAAATTTTGAAAAGATAAAATAAATTGTCAACTGTTTTAAAGAAGGAAAATCTGCTGCAGTCAGGAGCTTCAGTGAAGTCAGGATCGTCATAAAAAGTCCCTCCACCGCGTTCATGTGTTTATTGCTTCCAATTTTGCAAACTTCCCACAAGCTATCACATCCCTTGAGAAACAAGGCAAAACATTAGTGAATAACTTGCAGGTTTTTAACAAAGTAACTGATGATATTCGTAAAGTTCCTGGCGATGTAGGTAAAGACATACTAGGAAAATATATTGACAAAAAAAGACGTAAAAAGGCATGTATTTCACCACCGAAATATGGCTAAAAATGATAATATAAAGGTATACTATATTAAATTACCAAAGTTGCCTGGTTGCACATAATTACTAGCATTTCTTTCAAATTATCTGGTGTTAAACTATGCCGTCTGACAGACAGAATATGCTTCCGTTGTGAAAAAATTATTTCTACCTCAGCTGAGTTCACTGGTGCAAACCCAAACCAAGCTAGAGACTCTATATTCATGTCAAAATCTTGTGCATTACAGCTACCTTTGCAAACTTTAGCTATGTTTTGTATTTCATCAAGATGTTTGTTAGTTAAAATCACTCTCTCACATTTTCTTAGTATGTCTTTACCTACATCGCCAGGAATTTTACGAATATCATCAGTTAATTTGTTAAAAACCTGCAAGTTATTCACTAATGTTTCTTTAATTAACTAAATTGAATGTGTTCATTAAATTCTGGAAAACATTGCCGATGTCCTTAATAGGCAGAATAAATGCTATAAAAATGATCTTTTTACCACAAATACTGTACCTAATTCAATCATTACCAATATATTTACCAAAAAATCATTTAAAAAACTAGATTCTGATATTACAAATTTCATATGGGACTATAGATCATATAGAATCCAAAGAAAACATCTGTGTAAACTTAAAGAATTTGGGGGACTGACACTCCCCAATTTGTTGTACTACTATTGGGCAGTGAATATTAAAAATATAATCTACTGGTTGGACAGTTCTGCCCAACAGGTAGACTGGATAAGAATGGAGAAAGAGGATTGTTCCCCCTATAATATAGGAGCGATTCTTCTTTCTCCGATGAAACTGAACAATATAATATATAAGAATCCAATTATTCACAGTATAATACGAATTTGGAAACAAATAAAATTAACTTTAAAATTAAGAAAATTATTGCTTCTTTTTCCAATAGTTAACAATCCCTCATTCAAACCATCTCTTATTGATAAAACTTTTATCCATTGGAAAGAATAGGAATTAAAATAATTGGAGATATGTATGAAATGGGAAAACTTCTATCATTCCAACGACTACTATGCCTTTTCGCCTGCCTATTTCAAATTTGTTTAGTGCCTAAACATCCTGGCTCTAATTATGACTGTAAGTACAATACACCAAATTCAATTAGTGTTAAAAAGGCAAGGAGCTGTATGACTTTTTGATGCTATAATTCTGATTGAACCTGGTGTATTATACTGTACATTCAGAAAAAAAACTGAATGCTGCTAATATAGCTAGACAGCTAACACGTGTACCGTAAGTCCTTTACCGTAAAGAGCGGGGGGAGAAGGGGTGGAGACACTTTTAAGAATCTAGACAACTTTTAATAAGCCAGAGATACATAGCTGTGTAGTTTAGCGGGCATTTAACATTACCGGTCGGTTTTCCTTGGTTCTGAAAACTCGTGCTTACGTTTTATTTCCCCCCAATGAGCCAATTAAAATGCCCGGTCGGCAAAGGAGATTACCTATGGCTGCCTCGACTACCAACAACGACATGGTGCCCTAACCCCCACTACCACTGCACTACATGTTCAAAAGTATTGATTTTCTCCATGCCGACCAATTTTTGTAGCTGAAAATGTTTCAACATGTTGAAACATTTTCCGCGACCAAACTGAGGCCGCGAGTAGTAACCACTATGTGGGAACTACTCACGACCATGAAGGAGACTCACCAGAGACCACCTACGACCATGTGTCAACCATTCTGCAAGCTTGTGGCGAACGCAGATTCTCCTAAACTCACCAATAAGGTCGCCATAGTGGGACAGGCCCTTAAAGGTGAATTTGAGATAAATATGGGAGTTTGGTAGACACAATTTCCACCATGCCCAGCTGATACAGAGCAACAGTCAACAAAGTCGGTATAATAGTGAAATAAAAATCAAGGAACTTAGCAGATTGGGCAGCAATTGGAGGGAATGGACAGGAAACATTTGGGGTCAGGATCCTTCTTCAGACTGATTGGAGTATGGGAGAGAGAGCTGGAAAAGAGATGTGTGGGTGGGACAAAGCATAGCAAGTGATAAATGGATACAAGTGAGAGGGGTGGTATGATTGTCAGATGGGTGGAATAGCGGCAAATGCTACAGCTGAAAGGAGACACAAAGGGTGTCAGATAAGGAAAGAGGAGGAGAAGTGAAATGTAGAGCTGAAGAGAGGAATAATGGTGGATAAGCACTAAAAATTTGAACCAATAAAGCCCTTGTCAGCACATTTTGAGTATGCACTAGGGAAACACACGGAGGCATCAAGTACTTGAAATAAAGTGGAGCAAAGCTGAGCACTTCAGTGTAAGAGATGAAAGTTATGAGATTGTTCCTTAAAAATAAAGAAATCCAGAGATGTATAAGATTTTTTAAAAAAGGATATTAGGTACATTTGGAAAAAGACTTAACTAAAGATAATGGGACAAGCCAGTATATGGTAATTTTAGGTTTGACATCATGAAATCCGAACGGTAATTAGCTAATAACCTCAAAATGGGCATGTACCCTTATCACACATTTAAACTCAGTAAAGCAGTCACCAATATTTTGAGCAGAGCTTATTTCTGGCCGCATAAGGCATTGGGTCTTTTTTTTTAAACATTGTTAGACATTTTAAACACTGGTTAGAGTGAAGTGGCCCAGATTTGAATCAATGCTCATGAAAGCTGTACAGCTTGGGTCATAAACTTTTAAATTTCACTATAGATATTTATCAATTCTGTCAATACAATTGTTATTTTTCATTGCCCTTTTCTTATTCAAACAAAGGTATCCGACTGTTAAGTTGAGCTTGCTTTTTGCCATAATTGATCTTCAGGCTGAGCATATTCTGTGTATTATTTTTTTGGTAAAAAGAATGTATTGAATTTGGAGTGCTGCATACTGTTGCATATGAACATTCAATGATCCTTTTTAACTAGATTTATGTGACCTTGATTAATAAATCAACAATGATTTATGCTTGACATTTTTTACAAATTAACAGTATTTCTTTAAATTGTCGTCTTTTTAAAATTAATTTACATGATGTGATAAGGGAGCATTTATTGCCAATTCCTAATTTCTGTTGAATGGATGACAGCAAGTCACATTCTTTAACTGCTGAGTCCATCTGGTGAAGTTACTTCCATAGTCTGGTTAGATATGATCCTAAAGTTGTCTGTGCGCAGGGTCAAAATAAAAATGTTGACTATCACTCTGAATAAATGAGTGTACAATGGTGTTTTCCCTTCTTAGTATATTATAAATTACAGAGGGTCACATTACATTGAGGTTTACATTTATTGGTTTTACTTTGGGAGCATTTACTTCCTATTCATACTTCGGAGACATTTGCAGAATTTCAAAGATATTTAAAGAACTGTAACATCCATGAGTTTCCAAAGGCCCTGGTTCTTATAATGCATTTCTTGATAACTTGTGGAGTGAATCAAATTAGAATCACTGGCTTCAGTAACGATGGGGATTGCCAGAGAAGCCCAGGAGGGATCATCTATTTGGCAATTCTGGCTGAACACCTCTGCCTTTTACTTAGCATTCAGATATTGGGCCTTGCCATTAATGAGAATGAGAATGAAAATTCGCTCCCTGTTAGCTGTTTTAATTATTCACTGCCAACCTTAACAAAAGATGATAGTGTTGAACAAACTCAGAGGATCAGGCAAAATCCATGGTGGGAATAGACAGTGTATTCCCTCCACAGATGCTGCCTGACCTGTTGATTTCCTTCAGCACTTTGTTTTCTGCTCGAGATTGCAGTATCTGCATTTTGTTGTGTCGCCAATCATGACTAGATAAGAGTGGACTACAGGGTTTTGATCTGATCGGTTGCTTATGAGGTCTGACTTACCAGAAGTGCAGCACAGTGCATTTCACTGATTGTGAGATCAGGTTTTTTTTTCCTTTGATTATTGCATGCTGTATTCCCACTGAGTTACTCCATCTTGTTTTGTCCAACTTGCTGTATTTGTTGTTTAAGATGAAAGTAGTTGCATGTTACAGTTTACGAGATTTACACCTCATCATGTTTTAAGTATGTTTGATGCAATTCCTGACAATATATTTATATTCCTCATTGTAGGTCAAGTAGGTCTGACCTGCCAGTGGGACAGGTCATACCCAGGGATTGTGATGGCAGAGGTTGGGTACTGGTACTGGTGTCTGGTACATTACCTGTATTATATGATACCATGAATGCAAATATGTTGGGCTGTTGTTTAACTGACTTGTGGAGCAGTTTTACTAATTTAGCCACAGTCCCCAAATGTTTGTGACGACAATACTGCAAAGTTAAGAGTATTTAAGAGTCAATCTCAATACCTACCGAATAGTGAAAGGCCTTTATATTGTGGATGTGGAGAGGATGTTTCCACCAGTGGGAGAGTCATAGCATCAGAATTAAAGGATGTTCCTTTAGGAAGGAGATGAGGAGGAATTTCTTTAGTCAGAGGATAGTGAATCTATGGAATTCATTGCCATCGAAGGCTGTGGAGGCCGTCAATGGATATTTTTAAACAGAGATAGATAGATTTGATTAGTATGGGTGTCAGGGGTTATGGGGAGACAGCAGGAGAATGCGGTTATGAGAGCAAAAGTAGACTTGATGGGCTGACTGGCCAAATTCTGCTCTTATTACTTATGACCTTTGGAAGAGGTATGCCTGGAATTACATGTGGTCAAACAGAATAAAGATGGTATTTTCCTTCCAAATTACATTGGTGAACCCGATGGTTCGAGTTATTTTATCGTCACGTGTACCAATTAAGGTACAGTGAAATTCGATTTACCGTACAGCCATACTAAAAAAAAGCAACAAGACACACAACTATATAAATGTTAACATAAACATCCACCACAGCAGATTCCCCACATTCCTGACTGTGATGGAAGCCAATAAAGTCCAATCTTCTTCCCTCTTTATTCTCCCGCGGTCGGGGCAGTCGAACCATCCGCAGTCGGGGTGATCGAAGCCCCCGCAGCTGGCAATCGAAGCTCCCACGTCAGGGTGATCGAAGATCCCGAATCGGGGCGATCGAAGCTCCTGCGTCAGGGCAATCGAAGATCCCGAATCGGGGCGATCGAAGCTCCCACGTTGGGGCAGTCAAGGCTCCTGCGGCCTGTAGCTCCCGAAGTCAGTCTCTAACCAGGGACCGCGAGCTCCACAAGGAACCCGCGGCTGAAGCTCTCGAAGTCGATCTCCAGCAGAGGCCACCAGCTACTCGATGTTAGGCCGCAGTGCAAACAGAGATACGATACGGAAGAAAATTGCGTCTCCGTCGAGATGCAATTAAGAGATTAAAAAAAGATTAAAAAGGATATTCCAGCGAGAGTATCCTGGGGATCAACAATAATCAGAAGCTCTGCTGGACCAGCCACATCAATACTGTACGTCGATGGTTAGGTTGATCCAATGATACAGGGATCATACTCTGAGGATTTCCACCAACAAGGCAGAAATATGTGATAGAATACTCTCCACTTGCCTGGATGACTGTAGTGCCAACAACTCTGAGGAAACTTGACTTCTACTAGTACAACAGCCTTCTTTATCAGTCCCCTTTACACCACCAAAAACATTAATTCCCTCTACCACTGGCACACAATGGCAGTAATGAATAGCACTTACAAAATGCACTGTAGCATCCAACAGCACTGCCAAACTCACAACCTCTACCACCAAGAAAGATGTACCACAGCATATGGAAACACCACCACTCGTTTATTTCCACCCAAACAGCACACCATCCTGACTTGAAAATATTTTGCTGATCCATCATCTGGGGCTAAATGCCAGGACCTATGTAACAACAGACAAGAGTACCTTCACTAAAAGCACTGCAGCAGTTCAAATGGCACTCTCTGCACCCCTCTGCACAGTTAATGGTGGCCTTGCTAATGAGGCTCAGATCACGAAGAAAAACATTTAAAAGGACTATGAAACCTAAGTTGCTATTGATTCCCCATGAAAGTAAATTGTTCCTTGTTCATTTAAATGACCTCAATCAATTTTTCACATCACGGTTAGATTACTGATGAACCGTCTAAGCAATTGGAAATTGAAGTTATTTGTGTGACTTCTTATTTTCAATTTCTAAAAACTAATATCATTATGGTAAACCTGTGGTGTGAAATTTGCCAAGTGTATGGAAAGGACACTTGAATAAAAGGAATAATGTTCTCAATATTATAAAATAGATCAATATAATTTATTCATATTCAAGAATTCATGTCTTTATTGCTATATTTTATTTTTTATGCAAGTAAATTCTGTCAGCTTAAAACCGTTGTCGGAAATGATTCAGACATTAGTGATGCAGCATATGATAACAGTTATGCTTCAGAACAATAACATGCGCATTCTCTACTTCCATTTAAAAATTCCACATTTCTTGAAATTCACACGTCCCACCTTATATCCAAACTTGTTCTGGTCTTGCCAGTTCTTACAGGTAAGTAAGTCGTCAGTGTTTACACCTACTTGGTATGTGCCTGGTCTGCATCGCACGGAATTAAATTACTGTAGTGAAATTCAGCAGTTTCTCAACAATCAGGCAATGCCTTCCAGGAGATGACCACTGCGGGGTGAGAAAGGTAACCACCAGGAGGAAGTGAAATTTCAAAATGCTTCCAGTAGCTCAGATGATACCTGGAAATGTAATAAAAGATTACTATATAAAGCAACAGCCTTTCCCCTTAAGAGAGAGTACAGAGGAGATTTACTAGAATGTTGCCTGGGTTCCAGCAACAAAGTTACAGAGAAAGGTTGAACAAGTTAGGTCTTTATTCTTTGGAGCGCAGAAGGTTAAGGGGGGACTTGATTGAGGTCTTTAAAATGATGAAAGGGATAGACAGAGTTGACGTGGATAAGCTTTTCCCATTGAGGGTAGGAAAGATTCAAACAAGAGGGCATGACATGAGAATTAAGGGACAGAAGTTTAGCGGTAACATGAGGGGGAACTTCTTTACTCGGAGAGTGGTGGCTGTGTGGAATGATCTTCCTGCAGAAGTGGTGGAGGCAGGATCGATTTTAACATTTAAAAGTAAAGTGGATAGGTATATGGACGGGAAGGGAATGGAGGGGTATGGTCAGAGTGCAGGTAGATGGGACTAGGGGGAAATAAATGGTCGGCACGGACTGGAAGGGCCGAGAAGGCCTGTTTCGTGCTGTAATTGTTATATGGTTAAGAAACACTCATTATTTGTTAATTATACAATTGAATGTTCACTTGTAAAACTGAGTCATTTATTTAAATTAATAAAACACAGTCATAAGTCACCATTGTATATTTTCTAACTAGTCTATTAGATTCTCTCAAAGCAGAATAGTAACTTTGCAAGTAACATTTGGAGAGTTTGAACATAAATTCTACCACCTACCCACATTGCATCAGCCTAATTGATAAAGCAAAGCAGTGTCATCAGGGAATTGTAGATGTGCTTGCAATTGCCAGCAGTCACCATCCATACACAGGGCATTTCTTATTCTGATATTCTATGTCAGAAAATAACGAAAGTTGATCGGTAGATTGTGCTTACTGATGTAAAAACTGAGGGACAGGCTGATTTCATTAAATATTTGCATAAGAGTCAAAATAGTTAAGTTAAAACCAACCAATATAAATTAATAGAAATCGTTAATTCCTGCCATGATGAAAGTGCATTGTTATTCCGAATCCAGCTGTAAAATATGTTTCACTCTACTTATTCAGGCATTGTTTAGTCCTGTCACAGTAATTGGACCTGGAAGTATAAGACGTTTATGAAGTGTGTCAGCTGTTCACTTCCATTAAATGGAACCTAACGTCGTCAAGGGAGTTTTATTGTCATGTGTCCCAGATAGGACAATGAAATTCTTCCTTGCTGCAGCAAGAAGTAAACATAATACACAACAGGAGATAAAAGTTCAGTGTGTCTATATACCATAGACCATATATGTGCACAATAAATAAACAGATAAAGTGCAATAGACTGTTATTGTTCAGAGCTTGTTTGATGTTGTATTTAGTAGCCTGTTGGCTGTGGGTATTCCCCATTAGGATTTGTTTTCATCCCATAATCGGTTTTCTTTCCAGATTATATTAAATAATGATTATATGGAATATCATCTTGTTTTCAGGATTGGCCTCCTGCACATGATAAATACTAATAAACTGGATATACATTTTGAAAGACAGTGTAACATAACATTTTCCCATTCTTCGTTCCGTAGAGGCTGGAGGGAAAAAACTACGAAGTACGATTCAGAGGAGCACTGAAACTGGGTTAGCAGTCGAAATGAGGAATAGAATGACCCGACAACCAAGTCGCGAATCTACTGATGGGAGCATGAACAGTTACAGTTCGGAGGGAAAGTAAGTTCAATATAAAGAAGATTTTCATAGCACAATGCATTACTGCAGAGTAAACAGACATTCGGTATTTCTCAGATCCTCAATACTAAATTACTTTGATTTAACAACCTGGTTCAGTGGATGGACAGGGTGGTGAACAAAGCTATTGGCATGCTGTCCTTCATGAGTCAGGCCACCGGGTCTAAAAGTTGGGATGTTTTGGTGCAGTTGTAAAATACATTGATGGTCCAACATTTGTATTATGTTCAGTTTTGGTGTCCCTGCTATAACAAAGATTCCATTAATCTAGAAAGACGCTTATGGTTTATAAACACTTGTACATTCCTTTGCACTTAAAATCATGAAGATGCAAAATATTGGATTAATATCCTGAGTCAATTGTAGCAGAAGAGTGAGGGAAACTCCTCTTTGAATTATCAAGGCAAAAGAATATACCCTAGGAGAACATTCAACCCACAAATTATCTACCTTACATAAGGATAATGTCCAGACTTGCTCCCTCTTGAAGCTCTTCAGCAAATCTGGAAAAAAACATGATTGGTTTCAAGATGGAATTTTGGGTAGAAAGAGTATAAAGATGATCCAATGGAGAGTGATAGAGTGATATAGCATGGAAACAGGCCATTCAGCCCAAATTGCCCACACTGGTCAACATGTCCCAGCTACACTAGTCCCACCTGGCCGCGCTTGGCCCGTATCCTTCCAAACCTTTTTCTAACCATGTATGCGGGGACCTGGGAGAAGAGGCAAAAAAATGTAGTTATCTACTTTGATGCACAAAACACAAAAATAGAGTATTTCTTAAATGGTGAAAGATGAAAAGGTACACCCAGGCCAAAAGCGGGACACAACCAAGAAAAATCACCAAGGATTTCACATCAAGCACCTGCAAAACAAAGTACGTTTTGTGCTTAAGACCCAATCATATGACCTTCCCTGTTCACTGGTATTGATGAATGGCACAGGAAATGCAATTAGGCATTGGCTACAACTGGGAGTTCAAAAAAGCTGCAGATGCTGGAATGTGCAGGAAGGAACTGCAAATGCTGGTTTAAACGTAAGATAGACACAAAAAGCTAGAGTATCTCAGCGGGACAGGCAGCATCTCTGGAGGGAAGGAATGGGTGACATTGAGTTACTCCAGCTTTTTGTGTCTTTCTGCAGATGCTGAAAGACTGAAATAAAAATATACATGAAATGCTCGAAGATTTTAGCAGGCCTGGCACATATGTGGATAGAGGAACAAGAGTTGACCCTTCAGGTGCAAGATTCATCATGACAATTTTGCTCTAAGAAACAGCATAAAAGGGCTGAATTTTCAGGCCCGTTTTTAACCCTTGCAGTAATGGGTCTTAAAAGAGAGTTTTATAAAAATACACTCCGTGTTCATTTACTGACATATTTTATGGTGCAGACATAATATCAACACAGAAATATATGTTTGGTACAGGAAAACAGGCCATCACAAACCTTGTTATACACTTAGTCCTATTAGAATTCATAAAATCTTCACATATATCAACCATTTCAGCTCCTTTAGCTGCTGGCTCACACTTGTGGAAGTGTTAGTCATGACTATCTTTGAGAGGCATAATTTGGGCTAATTTCATGCACATAAATAATTCCAGAAAAGCTAAACAGGAAAATCAGCATACTGGTTATTTATGAGGTTCCTAGCAACACAATTTGAATGACAATGGTGGAATTGTACCTCCTTGGCCTCAAATGACTTGAGAGAGCAAATAATATGTCAATCTATTAAAAAAAAAACCACTACATATTAATTTTACTTTTATTCCATGCCTTGGCTTTGTCAGAAACCAATTGTATCTCTTGCCAAATGTTTAACTTTTTATTTGCTCACATGTTGCTGAATATTCACATGACTTAACCAAATACGACAGCCAATGATTGAAACATCACAGGTTCAGGAACAGCTTCTTCCCAACAACCATCAGTCTATTGAACACTACAAATACCAACTAAACTATGAACTGTCTTGGTTGCACTACGGACTTTGGGCTTCTTTATTTTGCAATAACATTTTTAATTTATTAAACATCTCTTTTTTTGTTTATCTTACTATGCGATCTATTGAGTATTATGTTAACAGACCTGTTATGCTGCTGCAAGTACAAATTTTGTAGTTCTCTTTTGGTACATATGACAATTAAACACTTTTGACTCTTAGCTCCTCACAAATATGAAATAAACAAAAATACCCTTCATGAGGTTTGGTATTAAGTATATGTACAACAGCTGTGCTGCCTGAGCTACAGATAGATAGATTAATCTATGCAACAAAATATAGTGCATCTCTTTACGCAAATGAAACATCAAGAAATAAAAACTGCTGGATGTATTTCAAGGTGGAGTTTAAAAATTAATGTTTTGGCTTAATTGCTCATTTCTTTTGGATTACTGAGTATAACAGTCAATTTCTTACACATTGCTCCTCGTAGCCTTATCTTTCCTGGTGTTCGATTGGCATCGGACAGCCAATTCAGTGATTTTCTGGATGGCCTTGGCCCAGCACAGATGGTTGGACGTCAGACCCTTGCAACACCATCCATGGGTGAGTGGTATTGTTATTTGGTGTTAATACAAGTAATTTTCTTAGTTGAATATTGATAAATATTCAATGGTCTTTGAATCCCATATCACTCCACCCCACCACTACCCAAATACAAAAGTGGGTTCCCTGCTCTTTGAGCACTAATTGCAGTGTGCCTGCTCCAAACCCCTTTGCTACCCTTCCTCCAGCCCACCTTACCACTGGGATATTATAACTAGAGACCACTTCCCAAGCCACAGTAATATGGCCAACAATCTCTCCAGCCCAACTTTTGGAAGAGGGACAATTAGACAATAGACAATAGATACTAGACCTGTATGTTACCACTGGTCTGCAGGCACCACTGCAGTTTTCAGCAAGGAGCCTGCTGACAAAAAAATATTATTGCCATCCTTCTTGGATCATTCAAATAATCCTTAATGGATGGACTAGAATTTCTAAAGTGTTTAATTCAAGCAATAGCATTTGTAACAATTAGTTAACATCTTCTGATCAAAATGTCAAATGATCACATCTCCAGGAGAGCTCATACCAGAGTCTGGAGCCCACTAGGGAAAGTCGAACCTACCATTAGATTGCCTCTGTGAAACCAGAAACTTTTGAGTGAATTTTAACAACCTTCAAAAACTGTTAAATGACAGACAAGACAAAAGATTGGTATGGCATTGAATAAAAGGTGCTTATAATAAAAACAATAAAATGGATAAGAGAAACATCTTTCTCTTTCTCATTTTTGACAGCAATTTGAATAACACAAAATTTAAAATACAAAGATAACACAGTTATTATTCTATGAAAATGACAGGTATGCCTTATCTTGAACCTGTAAGACAGAATTCATACATAATGCGTCAGAACATGTTAATATTCTAAGAAAAGAAATATCAGGCTAAATTTAATGTGCCGTTTAACCCATGCTGACATTGCAAATATATAAGTGATGCAAGCAATGGCATGTTTAGCAGAGTACTTTGAGACACAGGTATGCGTACTTTGAACCACAAGCACTATTTCAGACATAAAAGTAATGTCCAGAATCAGGAACAATCATATCTTGTGAACATGTTGCCGATTTTTCTTGTTTTCTACTTCTATGAAGGCACAAAGGCAGTGAGAGAAATTTCATATCACCACATTAATTATCCCTAATATTACACACCAGAATTTTAACATTTTGTATTATATTTATCTCTTCAACAATACATCATATTCTATCACATACAAAAGAATGACATTTCCTTCCAGAGCCTAGAGAGCCCATGAATGGGGGCCAGGAGGAAATGCCTGCAGGGTGCCGGTTTCTTGTGCATGGAGTGTGTCACGAGGTTGTTGTGAATCTTGAAATACTGTTTATTTCAAACTCTGTCAATTGCAACCAAATAGCAAAACAAAGTGCACACACTGCATTTAGAAAATAGATGCTGATGTATTGACATGCATGGGGAGCGGGCAGAACAAGACACTTCAATGCTGTCTAAGTGTTTAAAATTATGACTTTGGTGTATCAAGAATCAGCAGTAAATGGAACACTACCGAAGCTTAATGCGTGTATATCACTGATCTGTCAATTTTCATATCACTGTCAGGACTGAAGTTCTTAAAATAACTGTGGATGTACAAATATTCCTTGCAATAAATTGGTTGACATATTAAAATTAAATTCATCTGACATAGAATTAAAATGTCCTTGTTTCAAATTAGTTAATAAATCATATATTTAGATTAATTCCAATTCTTTGAGTATACAGATAAAAGTAGAATGACTGTTGATGACTGCAATCATAAGAGAGGAAAGAAGGCTGACCATCAGTGTTTGAGATGATGGAAATGAAATGGGGCAGATCGTTTAACCCTTTAAAGGGCTGTGCTACTTATGTTGTATACATTTCCCATTCCACTTTCTGTATTTCCTCTATACCATTCAAAATGTGTTAACTAACCAAAAAAGCATCCCACTTCATCCTCCTCAATGATGTTTTGTAACAAACCACACTGTACTTCAGAGTTACTGGTGGCAAGTTATTTTTTGACTAGGACCTACAGGAAACTGTAGATGCTGGAAAAAAAAAAAACTGCTGGAAATACTCAGTAGGGGCAGGTGGGCTATGACTTGAAAATTGGAGAATTTACATTGACAAGTCCAAACATAGACTAGGTGATGGAAATAGGCAACGTTTCAGGCTGAAACCCTTCTTCAGACTGATGTGGGGGGAAGAAGAAAGGAAGAGGAGGAGCCAGAGGGCTGAGGGAGAGCTGAGAAAGGGAGGAGACAGTGAGTGATACCCAAAATTGGAGAAGTCAATGTTCATGGGGTTTATACCCCAGCGACATGAACATGAACATTGACTTCTCCAATTTCAGGTAGCCCTCACTGTCTCCTCCCCTTCTCAGCTCTCCCTCAGCCCTCTTGCCCCTCCTCTTCCTTTCTTCTTCCCGCCTCCCCCCCCCCCCCCCCCCCACCCCCTCCACCCTATTAGGATAAGGCCGATCTAATAGAGGTGTAGAAGCTTATGAGCGGAATAGACAGAGTGAACGTAGTCTTTTACCCAGAGTAGTGGAATCAAGAACCAGAGGACATAGGTTTAAGGTGAGGGGAAAAGATTTAATAGGAGCCTGAGGGGCGACATTTCCACACAGCCAGTGGTGGTAGATAGCATGGGCTGTCAGAGGACGTTGTTGAGACAGGCACTATAACAATGCAAAAGACATTTGGTTTAGAGAGATATGATCCAAACGTACTCGGGCGGGACCAGTGCAGACGGGGTATGGAGGTTGGACTGAAGGGCCTATTTCTGTGCTCAATAACTCCATGACTTTATGATTCCATTTCCTTTTCAACCCCCCTCTTCCTGCCCCATCCACTTTCAACCATATACCTCTTTCTCGTTTTACATGTTATTCCTATTTTCCTTTCTTACCTCACCATTTCGTGTCTCTAGCCTTTGTCACTTACCTCCACCTGTACCCACCTATCACTTGCCAAGCTTTGCCTCACCCCACCTCTCTTTTCCACCTTTCTCTCTACTTCATATGTCTGAAGAAGGGTCCCAACCACAAACATTGTCAGTCCATTGCTTCTACAGACGGTGCCTGACCCACCAAGAAGCAGTTTACTTCTTGACTTACTCTCTTTTAATTAAGAAATCTATCACACATTCAATTCCGTTTCCCTGGCAGCACAGCTAACTTAATAGAATTGCAGACTACGGGTACATATTCTTCAAGTTAGATTCAAAGGATTTAAATACATTATCAATCTTGGGGAAGCTTTCAAGTGTACAACACTCGAAGGAAAATGGCAAGTTCATTAAAAAAAGCAGAAAGCTAACATGCTTTGTTGATTATTTTTTCATGTACTGCAGTATTATACTAAGTGTATTCTGAAATCTGCTGACTGTACAAAATAGATCGAGGTCTCTGGAATAGACGTTGTGAATTGAATGGAGACACAGGAACAGCACTTACAAAACAAGACACAAAGTGCTGGAGTAACTCAGCGTGTCAGACACCATCTCTGGAGAGCATGGCTATGTGACGTTTCATGTTGCAACCCTTCTTCAGACTGAATTGAATGTCCTCTTTCAACGAGTATAATCATCAACCCGAAAAAGAGGGTGATTGAAAACAGGGAGAGTTGACTAAATTAATGTTTTCATCGAGCAATTCTGGACATCAGGACCACAATATTTGAAATGGACTCAATATTAAACATTGGCTTCAATTGTACAATATACTGATGCATTGTATTTGGTCTTCTTTATCTGCAGGTGACATCCAAATCGGCATGATGGATAAAAAAGGGCAGTTGGAAGTAGAGGTCATCCGAGCTCGAGGTTTGATGGGGAAACCCGGATCCAAAGCTTTACCTGGTAAACAAGTCTGTTTCTTAACTTTTATGTACAGGCTGTAAAGCAGAGGTGAATAAAGTGAGATGTTGACGGCACTTAAAAAAATAATGACCTAGAAATTGTGATATTTTGTACTGTTTCTGAGTGTCAGTGTCATAATTTGGTTGAAATTTCAATTTCAATTTTCCTACAGGCCATCTGGTATCAGTCTTTCTGCAACATTGGTTTGATGCATTTGCTCATAATGTGTGTGCCATAAATGCACCAGATATGTTGTGTGTAAGATGTGCTGGAAACCAGCAGAAGAACCCTTCTCCCCTATCGTATCACTTAGACAACACTGTGACATTTAAAGAGATCCTTAAATTATTTTTCTAAGTTATGGGGGCACTAAGCTACATATGAGAGTGCACTGCAGAATTGCATGGAACTTATATTTCACAGATAAGGTGAAGGATGAGACGAAGGATGCAGTTTATCCATAAAATAATTGTGGTCTCCACTGAGCTTCCGCATGAGGGCACAAAGAAAAGGCCTTCTTGTCAGAGGAGGCTGACAGAAATCTTGGAGAAGGTCTCTAGCCAGGAGATCCTACCCCAAGCATTTCCTTGAGCATTGTTGGAATAGTTGAATGTGACCAGCTCCTCTTCTCCACAATTCTCTGAATCTCTGCACGTGATCATGCCAGGCGCCCATCTGCTGTCGCTGACATCAATCCTGTGAGTCCTTCTCCTGCAAGAAAAAGAAATGAAGGTTAATGTTGACGTGGTCTGTAAGATGAGAAAATCGGGTGTGAGAGTTGTGATCGGTGGAATTGTTATTACATAAACAATTGATTTATGTACGAGGGAACGTGTGTATGCAAAATGGGAGGGTTATTAGAAGATAAGATTCACTGTGGCTTTCTGTGATCTTGAAAAATTTTGCAGTTGGCATTAGTCCATTACCTATTGCTACTTTGTGCTTAATCTGGTTGGTTTCCTGGCGAAGTGAGTGTGAAGGACATCTATTTTCCTCTTCACTTCTTCCTTAGCACCTCGAGAACAGCATCATAAAATTAGGGAGCCGACTTTTGTCCCTGGGCAGCTGGGACTCGCATTAAATCTTTCCAGAGTGTACAGGAACTAAATTGTGGCTTGGAGTTGTAGTTGGAGACCACACGCTGTTCCCCTTCATTCAATATTAAACTCTTCTGAACAAGCAATTCTTAAGATTACACACTGCATTCATGCACTAATGTATGATTAACAGGGCAGAAGCTCCAACCGTGTTATGGGCGTTTGCATAAAATTCCTAGCACAAGCTTCATTGGGTCAAATTGCCACATCTTACTGACAAATCATAGTACATTTTCCAGATGAACTGAATTTATTGGCTAATTTTTTTACCTTTCCACTTGAAATGCAACCTGCTGTAAAACAGATTATTTTTTTAAGTTTAAGTGACACAGGCTCACAGTGATACTTATTTTTCTATTTTCTATTCTATTCTTGAAATAATGTGTTATAATTAGGTGAAAACCTGGTTGGGTGAACAGTCACAGTACAATAAGGAATGGAGGGCTTAATCACCTAGAATGTTAAGCTGCAGGTAGCAGAGGTATTTGTGATAAATTAAATCTTTGGGCGGAAGTGTCTAATGACTGGGTGCTTTATTAAATGCTGGAAGTTCAATCCACCATGACAGAGAAACAAAGCTTTGCTGTTATTTTGAGCAGAGACGAGCTGAAACTCACGTAGGTGAACTTGTGATGTCACGTTCACAGCTGCATATGGTATGTGACTCATTCATATCCCACTGCACTGACACACATGTCCAAAGTCAATCTGACAGCAGCAATCACAAGTCAAGAACAACCATATTTCTTTCAAAGAAATTGGAGCAGAGTCATTTTGTTTATGTCTTTGTTTCCCTGCACATCATTGCTTATTTATTTTTTGAAATGTCATTACCCAAGCAATTTAATGGGAGAAATGCAGGGCAAACTCTGACTGATGTAAAATGAAAGCCCATCAGGGAAATGTGCGTCATTTAATATTAAAATTGAATCATACATTGGATTTATGAGAAAGGAACCTAGAAACTCTGCACTTGAGTATATATATATATATATATATAGTATATCTGATTTGTTTGGATATCATGTAAAGGGCCTGTCCCACTTAGGCAACTGCCAGGGACTATTTTTAATGGAATTCACCGTTGAAACCTGGCGACAACCTACAACAGCAAAAATTGTCGCCACTGTCGTAGAAAATGATTCAACATGATAAAACATTTGCGGCAGTCACCTGTAGTACCCAAAAAATCGCCTAAGAGGGACAGGCCCTAAAAGCAAAGCATTTCAACCTCAGTGCATGTGACAATACTAAACCTGAACCAACAACCTATCACAGAACACACTGTTTATAGGTGTCCTGCAATAAAATGTTATCAAATCTCGATTGCATACTTTGTGTAGTAATCGAGTACTTTGAGGTTCTTTAACATCATGTGCTGTGCCTATGAGGACCAGGCTTTAAATAAAAGATGAATTCTGCATTAGTCAAGGCCCTTTCCATATGTGGGATGCAGTCAGAGAATCTACGGCTTCCACCCTCCTCTTGAGAGATTCAATCTTTAACTTTTCATCACCACTCACCTATACTTATCACTACTGATGCTCTTCAACCTGCTTTCTGTTCTCTCCAATCTCCAGAACCCACTTCAAACTCATGATGACAATCTTCCAAAATATTGTTGATCATCCATCCAGCCATTTCCTTCACCTGCCCCTGACCATTGTTCCACAGCATCTCCTTACCAATCCCCACCCAATCCCCACCCCATCACGACATTTGTCTTCCCCAATTATTTTCTAGTCCATCATCAGTATCCAATGTTGTTCCCTTATATAAAAGGGTAGAGATAATCTAAGCAATTATAGGCCAGTGAGCCTCACATCCATGGTATGGAAACTGCTGTTGAAGATTTACTTTCATGTGGAAGAAAATGGACTAACCTGGGAGAGTCAGCATGGCTTTGTAGGTCATATCTTGCGAACTATTTGAGTTTTTTGCGGAGGTGGCAAAGGTGATCAATGAGGGGAGGCAATGCATGTTGTTTACATGGAGTTTTGGAAGGCATTTGATAAAGTTACTTTTGGTAGGCTGATCCAGAAGATTAGGATATATGGGACCCATTGTGACTTTGTCATTTGGATTCAGAACTGGCTTACTCATGGAAGGCACAGGTTGTGGTGGAAGTGTATTAATCTGGCTGGAGGTCTGTGACCTGTGGAGTTCCATAGGGATCTGTGCTGGGAGCTCTGCCGGCTATATATATATGACTTGGGCATAAATATAAATGTGTTGGTCAGTAAGTTTTTTGCATACAGAACTTTATGTGTTGTACTTCTTACATACTGAACTTAATAAGCATATACTGCATTGCCCAACCCACGTGGGTTTATACGGGCAAAAAGTAATTAATCAGTGTGGAATTAATTTATTTCCAATGAAGTGGACGCTACAGTGGCCTAAAGTACTATTATGTTAGGATTGGAGGGTACTGGCTACATGGATAGGTTGTACAAACTTGGATTGTTTCCCCTGGGCTGTTGGAGGCTGTGGGAAGATCTGATAGAAGTATCTAAAATTATGACAGGCAAAATTAGAGTAGACAGTCTGAACTTTTCCTAGGGTGGAAATGTCAAACACTAAACGGCATAGCTTTAAGTTGACAGGGCAAAAGCTTAAAGGAAATGTGTAGGTACGTTTCTTTGCATTGTGAGTGCCTGGACCACGCTGGCATGTGTGGTGGTAGAGGAAGATACAATGGTGGCATTTAAAAGGTTTTTAGATTGGCACATGTATTTGCAGGGATTGGAGGGGTATGGATCACATGCAGGCAGGGGAGATTAGTTTAACTTGGTATTATGTTCACCATGAACATTGTGGGGCAAAGAGCTTGTTCTTTAGTTGTAGCGTTCTAAGTTCTATAGCCTAAAGGGCCTGTCCCACTTAGGCGACTTTTCAGCGGACTGCCTGCGCCCTTCAGGGAACTGGAACGGCGACCAACAGAGCGGAACACACACACAAAAACATTGCAAAGGCGGGGGCCAGGGAAAGCGGGGGAGCGCTGTCTGAAATTCACATGGTGCAAAACCAAGGTGATACAGACACATACCGCGATGAACAGGAAGGTTAAAGACGGTTAGCACAGTGTACGGTAAGCCCTTTAAAAGAGTGGGGAAGGGGTGAGGGGCGAAGGGGGGGCGAAGGAGACACTTTTAAGAAGCCAGACAACTTTTAATAAGCCAGAGATACACAACTGTGAAGTTTGGCAAGCATTTAACATTACCGGTCGGTTTTCCTTGGTTTAGAAAACTTAGTGCTTACGTTTTTTTCCCCCAATGAGCCAATGAAAATGCCCGGTCAGCAAAGGAGATTAACTAAAACCACCTATGGCTACCTAAACTACCAATAACAACATGGTGACCCCACTACCACCGCACCTACGAATACAAAAGTATTGTTTTTCTCCATGGCGACCAATTTTTGGTCGCAGAAAAATTTGTTGAAAATTTTACTGTGATCGTACTGAGGCAGCGTCTAGTTCCCAGAATGCGGGAACTCGTCTCGACCATGAAGGAGAATCATCAGAGACCATAAGCGACCATACGGCGATCATGAGACGAGCGCAGAGTCTCCTTCACTCGCCTAAAAAGTCACCCAAGTCAGATAGGCCCTTAAGGAACAATGGAGGACTCACATAAAAATTGAAAAATATTCCAATATATCATGATGGAAAGATAATATTTGAACTGAATAAATTTTATTAGCCAAGTATGTATACATACAAGGAATTTGCCTTGGTGCTTTGCTCACAAGGTTAACAACACGATATACAGTAGACAATTTAAAAATAAACATAATTTAAACATGTGAAGAATAAAATAAATTACCAGAGCAAAAGGAGGCTACAGACGTTCGGCTGTTGTATAGAGCTAGTGCTCATGGAAAAAAGTGTTTTTTTTTAATTTGGCTGGGGCGGCTTTGACAGTCTGGAGTCGCCTCCCAGAGGGAAGTACTAATAATAAATACATAATGTCAAAAAGATTAAGCCAAAGCACAAACATACTGTAAATACCTGTTATTATTTGTTTTGAGGAATTTATGACAGAATGATTTCAATACTAAACTGCACATTCCTTGAACGTTACAACATTTTGTTTACAAAAATTCTATAGCAGGACAGCTAAACAGTATGTAATCATTCTAGAAAATACGTGATATTATAAACAAATGTTACAGCTATAAATGTATGTAAAAATATATGAATCATTCCTGCTTCCGTTTTGTTATTTATATTGTGCCTGAAATACATCTGGTTTATAATATTCTGCTGTCATTCAGCTAACCTAAAATAACGTTATCTTTCCATTACATTCAGAACAGTCAGTCATCCATGTATTACCATGTATTTAAATGATAATTATTTTCTTCCTTAGCACCATATGTTAAAGTTTATCTATTGGAAAATGGCATCTGCATAGCCAAAAAGAAAACAAAAGTGGCACGAAAAACACTAGACCCTCTGTACCAGCAACAGCTGCCGTTTGAAGATAGCCCCCAGGGAAAAGTTCTTCAGGTAACCACATTTTACACAATTGTTTTGGTTCAAACACATGTTCATCTAAATACAGTTTATTGGGGGTGATACCAATTGTCACTGTTATAAAATAACATCCAGCTTCCTGAGCTTGTCAGAGTTCTTCCTGTTTTCACTCATTATGCCAACATAATGTCCAGCCCTAGCTTAACTCTTAATAAATAGCTGAAACCCTGCCTAGTTGCATCTCTAATTTCAATGAATTTCATTATATTCTTATCATTCTCAGTAAATTCTTGGAAGAAACAGTTTTAATTTCCAAACTATATTGCAGCTGCACACTAATTTATATGTAAGAGCCATATTACAATCATAATAGTACTTTATTAGCCAAGTATGCTTTGCAACATATGAGGATTTTGATTTGCCATACAATCATACCAATAAAGAGCAACAAGACACCCAAATATTTTTTTAACATGAACATCCACCACACCGACTCCCCCACATTCATCACTGCTTCCCCCCACCCCCCACCCCCCACCCTCCACACCCCACTTAAAACAAACCAGGGAACATTAACACATACTTTTAAAACACACTAAAAATTACTAAAAAAGACTAAAGACAGACAGACTGTAGGTGAGGCTGCCATCGCTGATGGTGCCACCCTGTGTCAATATCCACTAAGTGTTCCCTTTACTTTGATTCCATTGGGTCCTGGTGACTATTAGATTAAGTGGGGGAATACATTGCCACTCAGTTGGCCTGCGAAGCCCACTTTTCTCTAAGTGGGAGGAGAATGAGGCTGATTCTGCAGAAATTCTCCATAAATAGATTTTCTCCTAAATCTGTACAGTCTGAAGATTCAGCAAGTCCAGTTTGTTCCTAACATTATCATGACTCAAGGCATGTTCACTTCCTATCAGATTTGCATTGTATACTATGAAGGGTGTGTGAATGGGAAGATGATACAGGAGGAGGGCCTCACATTCATGGGTCACTGTGACTGATTCTGGGGAAGTTGAGAGCTGTGCAACCAGATTGCACCTCAACAGGACCAGGATAAATATCTGCAAGGAGTAGGCTAATAGTGTTGTTGGGGAGGGTTTATTTAGCTCTGCAGAAAGACAGGGAACATAGGTTCAATTGGGAGAAGAGCAAAGTGGGAATTAGAAAGCGGAAAATTAGTTTGGAAGGCGGAGCTGCAAACAGCCACTTGAAGATAAATCACTCAAAACAAAAAGAGGCATTCAAGAAAGAGATTTTTAAGTAATTCCTGAATGATGGGACTATCAAACTTAGAGCTGGATGACAAGGTGTGAAGTAAGTAAGGTAAGGCAAAAGGGGTATGTTTATGTAAAACATTCAGCGCAAAATGCTCCATAAAAATTAGAGAAGGTGTGGAGGATGGAAATAAGCATCTTAATAAAAAGGTTTGTGGCTGTCTTAGGAAAAGATGAGATTCACGATGATTTTCTAGTTGTCAACTTGCGTCAACTACCTTTTGAGATTCTTGGTCATAAATCTCATCCATTCCTCTACACGTTTTAGTATTTCTTATTTGATGTCTTCTCTTGCGGTGTTAAGCCTCCCATATGGATGATCTTACACTTCTCTGAAGTGAATTTAATTTCCAACTTTTCTTCCCAAATGACCAGACCATTTTTATCTGCCCGAAATTTAAAGCTCTCTTTCAGACTTTTAGAAAAAACTGTGAAATATTTAATGGGAAGAGTGAATTAAGGTGTTTAGTATCTTTGAAAATTGATATACTGCTAGTATATCCCAGATCGTTAAAGGAAGCAAGGAAGGAAATCTAGAAGGTGCTGATATTAATGTTTGAACTATATCAGAATGCAGGCATAATGCCATGTGTCTGGAGGACTATCACTTTAAACCAAGTAATTATGGATCAGTTAGTTTAACCGCAGTGGCGATTAAATCATTCGAATCAATTCTGAAAAACAGTATAAAGGACTGATTCATTTAGGATCAAAACACAAGAAACTGCAGACGCTGGAATGGACATGTTTAGGGAAGCTCATATCTGACTGATTTGATGGAACATCCTGAGCATTGATAAGAAGGATCAATGAGGGAAATGCAATAGATTTCATCGACAGGGATGTTAACAAGGCCTTTGACAAAATCCCACATAGCAGACTGGTCAGAAAGGTAAAAGCTAGGAGAGAGTGCAAATTGCATCCAGAATTGTAAGAGTGATTGAAAGCAAAAAGTTAATGGTTGGTGGGTGTTTCTGTGCCTGGAGGACGGTTATGAGTACAAGGACCCTTTTATTTTATGATGTCAACTGAAATGTAGGGACACGATGAATAAGTTTTGAATGATTAGAACAGTGATCATATGGTTAATAATGAAAAGGAGAGCTTTATACCTCTGGCAGATATAAATGTTATGCTCATTTGGCAAGGAAAATGGGAAATGGAATGTGCAATTCAGTGCAATGTGAGGTCGTGCATATAGGAGGTATAACAAAGTAAGAGATGACAACACATAGGACAACTGTGCAACTGGTGAGACCTGAGATCTACAAATCTTAAAAGTATTAACAATGTTAAATTTGTATATGGGTTGCTTTTCTTTATTATTCAATGCACATGATTGGCAAAGTTGGCTAGAACAATAAATGACATCAATTTGGACAGAGCTTGAATACAACACGCTGTTCATCAAATATGATTTTCCCTTCACTTACAATTAATCTTAAATCACAATCCTGATCATTTCATCAGCCACAAAACACTGAAATAAGTATAAGTCCTCTATCTAATTGCGTGAGCCTCAAAATGTTGTTGATATTTTATAGGGTGGTAATATTCTGTACAACAATGTTAAACCCTCACGCCAACGTCAAAATCTTTCCCCCATGCACCATCAGCAAACAGTGCATTTGCATGAGGTGAGCACAGGCCTGAATTTAATCATGGCTTCCCTTGAGTGGTACGCCATGGCTACCCTTGGCACACACATTTCCAACTCTCCACTGAGCTAGATGCAGACTTCAGCTTTCATAGATTATCTTAAATTTATGATAAGTGGAAGAGTTTAAGAAAAACGCTAGATAAAATAACCTGGAAGAATTCATAAAAGTTACACATATATTCCAAAGATGTACAATAAGAACGGCTTATACCTTTCACATGTCTCTCAGTGTTTCACGGCCAATGAAATCATTTAAAGTGTAATCACTGTTAGTTTTCAGGAAATAGCGAACATAATTTTTTTTTCTCCGTCAGATAATTGTGTGGGGCGATTATGGACGAATGGACCACAAATCCTTCATGGGAGTTGCACAGATCCTACTGGAGGAGCTTGACCTGTCCAACATGGTGATTGGCTGGTATAAACTCTTCCCCACCTCCTCACTAGTTGATCCAACCTTGGCCCCACTGACAAGAAGAGCTTCCCAATCATCACTTGAGAGTTCATCTGGACCTTCTTATGCTCGTTCATAGCAGTTGTGAAAGTGTTGCTATAGCAACCAGCATTCAGCTCGCAGGTCGCAAGCCCTGGTTACACTGCATGCTTGATGTTGTGTCTTCTGAGCCTGTTCCTAGGGATTAAAAGCGTTCCTGTGTTCTCAGAGGAGATTGCACACATTGTGCCCTGAGAAGGTCCTTAGGGAAGGAGTGGAGTTTTGCAGAACTTATATGGTTGTTGGAATTAAATGACTATTTTTTTTTTGTCCAAGCAGAAGCCATGGATTTAAAAACAAATAAGTAAGAACCTATCAATCCACACAGCAAAAGCCCTAATTTTTCAATGAACCATACTCTCTTTTTGTTCTTGATCCTTCTTGAATCGCCTGATTCTCCTACCCCACCAGATTGGTTCCTGTAAGCAATGGCCACTGACGTCATGAAGGCCAGCTGGTTGTTAGTCCTGTGAGCCAACATGGAAGCCTCATTGTTTGGAAAGTTGGAAATAGTGTCCAGTAATGACTGCACATCACCAGACGGGGCAAAGCAGAAAGGAGTCAGCTGAGCAAAACTGTACAGAACAAGAGATTTACTTTTTTTAAAATGCAATGCATAGCGATGTGGTACTGTCATTCAAAACCAACTTGGAAGCTTCAGAAAGATTCCACAGTGATTCCCAAAGCGAGAGGGCTATGTGATCTGATATCATTGTTTCTCTGCTGATATACTGTATGAAATTGAAAAAAATGCATGGACACCAATTTAGCCGAACTTAAACAGAAAAAAAAACATTTAAAATTATTTTCGAGGCTGAAACTTGCAAAAAACAGCCATTTTCAACAATTTATATTATTTTTTAAAAACGTTTCACCAGTGCATGGTTTTATGGGGGAGTGAATGCAACAATACGATACAATTACACCGTGTTTCCCATATTCAGAGTAAAATCATTCACGTCTGTCTTTTGCGGACTAAGAAGATTATTAAGGAAGGGCTTGTCTGAATACACGTGATTTCAACATGACATTAAAAAGTGTCATCTTGCAGACAAAAAAACATGGTTAAATTAATGACACAGACCTTCAAAGTCCGATATTATTCACAGAATACACATGCTGCTCTGTCCCTTTTACTGGATAGTTTATTGTATGCTCTGAGTATGACCTCTGTGTCTCTAGCCACTAAAGCCCCTCATCTGGGTTAAAAGTTGCAGAGTGTTAGTGCATTTTGATTCCTTGGGTAGAGTATACATTTTAACAACAAATAAAAACAAAATGATATGATTTGCAAGCATGTTGAAAGTATTTTTGCAACATGGCTTGGGCAACACACTGCAGTAATTCAGCATGCATTTGACAAACAAAATTTTGCAGCATCCTTTTATTGTACAGTGCATGATGACATAGAACTTATTTACATTTTCTCATCTTAAATTGAATTCTACAGCAAATAAAGGAATTGTGGGCTCATTGTTCAGAAAAAAAGTAATAAAATAGTTTCTAGCAAGATCCAACTTGTACATACTGTAGGAATAAGACATTTTTTTCTCTGAAATTAAGTAGCATTGATATTAGCAGAGGACGAATCAAAGTAATATGGTACTAGATGAGATAATTATTTCACATATCTCCTCTACCAGCCGGGTATAGAAATCATCCAATCAGATGTTCAGTTTTGCGGGCTTGAAAAGTTTATGTTCCATAGACAGGATTACTGGAAGTCAAACTGTTTTGCTGTAAAGTTCAATTTTCACACATATATTTGTGCAGTTTAATGAGTACTGATGTTCACTTGCTAGACAGAGCTGAAAATTGGCCATTGGAAACCACGTTATTTATCTGTCGTTTTTGCATTCCACATTGAACTCTACACCCTGTTAGTTTACCACCATGCTGAGACACCATCCCCCAACCCCACACCTCAATTGAGAAATGTTGGTTTGGCTATATTTTTTTTAAAAGTGCTCTGTAGACTGAGAGATTTGTATGGTCGGAGGTGGCGAAGAGCAGAGTTTGCCACAGGAGAGAAGGCTGATGGAGCACTTGAATGATCGTCAATGAGTATGCTTGAAAACCATTAAAAAGGAAAATGAAAAATGCCTTTTTTATTTCATATTTGTGGTGCAATTTTGTTTAAACCAAGCGTGATTCTTGGGTCTTTGTCTCATGACTAAAGTATTGTAGATGAAGTCTTGAATGTTGAGTTGTCTAAAAAAAATCCTACAGTGTCACAAAAATAACACTAACCTCTCGGGATTGGAGTTAGCAGTGGCCATCAGCTACTAACACCAGTTTTTTCAACATTGCTGTAAGCAACTGCAAGTCTGGACCTACAATGTTTATCTATTTTTTAAGAAAAACAGCGTTCCAAATTACAAAATTTATTTCCACAATGCTGTCCCATTATTGTGACAGCAACTTAATTTACACGCATCTGATTATTTTGTGCATATTATTCTTGCTTATAATGATCTTTCAAAAATTGTAACGAGAAGAATGTTAAGGTATGAAAGATTTGTACATACTTATCATTACGCAGTATTTATTTGAGGCAATATAATTTTTTAAAAATATTTTTCACATTATGTCTGCAAATCTGTTTATGATTTAGTCATGACAATGGCACTATTCCAGTAAAACACAGCTGTCTTGTACATAGATTTTAAGTAAAGGGACACTGATGTTAGGTTACTGGATAACTGGCCTGTATGTGACAACAACTAATGTAAAACAAACTCATTTCTGGTGATGGTATTTAACATGGCTACACTATTAATAAAAACATTTCTTTACAGAGCTGCAAGTTATGTTTTATTTTCCCCGCTCTCCTCAGTGTTTGTGATATGGCAAAAATGTCTTTATTTCAGTGGCCTGTTTGTGGTAAGAATTGCAGCTGAAAAGTTCCATGGTGTTCCACATACTTCAACCAACATTTAATGCAAAGTAATCATAATTAACACTTGTATTGTTTATGTATGTAATAAATATTTCAGTAAACTCAGAAAATATATTCCAAATGCAGCTGGGAACAATTGTTTGGGAAGGGTCATTGTGTTGCTTTCTATTTGGGTCTCCAAAATTATATGTGATGTATAATACATCATATTCGCCTGATTCCTTTCCACATTAATAACGTGCATACGGATAATCTGGTATTTTAGATAGTTGTGACTAAGGCCGAATGACATAAAAGATCTTTAATAACAAATGACATCTATGGCCGAATCTAGGGCACAAAACTATTGCTGGAAAAGGTAATTTAGCAGCTTAGAATGACTTATTATTTTTATTAGCTCATCAACCACAGAGATGATGAGTTTTTAATTGGTAACTGCTAATTATAAAAGAAGAGCAATGAGAGTGAAGGATGCACTGATCGTACAGTTGTGCACCTAAAGTGGGTCAATCACAAATTACCTGCACTGGCATGAAAATTAAAAACTTTAATAAAGTTCACGACTAAGGTAACTAATACACACTAATACTTAAGTAACTGATACTACAGTGAAAAATTACACTGTAAAGATATCTTGGTACATATTTACATAATATTGATCATGGTTCAATAATAATTAATTGGCTACAGAATTGGAGCTCATTCTTTATTGATGCAATCAGTGATATTGCTCTATCGGCTGCGATGGATTTTTTTTTGAGAAACTCAATTATAAAAGTATATGGATGATTTTCACATGCAATTCTGGTTGGTAGCTGACACATTATTAATGCCTTGGCTACTGGGCTGTGAATCAAAGCTTTAAAAACACTTTCCAAGGCAGCCATAGTAGAGCACCACAAAAGGCTGCAATGTGGATGAAGGATAGAAAATGGGTGTCCTTTGTGTCAGGACACACCCCTATGCAGAGAACAACCTAATAAGCCTCCATGTTGTGCGTGTTCTCAGATCACTGCAAGACTCATCAATAGGCCAGTGACTCCAGCGTTCTGCACTGAATTGCGCAGCATAGACATTTTTATGGACAAAGTGGAATGCAGAATAATTAATCTTGCAGAGGTTATTGGCAAAATATCAATGTCCATCACACAAATCAACATCCCTTCCATTTCATCCATTTATACCTCACGCTGCCTCGGCAAGGCCAGCAGCGTAATCAAGGACGAGTCGCACGCTGGCCACTCCTTCTTCTCCCCTCTCTCATCAGGCAAAAGGTATAGAAGTGTGAAAATGCACACCGCCAGATTTAGGGACAGTTTCTTCCCAGCTGTTATCAGGTAACTGAATCATCCTTCCACAACTGGAGAGCAATCCCGAACTACTATCTACCTCATTGGTGATCCTCGGACTATCTTTGATCAGACTTTACTGGCTTTACCTTGCACTAAATATTATTCCCTTATCATGTATCTATGCACTGTAAATGGCTGCATTGTAATCATGTATTGTCTTTCCACTGACTGGTTAGCATGCAACAAAAGCTTTTCACTGTACCTCGGTACATGTGACAATAAACTAAACAAAAACAGTGAGGATACTTTAATTTGCCTCTCTTTGCCGATGCTGCAGGGTTTGGTTTATGTTTTATTGCAAGTTTAAAAAATATATGCAGATAGGTTGGAGAGTTAACAGATAATTTCCACCAGAAAATGTGGTTGGTTGTTGTGCTCTGGAAGCTTGTGTTTGATGGCATCTAAAGCTAAAAAGTCAAATGCAGAAAGTGACAAAAAGGTCTCTACTGTCTGTATAACTATCCCACAGCCACGAATAGAACATTGTGGGCTCCATCTTTCCTTGATTATCATTGTTTTTTTGCATAACTTCCATTCATTAGTCCTAAGTACTGTCCATATCTCTTGTTCCCCTTTCACCTCACTCTCAGTCTGAAGAAGGGTCTCGATCCGAAATGTCACCTATTCCTTTTCTCCAGAGATGCTGCCTGACCCACTGAGTTACTCCAGTTTTTTACGTTTGCTTTAGACCAATGCTTTACTGGTAGCTAATTACTCTGGCATGATTGAAATAGTTTTCATGCACAAATTGCACATAAAATATGTGCATAGGATTGGAGGATGTGGATGTTGCAATTAAATAATATATTATATTCATGGAATTAAAGGTTGTAATGGATATTCTTGCTGTGAACTGACATTTCATTTCTACACCAGATTTAGTCATTTTATTTTACCAACCCAAAATAACACTCACAGTCTTAATAATATTTATACATTATTTTATACATTATTAATATTAACAATTAATCATATACTAAACTAATTGGGACCCATTGGAGGGGGGTGTGGGGGAGGGGAAGAGGGGGTGGGGAAAGGGGGTGTGGGGAAAGGGGGTGTGGGGAAGGGGGGTGGAAGGGGGGTGTGGAGAAAGGGAAGGGGGGGTGAGGGATGGGGGTGTTGGGGGAGGGGTGGTGTGGGAAGGGGTGGTGTGGGGAAAGGGGTGTGGGGAAGGGGGGATGTGGGGTAAGGGTGGGTGGGTGGGGGTTGATGGAAGGGGAGGGGTGTGGGGGTAGGGGGGTGTAGGGGAAGTGGGGGTGGGGGAAGGGTTGTCGGGAAGGGGGGTGGGGAAGGGGGTGGGGGAAGGGGTGGATGGGGAATGGCGGGGTGTGGGGGGGGAGGGGGGTGTGGGAGAGGGGGGTGGTCGCAGCAGATGCAGCCCGCACACTGCTAACCCAGCACCTTCATCTTTCAGCCTCACGCAGTAGCTTCCGGTCCCATTCCGGCTTCACTCAGGCTTCCGGTTCAACTCACCAGCTCTGGGCTCGTCGTGCTGGGAGCCACAGAAGCAGCACTCACGCTGCTCACTCCCCACACGCTGCTTACTCCCTGCACGCTGCTCACTCCCTGCACACTGCTCATTCCCCATACGCTGCTCAACACACACCGCTCCTTCAGTTTTTTATTCTCCTCGCTGCCGTGATGGACAGAGGGTGCCTGAAGGGGCGTTTTTTACGATTTTTAAACCTGCATAACTATTTTACTATTTCATCGATCGGAACAAAAGTTATTGCAGTTGCAGCACAGGAGAATGGCGAGTAAGGTGGTGAAAAATTGTAACGCTATCGGGTACCGTTTTTGTGCAAATTTAAAAACAACGCAAACCGGAAGAGGGCAAGATGAGTATACTAGACCAAGTGCAGACCCGCTGGGTCTGTTCCCCCCAATGCGCAGTAGGGGGAAGAGAGTGGGGAGAGAGAAGAAGGGATTGGAGGGAAGGAGGGGGAGGGGACAGTGGGAGAGGGTCTTGTCCATTCAACGCGCGGTTGCGGAGGTGGGGGGGAGGTTGTGGCATCACACACACACACTAATGACCACACACCCACACCCCCCGCAACACACACACACACTAACCACCACCCCCCCCCCCCCCAACACACACACACACTAACCACCCCCCTTGATATTATATTAATATTATTAATTGGCTCCTTTTACCCCATCCCCACCCTACCACGAGGGGCAAAGATAGTGGGGCAGGGGAAGGGAGATGATGGGAGAGGGGGGTGTGGAGGGAGGGGGGGAAATGGAATGGAGAGGAGGAGAGAGGGGGGTGGAGAGGGGGAGATGGAGAGGGGGAGATGGGGAGGGGGATGGGGAGAGAGTGGGGATGGGGAGAGAGTGGGGAAGGGGAGGGAGAGGGGGGAAGGGGGAAAGGGAGAGAGGGCGATGGGGAGGGGGCAGAGAGAGGGGGAGGAGAAGAGGGGGTGAAGGAGAGGGGGGAGAGTGGGGAGGGGGGGATGGAGAGAGGGGGGTGGGGAGGGAAGGAGAGAGTGGTGTGGAGAGAGGGGTGAGGAGAGAGGGGAAGGAGGAAGAGGGGCAGAGATTGGGGAAGGGTGGAGAGTGTGAAAGGGAGAGAGGTGTGTTTGAGGGGGGTAGAAAGGGGTGGGGAAGGGGAGAGGAGGGGGGAAGAGGGGGAGGAGATGAGAGGGGTGGGGGAGGAGATGAGAGGGGTGGGGGAGGAGAGGGGGAGGGGAGAGAGAGGGGAGGGGTAGAGGGGAGAAAGGGGGAGGGGGAGATGGAGAGAGAGAGATGGGGAAGAGAGAACAGGGAGAGAGAGAAAGGGGCAGGGAGAAGGGGAGGGAAAAGGGGAGAGAGAGAAGGGGGAGAAAGAGAAGGGGGAGTGGGGGAAAAGGCAGGGGGTGGAAGGGAGGAGAGAGATTAGAGGGGAGAGAGAGAGATAGAGGTGAGAGAGAGAGAGAGTAGAGGAGGGAGGGGGAGAGAGAGGAGTGGGTGTGAGGGGGAGGGCGGAGAGTTGGAGGGGGAGAGTTGGAGGAGGAGAGTTGGAGGGGGGAGAGAAAAGGAGGGAGAGAGGCAGAGGGGGGAGAGGGTGAGTGGGAGAGGTGGAGGGGGAGAGGTGGAGGAGGGAGGGGTGGAGGGGGAGAGAAGAGGAGTGTGTGAGGTGGAGGGGGGTAGGAGGGGAGGGTGGAGAGGGGGGTAGGAGCGGAGGGTGGAGAGGGGGGAGGAGAGGGGAGGGTGAAGATGGGGAGGAGAATAACAGGTGGAGGGTGGAGGGCGAGTGGAGGTGGGGGCAGAGCAGGGCCGGCCTTATGCCGATTGGACTAAAAATCATGTTATATTGTGAATTTTTGTGTGAATGCGATTAGTTTGCTATTTGGATACTTAGGCTATTTTTTTAAATTATCTTTTTCTTAAGAAATTGAATCTACATGGCATTGTTAATGGGAAAGTAGTGGGCAGAAGGGCATGTCATGCGTGGATTGAAGAGCAAAAACCTGTAGTTTACAATGCCAACATTGAAATGTTGAGAAAAATAAGGTGTAGAGAGTTGCTTATTGGTTACAATCTGAGGAGTATGATGATGCTACTGATTATGAAATGCCAATGTTCCAACTAGCAACTGATCTTTTCCATAAAGACCTGGTCTATTGCAAGAAATTCTAATTTATTTACCTATATGTTACGGACTTACAGCATATAATGCAATAATATTAAAGTTCTAATCTTGAAAATATCACATTTTTTAATTTTCAAGGCAGTCTGGGTGTTTATTACTATTTCCGTCACAACGGTCAATTTTGTATTTAGCTACAAGTTCAAGTTCAAGTGAGTTTATTGTCATGTGTCCCTGATAGGACAATTAAATTCTTGCTTTGCTTCAGCACAACAGAACATAGTAGGTATTGGCTACGAAAACAGATCAGTGTGTTCATATACCATTATATAAATATATACACACATGAATAAATAAACTGATAAAGTGCAAATAACAGATAATGGGTTATTAATGTTCAGAGTTTTGTCCAAGCCAAGTTTAATAGCCTGATGGCTGTGGGGAAGTAGCTATTCCTGAACCGGGTCGTCGCAGTCCTCAGGCTCCTGTACCTTCTACCTGGAGGTAGCAGGGAGATGAGTGTGTGGCCAGGATGGTGTGGGTCCTTGATGATGCTGCCAGCCTTTTTGAGGCAGCGACTGCGATAAATCCCCTCGATGGAAGGAAGGTCAGAGCCGATGATGGACTGGGCAGTGTTTACTACTTTTTGTGGTCTTTTCCTCTCCAGGGCACTCAAATTGCCGAACCAAGCCACGATGCAACCGGTCAGCAAGCTCTCTACTGTGCACCTGTAGAAGGTAGAGAGAGTCCTCCTTGACAAACCGACTCTCCCTAATCTTCTCAGGAAGTAGACGCTGATGTGTTTTCTTGATAATTGCATGAGTGTTCTCAGACCAGGAAAGATCTTCAGAGATGTGCACGCCCAGGAATTTGAAGCTCTTGACCCTTTCAACCATCGACCCGTTGATATAAACGGGACTGTAGGTCCCCATCCTATGCCTTCCAAAGTCTACAATCAGTTCTTTGGTTTTGCTGGTGTTGAGGGCCAGGTTATTGTGCTGGCACCATATGGACAGTTGCTCGATCTCTCTTCTATACTCTGACATCCCCATCAGTGATACGTCCCACAACAGTGGTGTTGTCAGTGAACTTGATGATGGAGTTCGCACTGTGACCAGCTACGCAGTCATGAGTATAGAGAGAGTACAGCAGGGGGCTGAGCATGCAGCCTTGAGGCGCTCCCATGCTGATTGTTATCGAGTCTGACACATTTCCACCAATACGAACAGACTGTGGTCTGTGTATGAGGAAGTCGAGGATCCACTTGCAGAGGGATGCGCAGAGACCCAGTTCTGCGAGTTTGGTAACCAGCTTGGAGGGGATGATTGTGTTAAATGCCGAGCTGTAATCGATGAATAACAGCCTGACATATGAGATTTTGTTGTCCAAGTGGTCCAGAGCAGAGTGGAGAGCCAGCGAGATCGCATCCACCATTGATCTGTTGTGGCAGTAAGCGAACTGCAGTGGGTCCAGGTTTTTGTCGAGGTAGGAGTTGATTTGCACCATGATCAGCCTCTCGAAGCACTTCATCACCACAGGCGTTAGTGCCCCTGGTCGATAGTCATTGAGGCACGTCATCTTGCTCTTCTTGGGCACTGGTATAATTGATGCCCTTTTGAAGCAGGTGGGAACCTCAGATCTCAGAAGTGAGAGGTTGAAAATGTCCGTAAAAACTCCAGCCAGTTGGTCCGCACAGGTTTTTAGAACACAACCAGGTATACCATCAGGTCCAGGCACTTTTCGAGGGTTCACCCCTCTGAAGGATTTCCTGACATCGGCCTCTGTGACTGAGACTGAAATACCATCACAGCGAATGAGGGCTCGGGAAGGCACATCGATGTTCTCCCTATCAAAGTGTGCGTAAATGGCATTGAGCTCATCAGGGAGTGATGTTTCGCCGACATTCGAGCTGCCTCCTGATTTCGCCTTGTAGGAGGTGATTGCATTCAGGCCCCGCCACAGCTGCCGAGCACCTGTCTCATCCTCCCTTTTGGCCTTTTTGATGGCTTTACCAAGGTCGTATCTGGACTTCTTATAGACCACTGTATCATCAGACATGAATGCCCGGTGTCTGGTGTTCAGAAGAGTGCGAATCTCAAAGTTGATCCAAGGATTCTGATTGGGATACACTCGGAAGGTTTTTGTAGGGATGCAGTCCTCCACATATTTTTTAACAACTGTGGTGTATTCGTTCAAGTCCGTTGCCGAGTCCTTGAACATTGCCCAGTCTACAGACTCCAAACAGTCCTGTAGTTGTTCCTCTGCCCCTCCCCCCGACCAGCTCTGTACTGTCCTCACCTCTAGGGGTGCGCTCTTTAATTGCTGCCTGTAGGCAGGAAGAAGCAGCACCGCGGTATGGTCGGATTTACCGAAGTGAGGGTGAGGGATAGAGCGAAAGGCATTGTTGATGGTGGTGTAGCAGTGGCCGAGGGTGTTTGGTCCTCTGGTGCAGCAGGAGACATGTTGGTGGAAGTTGGGGAGTGATTTCTTTATGTTTGCCTCATTGAAGTCCCCAGCAATGGTGGTAAACGCCTCGAGGTAAGACGTCTGGCGATTGTTGACCACGGCGTGCAGCTCCTCCATTGCCAGGCGGACGTCTGCCTGGGGTGGGATGTAGACCGCGGTCAGGATGATGGAGGTGAATTCCCTCGGAAGGTAGAAGGGACGGCATTTCACCGCCAGATGACGAGGTGTAGAGAGCAGGAGTTGGACAGGACTGCCACGTCTGAGCACCACGCAGAGTTGACCATGAGGCAGACGTCCCCTCCTCTCCCTTTCCCAGATGCCATTGTACGGTCCATGCGGTGGATGGAGAACCCTTCAGGCTGGACCACTGAGTTTGGGAAGCTGGGGATGAGCCATGTCTCTGTGAATCAGAACACAGATCATTCCCTCAGCTCCCTTTGATAAAGCAGCCTTGCACTTAAGTCCTCCATTTTATTTTCAAGCGAATGTATATTGAAAGTAGGGAGAGGGGGTCGAAGTCCCCTGCACTTCAGTCTGACCTGAAGTCCTGCCCGCCGGCCACGTTTCCAGACACAATGGAGGCTTCCCCTTTGTTTCCAGGTACTGAGTTTGGTAATTAGGTAATTAACTAATTATATTCTTTAATTTCAGGTCATCCAAGTAAGATGTTTTATATTTGTTTCAGAATGCTTCAATCTATAATAACTGAAAATTTCATTGAGTTCTCTTAATTTTTAAGAACGTTATGGGCTTTTGACTGTCCCCGATCACAGCTTTTGTGTTATCAATGGGAAAGCAATAGGGAACAAGATGCTAATTTCCGAGTATGAAAATGGCCATAATATTTTTAATACTGAAGCTATGAAAGTGAATTAGGTGTCAAATTAAACTTCTTTTTTATGCTTTATCTGATGGAATAAATTGCAGAATTGATTTTTGAAATCTCAAAATTTTGTAACATTGCTAGAAAATGTACCTGCATCTTGGAGGCCGAAGATTGGGTTGTTAACCAAGAAAGATAGACTTCGTTATCCCTCAGTACAGCAACATCAAGAACAATGTTGCTGTACTGAGGGATAGCCAAGTCTATCCCTCATTGTTAGCAGCTGATGTGAAGCGGCTGTAAACTGGGAAGCAGCTGTAAAAGGACCGCATTGCTGGGGGGCGGGGAGTTCCTTTCAGAGAGTGTGGGTAGTCTGTCCATGGGTAAAGTTTCAGGAGCGTTGAGAAGGAGGATCATCCAGGTCAAGAGCGGATCAGCGGGCGATGGATAGCAGGACAGCGGACGGTGGAGCTTACTCCATTTGTCAGTGTGAGTAACCTCAATTGATCCCTTGTTCGCGCTGACACAGGAGTAAGCTCCAACGCCCGCTGTGATGTTATCCATCACCCGCTGACCCGCTCCACTCTATGATCTTTACTCTTGAGCTGGTCCCCTCAGATTTCAGTCGGAGAGCACTGCCAGAGGTGCGCGGGCCGGCAGAGGCACTGAGATGGCAGTCGGTTCCGCTGTCCGATGATGGAGGCCGCTCATAGGCGAGCTGCTTCCCTCCCCGGCCACAATGAAGTTACTGGCATGAACCCGACCCCCTCCTTCTCAATGCTCCTGCCCTCCCCGCAACTATACCCCTGGCTAGACTCCCCACACGCTGTGAAAGGACCTCTCCCCCGAATTGTTATATTACTCACCACACGTGACTCATTTATAATTATTTATTTATATTTCTATGAAAAAATTTCCCAATTGGGCCCCGCACCTCCTAAGGCCGGCCTTGGGGCAGAGGGGGGCAGGGGGAGGGAGAGAGGAGGGAGGAGAGAGGGTGGTATGGGAGGGGGGAGAGGGGAGGGGAGGGGGGAGATGGAGTGAGATTGGAGGGGGGGGAGAGGAGAAGGAGAGAGTGGAGGGGGAGAGAGAAGAGGGGAGAGAGAGAAGGGAGAGAGAGAGGGGGAGAGAGAAGGGGGGGGAGAGAACGGGGAGACAGATGGTGGGAGAGAGAAGTGGGGAGAGAGAAGGGGAGAGGGGGAAAGGCAGGGGGTGGAAGGGAGGGAGGGGGAGAGTAGAGGGGAGAGAGTGAGAGAGTAGAGGGGAGAGGGGGGAGGGAGGGGGGGAGAGAGGAGGGGATGAGTGAGGGGGAGGGAGGAGGGGGAGAGAAGTTGGAGGGGGGAGAGAAGAGGTGGAGGGGGAGAGGTGGAGGGGGAAAGAAGAGGAAGAGGAGAGGTGGAGGGGGGAGAAGAGGAGGGGATGGAGGAGAGGGGAGGGTGGAGAGAGAAGGAGGATAGGAGGGGTAGAGATGGAGGGGGGAGGGGGGAGGGTGAGTGGAGGGGGGTGGAGAGGGATGGGGCTGGAGAGAGAGGGGGTAGATACGGAGGGGGTAGGACAACTTGCTCTATTTGATCTTATTTGATTGTGCACGCCAGACCATGTGAAGGTTGCAATCTCCCACACCTGTCCCATTGTGATATCATATGTAAATGAGATTCATTGTGATCATTGTGTACATCTGTGAGATGGCACTGTGACTCATACAACAGCTTGATTTAATTTTTGTTTAATGTTTTTTATTTAAAAGTGGGGAAATTAATAACCAAATTTTCTAATTTTCAAAACAAAATGTGGAGGAGGAAAAGCTCTACAGGAAATGTAAAAATGTATCCGTTACGGCAAAGGGTTGAGGAGTAAATCCACAAACGGATTAAACGTGTTTTCGCAAAATAGAACCCGTTACACACCAACAAACCAACGACAGTTTTAAAAGTTATAAGATAAGATAGATTAATGGATAGGCAATATTTTGGGTTGGGACCCTTCCTCAGACTTCTTCAAGTTTGGAGAAGGTCCCGCCTTCAAAGTCGCCTCTCCATACCCTCCACAGATGCTGCCTGATCTGTGTTACTCCAGCTCTTTATGTTTTGCTCATGATTCCAGTATCTCAGTTCCTTATGTCTCCATGTCGTCTATGGGATCATTCCTATATCAGATTCTTGGCATCAAGGTACTTAAAGCCTATGATGGAAAAAAAGTGGGTTCTTGAGGTTGGTCAAGGAAGAAATCTTCATTACATTTCAACAGTATTTGTGTGTATACTTGAAAAGCTGTAATCTGCTGGGTTAAGGACCAAGAGTGGGAAGGTGGGATGACAGGTAGCTCTTTTTTCTTAACTGGTACAAATACGATGGTCTGTGTGGCCTTTTCTGTTTGGGAAGGAACTGCAAATGGTGGTTTAAGCAGAAGATAGTCACAAAAAGCTGGAGTAACTCAGGCAGCATCTCTGGAGAGAAGGAATGGGTGATGTTTCGGGTCGAGATTCTTCTTCAGACTGAAGAAGGGCCTCAACCAATACCATCATCCATTCCTTCTCTCCAGAGATGCTGCCTGGAATTTTCTGTATTGTATATTCACAATAATCTTATCATAAATCTATATATTTCAGTTAATTAGATTGAGGGGTGATCGTATATTGAAAATATATGAGATACTTAGGGGACATGAACAGTTATTGTTGAGATGGAGACATATTTCCACAAGTGGAAATTTCTTAAAAGAAAGGATATAAGTAATTAGGTATTAGTAAGTAGTCATTTCAATCTGACATGTGTCGGAACTTTTACACATGGACGAATTTCAGGAGTTCCTTAGCTTGGAGGATTGTGGAGGTTACGTCACTGTGGCATTTAAAGAGGAAGTAAATAATTTTTTGATAGAACAGGAAATTGTGGTCTATGAGAAACTGACACAGATGAGGAGATGACGTCTGGAGCAAATCAATCATGATCATATTGAATGGTAGGACTATCCTTCCCGTGTGTTTTTGTATATGACATGTTTAATCAATGATATTAACCATCTTCACCATCCAACCTAAAATTCTATTGCAAAATATTGTGTAAAACATCCCAACATCAGCCCCAAATTTATTTTTGTTGGATTGCCAAAGTTTTAACTCCATATTTTTTTTGTATTCAATTTATTGTCATTATCTCATTTTAGAGACAACAAAATGGATTTTCCTTACAGTCAGTAAAGTAAAAGTAAATAATAAATAAATAAACTTTTTTTTTTTTAAAGCACAAACACAGAAGTCCTCACACAACATAACGCCACAGCGGCACCAGAGTTAAGGAAGGTACCATAGTCCAGCCAGCCTCCCTGCCGATCTTCCCAGATGTTCACCCGTGGTCGGGGCCTCCCGAGCACCCGCAGTCACCGCCACAGGCGGCCCGATGCTCAGGCCCTCTCGCCGGGAACGATGGAACCACGACGGAGAACATCCTCAGTGGCCCGGACCTCCAGATCAGCCACCTCCCGGTGGTTGAAACCGCTGCATTGAAATATATTTATTACCCATCGCCCTTCTTCCCCCACACCTCCCCTCCCCTTTATTTCCCCTCTGTCCCACCTGGGCTCGCACTAATTTCTTCCCTCCCATTCCATCTACATTCCTTCCTCTAGCTTCATAATTTGCAATTCTTTAACCATTTTGCTCACGCCTTCTGTCTCTTTATCTCTGGCCTTTGTCCAACCATCTGTCTATCAACTCACCCCCCACCCTGCCTGTCACCTGTATCCACCTACTACTGGCCATGTTTTGCCCTGCCCCTCCTCTCTTCCACCTTTCTTCTACTCACTCTAAATAATTAGACTGAAGCAGGGTTCCGACCCCAAACGTTGTCTACCCATGTTCTTCAGAGATGCTGTCTGACCCCGCTGACTTTACCCCAGTACTTTGTGTCTTTTTTTGCAAACCAGCAAATGCAGTTTCTTGTTTCTCATATAGTCATAGAATGATACGCCCACACCGGCATATATGTCCCAGCTAAACTAGTCCCACTTGCTGGAATTTGGTTCATATCCCTCCAAACCTGTACTACCCATGTACCTGTCTAGCTGTTTCTTAAATGTTGGGATAGTCCCAGCCTCAACTTCACCTCTGGCAGCTTACCAAGATGGCGGCGCTGCCTTAGCAGCTGCGGCTCGCCTGCAGTCCGTCTGTTTTTTCTTTTTTTTTAGTTGTTCTTTTGTCCTTTTTTAGTTAATTTTGGTTTATTAGGTTGTGTATGTGTGTGGGTGGGGGGGAGAAACATGTTTTTGGTCTCTTCCTTCGGGGGGGTGCAACTTTTCTTGTCGTAACCCCGTCTCCGTCTCCGTCTGCGCCGAGGCCTAATGGTGGATCTGGCGGCCTCGGAGCTGTGGCAGCATTCCGGTGGCTGCGGCGACCCGACCTCGGAGCTGTGGCAGCGTTCTGGCGGTAGCGGCGACCCGACCTCGGAGTTGTGGCAGCGTTCCGCCGGTGGCGGCGGCCCGACCTCGGAGGCTCGGCTACGGGCCCGGTTGACTCGGCCGTGGGCCCAGTGGACAACATCGTTGGGAGCTCGCAGGTCACAGGTTGGCGACCTGTTCTCCGGAGCTCCCACAACAACAGCTTCGTCCACTGGACTGGAGGGCTGCAGCTTCGGCAGTTTCGACCGCCTCGGGCCGCAGAGTTTGAACCAGCCCGTTCGCGGTGCTGGGATTCAGCCGTGGGACTGACTTACATACCATAGCCCGACAGGGTCTCAACATCCGAAGCCTGGATCGCCTCGGCGCAAAGGGAAAACAAGGAGGGAAGAGACAAAGATTTTACGACTTTTGCCTTCCATCAGAGTGAGGAGGTGCCTGGTGAACTCACTGTGGTGGATGTTAAATTTGTGTTTATTGTGTGGTTTTGTCATTTTTATTATATGTATGACTGCAAGGCAACGAAATTTCGTTCAGACGGAAAGGTCTGAATGACAATAAAGGTCCAAGATTCCAAGATTCCAAGATTGTTCCATATTCCCACCAAGCTTTGTGTGAAAAGGTTATCCCTCAGATTATTAATAAATCTTTTCCACTTCCCCTTGAACCTTTGTCCTCTGGCCCTCAATTAACCTACTCTTGGCAAGAGTTTCTATTCAATAAAAATGCTGTTGTTTCTAAAAGTAGCAGTTACATTAATTTAAAAATAAAAAACGTAATAAAACAGAATAAAGTCCCAATAGATGCTTGACAGTTTCCAAAAATACTGCTGTACTATTCCATCAATTTTGAACAGAATAACTAACTGGTAATTTTCTCTCAGTGAAAGGAGCAAATCAATTCAGGTTACTATGTTCCATCTTATAGCTTAATGGAATAATATCATTACTAAAAATGATTCTCTATAATTGCCAGATATATAATGAAGATGCACATTTATTTCAAATGCCTCAAGGTGTCTATTTCATAGCTTGTCAACTGAAGTCACATGAGAGGTTTAATTGGCCTATCTTATGAGTAACATTTGGTTTGACAGCCACAAATGAATAAAGCTAGGTGTCAATCTAGGTCTTCAAACCTATTCCCCGTTTACTCTTTCTACAACATGAGCAGGCTTTGGCAGTGATGTGACAATTGTTTTATTTTGCACAGGTTGCTAATGGATCTTGCTTCTGCCTATGAGATATTCAGTCCATAATCACTGTGCCAATGCTTTTAAAAACTTTCCAATTAGTCCCATTCCCTTGGTCTATGATTGAATAATTTGCTGATCCAATTTTGAAAAGATTCTGGAGGCTAGAAATTGGATCAATTTCCATTAGTTTTGTTTGTGCAAATTGCCCATAAATAAAGGGAAGATTGTGCCAGCAATTATTTCATGGTGAAATTGTTCCCATTGGGAACATCAGCTGTTTTCCAACTTCTGGTGTGCACCTGATGTCACCACAAGGTGAGCACCATAAATTGGAGCTTTCAGACGCACCTTTGTTCAACAATCACAAAAAATCTGGGAGCACATTTGGACAATAGGCAATAGACAATAGGTGCAGGAGTAGGCCATTCGCCCCTTTGAGCCAGCACCGCCATTCAATGTGATCATGGCTGATCATCCCCAATCAGTACCCCGTACCTGTCTTCTCCCCATATCCCCTGACTCCACTATTATTAAGAGCCCTATCTAGCTCTCTCTTGAAAGCATCCAGAGAACCCGCCTCCACCACCCTCTGAGGCAGAGAATTCCACAGACTCGCCACTCTATGTGAGAAAAAGTGTTTCCTCGTCTCCGTTCTAAATGGCTTACTCCTTATTGTTAAACTGTGGCCCCTGGTTCTGGACTCCCCCAACATCGGGAACATGTTTCCTGCCTCTTGCGTGTCCAAACCCTTAACAATCTTATATGTTTCAATGAGATCTCCTCTCATCATTCTAAACTCCAGCGTTTACGAGTGTACAAGCCCAGCTGCTCCATTATCTCAGCATATGACAGTCCCGCAATCCCGGGAATTAACCTAGTAAACCTACGCTGTACTCCCACATAGCAAGAATGTCCTTCCTCAAATTATGGGACCAAAACTGTACACAATGATTTCTCTGAGATCAACAAGTGGGAAGTGGGAAGTTTAACCAATAGACAAACAGTAGCTAACATAAAATAACAAGTAATACAATAAGACAAATATGTATCCCTATAAGGCACACAATGCCAAAAATGAAAATGGACCATGTAGTTAACAAATAAAGACAGTGTTTGATCTAAGTTTTAAGAATAAGGGGGAAGTTTAAGGATAAGGGGGAAGTCTTTTAGGACTGAGATGAGAAAACGGTGCCTGAAGCGGGCCGGGAAGATCATCAAGGACCCCTCACACCCTAATCATGGACTGTTTGCCCTCCTCCCATCAGGGAGGCGGTACAGGAGCCTCAGGTCCCGCACCAGTAGGACGAAGAACAGCTTCTTCAACTACACCATCCGACTGCTGAACTCGGAGCCCAGCTGATAGATTTGTCTGTACCCTGTATTTATTTTTTTTCCATACTGCTACCATTGCACTCTGTATTTGTTTTTCTATATTGCTATCACTACGAATGACGCTAAACTGCATTTCGTTGTACCTATACTTGTATTTGTGCAATGACATTAAACTTGAATTGAATTGAATTGAATTGAATTGAAAACATTTTTCACACAGAGAGTGGTGAGTTCTTGGAATTCTCTGCCACAGAAGGTAGTTGAGGCCAGTTCCTTGGCTATATTTAAGAGGGAGTTAGATGTGGCCCTTGTGGCTAAAGGGATCAGAGGGTATGGAGAGAAGGCAGGTACAGGGTACTGAGTTGAATGATCAGCCATGATCGTATTGAATACCTATTTTCTATGTTTCTATGTTTCTATCTAAGGAAAAGCTTGTAATGTTGGCGAAAAGAACAGCAGGCCAGAGGATGGAATGAATTTCAAATTCAATAAATGGTGTATAAAATATTGCTGAGAAAATGTAGATACAAAAGTAAGTGAATAAACAACAAACAGCAAACTGTTTCAAAGTCCTATTAGATATATGAACATATTTTACTAGCAAAAGTAATTGTGAATCTCTTACAGATTGAGGCAAGAACTTATATATTTGGGCAAAAGGAAATGGCAGAAAAATCAAACATTGTGTATGTCTTCATGACTGGGTGACAATGTGAATGACAAGGATGATGCAGATAGTCTTTGAGAAGATATATACAGTAGGGGTTAAGAGAATGTGTGAGTACTTGGCTGATGGAATATTATGTGGAAAAATGAGAAATCATCCACTTTTGCAGGAAAATAAGAGAATAGCAGGGTGATGACTAATTCATATTTAATTCAAAAAATATTTTTTTAATGACACAAAGTTCTGAAGTAACTGGATAGGTCAGGCAGTATCTCTAGAGAACATGGCTATGTGATAATAGAACATAGAACATGCAACTGTACAGCACAGGAACAGGCACTTCGACCCACAATTTTTGTGTCAAACATGATGCCAAGTTAAACAGATCTCATCTGCCTGTATATGATGCAGATCCCTCTATTCTTTGCGCTTCCATATTCCTATCTAAAAACATCTTAAACTCCACTATTGCATCTGCCTCCACAATCACTCTTGGCAATGTGTTCCAGGCCCCAATACTTTGGGTTGAGACTCTTGTTCAGACTGATTGTGGAGGGGGGAAAGAAAGCTGGATGGAAAGACAAGAGGATAACTCACAAGAAGGTGGGACCACTCAAGGACAAAGGAGATATGTGTAAGAAGGAACTGCAGATGCTGGATTACACCAAAGATAGACACAAAATGATGGATAAACTCAGTGGGGCAGGTAGCATCTCTGGAGAAAAGAAATAGGTGATGTTTCGTGTCGAGACCATTCATCAGACTGAGAGTCGTGAGGGGGTCGCTATAGGTATGGGAAGGTGCAGAACAAAGTAGAGCCGGCATCGATGACTCAGGAAAGGTGGAGCCCATATTGGTCCATTGTTGCCTAGGGATGAAGTGATAATGTTGGAATGCAGACAGTGAAATTAGCAAGAGGACAAGGGTGGGGGATGGGAGGAGAGAGAAGGAATGCAAGGGTCACTTGAAGTTAAAGAAATCAATATTCATGCCGGTGGGTTGTAAGCTTCCCAAACAAAGTATGAGGTGCTGTTTCTCCAATTTGTGTGTGGCCTCACTGTGACAGTGGAGGAGGCCCAGGACAGGACGGTCAGTCTGGGAATGGGAGGGGGAGTTCAAGTGTTTTGCAGATCACAGAAGCCAAGGCGGGCGGAACTTCAGTCAGTTTTAAGCGAAACAGTGGCCCAGTCTGCGCTTGGTTTCACTGATATACAGGAATCGACACTGGGAACACCGGATACAGCAGGTGAGGTTGGAGAAATTGCAAGTGAACCACTGCCTTGCCTGGAAGGAAGGAATTTGCGTTTGGATTCAGGGATGAAGAAGTACTAAATGAGTACTTTGCATCCATATTAACCACAGAGAAATACATGGACAGAAAGATCAATGTGGAGGATACTAAAATGCAAGATCAGTTTGAGATTAAGAAGGAGGCTCATGAAGAGCATTTAAGGTGGATAAAGGACCTGCCATCACCTATGACAGCACCTATAACAGAAGACAAGCTATGTCAAGCCCACAGTTGCCGAAAGGTTTTGAACATTTTGTTGATTGGTTATTTCCTACTAACCAATTGTAGTGCTTGTTAGTAGTTGCTCCGCCTAATATGCAATTTATATTACCAAGAGCTTGCTTACATAATTCAGTCTGAGTAGCTGTTAAGTGCTGTAACGTTCTGCAGACCAATGCTGTAAGTGGACTTTAATAAATATGTGTTGTATTTTGATGTGTGTATGACCCCACTCATTATATGGTGTCAAGAAGTGAGTCTTACCTACTCCGTTCATCTTTATCGGGTTTTTTGGGTTTTTTTACATTTGTTTTATGTGCCTGTTATCTCTATCATACCAAACGCGTCTCGCCATCCTAGTCCTCAGATCGTTGACTCCGACATTGCTGAAAGCTGGTGCCTTTTTGAGCGCGACTACATTTACTACATTTGCATCGTTCATCGCAACGATCTTCCAGATGTACGTGCTTCCGTGCTACTAAATCTGGCTTGTGCTGAGGCAATGAAAAGTGCCCATCGTTTAACTTTTGAGGCTGCTGTTTTAGACGCAAATGGACAAATCCTAGTCCCTAAAGTTTTATATCATCAAGAGGGATTCTGAATCTCTGCTTGGTATCAATGCATGCCACGATCAAGGCCTAGTATACTTTGGCCGCACGGTCCATCAACTCTTTCTTGCTGAGGGCCCCACTCAGCAAATACTTGATCAATACAGAGAACTGTTTAACGGTGAGCTGGGCAAGCTGCCACTCAATTACAACATCGCCGTTGATCCCAACGTCATTCCTGTGGTTCGAGCACCACATCGTGTTCCGCATGCCATGCGTGACAGAGTGCACGATGAACTCAAGCGAATGGTCTCCATGGGTGTCATTGCTTTGGCAGATCCCGCTGGACCCAGAGTCGTCCAACCTTATTACATTCGGCACCCCCTTCGGCCGTTATATATTCCTGAGAATGGCCTTTGGCATCAACTCTGCCAGTGAGGTTTTCCAGCGCACGATGGAACAACTGTTTGCGTGGTATCCATGCGCCATTATTGTTGATGACATTCTCGTTTATGGGCGTGACTTGGCTGAGCATGACGCTAATCTAAAGAACGTGCTGGACCGTGCCAAAGACATCCAGCTCAAACTCAATCCCCTGAAGTGCAAGTTTCGGGCCCTGGAAGTTACCTGCATCGGACATGTTTTCACAAGTGGTGGTCTCAGACCAGACCCATCGAAGACTGCTGCTATCAATGAAATGCCGGTTCCTACTGACGTTATGACTCTACAAAGATTCCATGGACTCTACTACCTGGTCAATTACCTGGGGAAATTAATTCCTAACCTCAGCGATATATCTGCCCCCTGCAGGAACTGACACACAAACACACTGCATGGTCCTGGTATCCTCAGCACCAAAGAGCTCTTGATATCCTCAAGTTGCAGCTGGCCTCCCCTCGCCTATTTTGCTTTGTAGTTACCAATAATGCTCACATGTGATGCGTCCCAGTACGGACTTGGTATTGCTTGCCTGCAGACCACTGCCGATGGCGACTGCAAGCCTGTTTCATATGCCTGTCGCACACTTACTAATACTGAACAACGTTACGCCCAGATTGAAAACGAATTGCTTGCAGTGGTTTTCGCCTGCACAAAATTCAAAGACTTTATTTTTGGAAAGTCAGTGATTATTGAAACAGACCACCAGCCGCTGGTCACCATCTTGAACAAACCCATTCACACTGCTGCGGCTCGCATGGGGCCATTTGCAGACGCAACCGTCAACATCTCCTTCCAGTGAAGGAACCATGTCCTGTGACTCCACATCCCGACGTTTCGCGTATTTTATACCCTCCCACTACCGGGCGGGCTGCTCCACTATCAGAGACTGTGTCCCACGTGGACTCCCCACGGCTTTCAGCGCCAATCTCGCCTATTTCACCACCTCCACCCGGCAGGTGCCTGGTCACATCCCCGATTCCCTCCCCGGTCACTTCGCCGGTGAAAGGATATGTACCGCACACGTGCCGGACAGGTCAGCAGGCCACTCATTAGATACTGTGATTTTGTGTAACTATCTATACTTGCCCATAGGCGTTATTAACGTTCCGGCTCCTATATTGTTTAGCCATCATGTTTCCACGTATCTATGCTTTATTTTGTTTCTACAAGGAAAGATGTGGATTGGTTATTTCCTACTAAACAATTATAGTGCTTGTTAGTAGTTGCTCTGCCTAATATGCGATTTATATTACCAAGAGCTTGCTTACGTAATTCAGTCTGAATAGCTGTTAGGTACTGTAACATTTTGCAGACCAATGCTGTAAGTGGACTTTAATAAATATGAGTTGTATTTTGATGTGTGTACGACTCCACTAATTACACATTTCAAAATCCAGCGGCGACCAGAAAAACTTTACGACTCTTTAGGCGACTTGAGGAGACTACTCACGACCATACAGGCATCACCCTGCAACCATGTTAAGGGGTTGGACAGGCTAGATGCAGGAAGATTGTTCCCGATGTTGGGGAGGTCCAGGACAAGGGGTCACAGCTTAAGGATAAGGGGGAAATCCTTTAGGACCGAGATGAGAAGGAATTTTTTCACACAGAGAGTGGTGGGTCTCTGGAACTCTCTGCCACAGAGGGTAGTTGAGGCCAGTTCATTGGATATATTTAAGAGGGAGTTAGATGTGGCCCTTGTGGCTAAGGGGATTAGAGGGTATGGAGAGAAGGCAGGTACGGGATACTGAGTTGGATGATCAGCCATGATCATATTGAATGGCGGTGCAGGCTCGAAGGGCCGAATGGCCTACTTCTGCACCTAATTTCTATGTTCGATGTTTCTATGTCTATTGTCCAAAAGTGAGTTGGATGATCAGCCATGATCATATTGAATGGCGGTGCAGGCTTGAAGGGCCGAATGGCCTATTCCTGCACCTAATTTCTATGTTTCTATGTCTATGTGGCAACAGCCTCCTCACCTGTAGTCACCGGAAAAAATCACCTAAGTGGGACAGGGGCTGAAAGCCCCAGAGCCTAGTGGGATCAATCTCAGGTTATTGAGAGCAGCAAGAGAGGAGATTGCAGAAGCCTTGATAAAGATTATTGCATCTTCTCCAGCCACAGGCAATATGTCAGAGGATTGGAGAAAAGGCAATATTTTTCCTTTCTTGAGGAAGGGAAATAAAGAGAATCAATGGAATTATAGGCCAGATGGCCTCCGTCAGTGGTAGGGAAGATATTGGAGAAGATTCTTCTTGATTGGCTTTGGAAAAGAATGGGTTAATTAGGGTCAGTCAGCATGGCTTTGTTCATGGCAGGTCATGTCCTACACTCAATTGAGTTTTTAAGGAGATGAATGAAGATGATGTTCGAGTGTAAGGTCATAGTTGTTGTCCACTTGGATTGTAGTGAGGCAGAAGGTTATGGTGGAAGGACAATATTCTGGCTAAAGGGCTGTGACCAGTGAATTTCAACAAAAATTTGTGCTAGGACCTGTTTTAGTCAATTCAAGTCAAGTTTATTTGTTACATACACATACACGATGTGCAGTGAAATGAAAGTAGCAATGCCTGGGATTGTGCAAAAAACTACAGAACAGAATAGAACAGGATCAGTATTTACATATTAGAAAAAAAAGCAGCAATTTAAAAAAGATGCAACACAGCAGTAAATTAGTACAATAAATGAGTCCCTGGTGAGATAAGAGTTTTCAGTCCTAATGGCCTGTGGGAAGAAACTCCGTCTCATCCTCTCTGTTTTCACAGCATGACAGCGGAGGTGTTTGCCTGACCGGAGCAGCTGGAACAGCTGGGGTGGTAGGGGTTCCCCATAATGTTGCTGGCTCTGGATCTGCTGTAGAGTTACTGCAGGGGGGCGAGTGTAGTTCCCATAGTGCGTTCAGCCGAACGCACTACTCTCTGCAGAGCCTTCTTGTCCTGGGAAGAACAGTTCCCAAACCAGATTGAGATGTTGCCGGACAAGATGCTTTCCACAGCCCCAGAGTAGAAGCACTGATGGATCCTCAGAGAGACTCTGAATTTCCTCAGCTGCCTGAGGTGGTAAAGGCGATCTCTTGCCTTACTCACCAATGCGGCAGCGTGTGTTGTCCATGTCAGATCCTCTGTGATGTGGACTCTCAGGTATTTAAAGCAGCTCACCCTGGCCACAGTAGTCCCATTTGTCTCCAGTGGCGTTATGTGATGTATATATAACTGACCTGCATGTTGTGAATGCAGATGGGCTGGTTAATAAGTTTGCAGATTACACCAAGATCGCTCAGGTGGCTGAATGTGAGGAAGGCTGTCAAGGTATCCAGCCCAGATATAGATTACCAGAAATGGACAGGGATATGGCAGATGTGTTTAATCTGAGCAAATGTGAAGTGTGGCACTGAGGGAGATGTAAGATGCATGTACGGGGAAAATATACAATTAATGGCAAGATTCTTAACAGGATTAATGCACAGCGGGATCTTGGGGTCCATGTCAATAACACTGTGAAAGTGGCAACAAATTTAGATACAGTGATAAAGAGGGTATATGGTATGCTTGCCTTCATTGCTCACATTGTTGAGTATAAAATAGAGACACAAGGAACTGCAGATACTGCTTTACAAACTGCTAGAGTAACTTGAGAGAGCAGCAGCAATCACAGAAGGGGAGCAGTGGGAAAGGCTATCACAGAAGTTCATCAGAGAGAGAAGAACTTCCTCAAAGTAGGCAGGCATTCAGTCTGATGAAGGGTCTTGACCCAAAACATCACCTATTGAATTTCTCCAGAGATGCTGCCTGACCCGCTGTTACCCCAGCGTTTTGTGTCTATCTTCGGTGTAAACCAGCATCTGCAATTCCTTCCTGCACTTCTTCAAAGTAGGCATATCTTGAGGAGATTTCTCAGTGGAGCAGTACAAATAGGATAAGGAAACTGCAGATGCTGGTTTACAAAAAAACAACACAAAGTGCTAGAGTAACTCAGTGGGTCATGCAGTATCCCTGGAGAACATGCCTGAAGAAGGGACCTGATCCAAAACATTGCGTATCCATGTCCTCCATCTGAGGTGCTACCTGACCCGCTGAGTTACTCAAACACTTTGTGTCTTTCATTGGGTATAAGAAGTTAGGATACAGCTTCATAGGACTTTGATTGGGCCATATTTGGAGTATTCTGCGCAGTCATCCAAGAAGCATGGCAAGACTTTTGAGAAGGTGCAGAGGAGGTTTACCAGAATGATGCCTGTATTAGGGGGGTACTAGCTACAGGAGGAGGTTGGACAGACTTTGATTGTTGTCTCTGGATGGCTGGAGTTTGAAGGGAGACTGGGTAGAAGTATTTAAAATTACCAGAGGCATACATAATCGGAATCTTTTCCTCAGGATGGAAATATCAATGTGCATAGCTTTATGGTGAGGGGGCAAAGAATAAAAGAGATGTACAGGGCATTGTTTTTATACAGAGGGTGGTGAGTGCCTGGAACATGTTGTCAGTTATGGAGGTGTTGGCAGATACAATAGTGGCATTTAAGAGACCTTTAGATAGGCACATGGATATGCAAGGAATGGAGGGATATAGATTATGTGCAGGCAGATAAGAATTGGTCTTGGCATTACGTTCAGCACAGACATGGTGGAACAAAGGGTCTATTCCTGTAAAGTAAAAGCTTCTTTATGTTAAGGGAAAAAGAGTAGCAAAGTCAAATGTGGGTCCCTTGAAGGTAGACACGGGTGAAATTATTATGGGCAACAAGGAAATGGCAGAAGAGTTGAATAGGTACTTTGGATCTGTCTTCACTAAGGAAGACACAAACAATCTTCCAGATGTACTGGAGGATAGAGGATCTAAGGGGGTAGAGGAACTGAAAGAAATTTTCATTAGGCAAGAAATAGTATTGGGTAGGCTAATGGGACTGAAGGATGATAAATCCCCTGGGCCTGATGGTCTGCATCCCAGGGTCCTCAGGGAGGTGGCTCTAGAAATAGTGGACGCATTGGTGATCATTTTCCAATGTTCAATAGATTCAGGATCAGTTCCTGTGGATTGGAGGATAGCTAATGTTATCCCGCTTTTCAAGACAGGAGCGAGAGAGAAAACGAGGAATTACAGACCAGTTAGCCTGACTTCGGTGGTGGGAAAGATGCTGGAGTCAATTATTAAAGAGGTAATAATGAGGCATTTGGATAGCAGTAAAATGATTATTCCAAGTCAACATGGATTTATGAAAGGGAAATCATGCTTGACTAATCTTCTGGAATCTTTTGAGGACGTGACAAGTAAAATGGATGAAGACTTTCAGAAAGCCTTTGATAAGGTCCCGCACGGGAGACTGGTGACTAAAGTTAGAGCACATGGTATTGGGGGTAGGGTTTTGACAAAGATAGAAAATTGGTTGGCAGACCGGAAGCAAAGAGTAGGAGTGAACGGGTCCTTTTCAGAATGGCAGGCAGTGGCGAGTGGAATGCCGCAAGGCTCGGTGTTGGGGCCACAACTGTTTACCATATATATTAATGATTTGGAAGAGGGAATTAGGAGCAACACTAGCAAGTTTGCGGATGACAAAAAGCTGGGTGGCAGTGTGAACTGTGAAGAGGATGTTAGGAGGTTGCTGGGTGACCTGGACAGGTTGAGTGAGTGGGCAGATGCGTGGCAGATGCAGTATAATATAGATAAATGTGAGGTTATCCACTTTGGCGGCAAAAACAATGAGGCAGATTATTATCTCAATGGGGTTAGGTTAGGTAGGGGGGAGGTGCAGCAAGACCTGGGTGTACTTGTACACTGGTCACTGAAAGTTGGCTTACAGGTACAGCAGGCAGTGAAGAAAGCTAATGGAATGTTGGCCTTAATAACAAGAGGATTTCAGTATAGGAGGAATGAGGTTATTCTGCAGTTGTATAGGGCTCTGGTGAGACCACATCTGGAGTATTGTGTACAGTTTTGGTCTCCTAATTTGAGGAAGGACATCCTTGTGAGTGCAGCGTAGGTTCTCGAGATTGATCCCTGGGGTAGCGGGACTGTCATATGAGGAAAGATTGTAAAGACTAAGCTTGTATTCACTGGAGCTTAGAAGGATGAGGGGGCATCTTATAGAAACATATAAAATTATAAAAGGATTGGACAAGCTAGATGCAGGGAACATGTTCCCAATGTTGGGAGAGTCCAGAACCAGGGTCCACAGTCTTAGAATAAAGGGGAGGTCATTTAAGACTGAGGTGAGAAAAAACGTTTTCACCCAGCGAGTTGTGAATTTATGGAATTCCCTGCCACAGAGGGCATTGGAGGCCAAACCACTGGATGGATTTAAGAGAGAGTTAGATAGAGCTCTAGCGGCTAGTGGAATCAAGGGATATGGGGAGAAGGCAGGCACGGCTTATTGATAAGAGATGATCAGCCATGATCACAATCGAACCAGTGGTGCTGGCTCGAAGGGCCGAATGGCCTCCTCCTGCACCTATTTTCTATGTTTCTATGTTTCAATGTTTCTAGAAGAGGAGGTTTCTGTACAGCCCCTGTACAACCACTTCTGAAGAACAGGATACACAACAATCCGCTTCCTTATTAATTAACCATAAACATTTTCCCTATAAATTGCATAAACAAATTAAAAGTATAAAATGTGATGTATTCTTATTTACGTAGAATGTGGGGAAAAATATTTTGGTGGCGTTTAAGGAAGTAGGTTAATTGTATTGTGTGTGCTTCAGAAGTGATATATTTGAAAATGAAACAAGAAGGCCAAATCTGAAAAATATATATTTAAAAACTTAGCTACAATACAGCTACTGGCCTACCTTAAGCTATCCGGCTACTTATAACTTCAAAGAATTGCTAAGAATTTTGTTAAACGTTAATTCCTTTTCATAAAACCATTTCTTCTCTCTCTAATCACGTTATGTTTTCGAGGTGGTCCAATATAACATTCTTAATAAATGGAAGGCAGCATTTTCCTAATAACTGACATTACTGTGGAAGAAAATATTAAAATCCTTTCTTACTTAATTTGATCGGAATTGAACAAGGTAATGAAAGGGTGTGTAGATGTGGCAATTGGCATCTCTTGTTGACCAGGTGCAGAAGAGGATCGTGAGAATGGGCAAAATAAGCTTTAGATGGGAATTACCTCTTGTCTGGGAATGATGAATGTAAACATAACAAAGATACGCCAGAGATAAGGGTTTCACCATGAAACGTTGCCTATGCCTTCGCTCCATAGATGCCTCCTGCACGATCCGCCTTAAAGGTGAGCTAGAAGAATGTCAAGATCCCCTTGTGTTATGTTTGACTTGTATTAACCATCTATTGATGAATACGATTGGCATAAACAAAAAGTTTTGTTATGACTAATTAAATAATTGGTACCCATGTAGTAGATAGTAATAACAGGACAAAGTATATTTTTGTATAGTTGTATCTAACAAAAACCAAAAGTTGTTTACTGCAATGGAATGGAAATGGAAGAACATTGGAACCATCAGGTCTCTTTATAGAGCTGGCTGTCCAGCCAAACTGAGCAATCGGGAGAGGAGGGAATTAGTCAAGGAGGTGATGGTAAGTTTGACAGAGCTCCAGAGTTCCTCTGTGGAGATGGAAGAACCTTCCCAAAGGACAACTATATCTGCAGCACTCCACCATCAGGCCTGCTTCAGAGCGTTCTGGACCTCATATTGAGGCGGAGGTTCACCTTCCAATTGGACAACGGCCCTAAGCACACAGCCAAAACAATGTAGGAGTGGCTTTGTGACAAGTCTGTGATTGTTCTTTAGTGGCCCAGCCAGAGCCCGGACTTGAACCCGATCGAACATCTCTGGAGGGACCGGAAAATAGCTGTGCATCGACGCACCCCATCCAACTTGACAGAGCTTGAGAGGATCTGCAGAGAAGAATGGGAGAAATTACCCAAATACAAGTGCGCCAAGCTTGTAGCATCATACCCAAGAAGAATTGAGGCTGTAATCGCTGCCAAAGATACCTGAACAAAGTGCTGAGTAAAATTTTTAATTACTTTGCAAATATTTCTAAACACCTGTTTTTGCTTTTTTATTATGGGATATTGTGTATAGATTGATGACAAAAAAAAAAGAATGTAATCCATTTTAGAATAAAGGGCCTGTCCCACTGTGGGGACCTAAATTGCGAGTTTAGAAGAGTTTGCACTCGACTGAAACTCACAGCATGGTCGACACGTGGTCCTAGGAGGTAATTGTTACTCTCCTTCATGCTCGAGGGAAGTTCCTGCATATTTGCAGCCTCAGTTTGGTCGATGAAAACTTTTCAGCATGCTGAAAAATTTTCTGCGAGTAAACATTGGTTGGCATGCTTCTTTTGAACTCATAGTGCAGTGGTAGTGGGTTCGCTATGTAGTTATAGGCAGTCGCCGTAGCCATAGGCAATCTCCTTTCCTGACCAGGCATTTTAATTGGCTCATTGAAGTTTTCAGAACCAAGGAAAACCGACCATTAATGTTAAATGCCCGCTAAATGTTATTAAAAGTTGTCTGGCTTCTTAAAAGTTTCTCCACTCCTGCCCCCCCTTTCTCTCCCTTTCTCTCCCTTTCTCTCCCTTCTCTCCCCTTCTGTCCCCTTCTCTCCCCCGCTCTCTAAAGGACATACCATACGTTGTGCCAGCCGTCTTTTACCTTTCTGTTCATCGCAGGTGTGAATTTGAGACAGCGCTCCCCCGCTTTCCCTGGCCCCCGCCTTTGCGATGTGTTTCTGTGTGTGTGTGTGCGTGTGCTAACGGTCGATCCAGCACGCAGTTTCATCGTTGACGGTCGATCCAGCTCGAGGTTTTTCAGGCAAGTGCCCTCGAGCTTGATGGTCGAAGACAGTTGCTGAAAAGTCACCTTAAGGCAGTATCATAACAAAATGTGGAAAAAGTGAAGGGGCCTAACAAAAAACAAAAGTTGTTTACTGCACAATATAACTGTCGGCAAATTCTGCTGTGAAGTCAGAGAATTGATGAGCAGTTTGATGCCATCTCTCCATGATATCGTGAAATGAAGTTTCTTGAAACAAACATACGAAGTCTCCGCTTTTCATTTTCCTTTAATTTCCCTCAAAATTAATTTCTTAATTAAGGCCTGTTTCATGCTGTAATTGTTATATGGTTATATGTTTCATGGAAGGGAAGTCAGGTTGATAATCCTAAATACCATGAAGGACACTCAAATGAAAAATGACATTCAAACCACTGTCACTATGACTATGCGTTTTAAGCTACAGGAATTGCAGAGTCATGCAGTTGAGTACCAAATTTGACCAATTAATTAAATCTAAAACTGGTGCACTTAATTGAAATAAAGGCAATGGCATGGTATGAGGGGCCAGTTGTCTAAAATAGATTAAATTGCATGTTTGTGGTGAGTAAGCAGTGGCAGACAACGAATTAAATATTTCATAATTCTCGCTGATTATGTATTATTTTGAAATTAAAGACTCTTTGGCAAAGGAACAAAACACTTACAATGAGGAATGAGAACAACATTTGAAATCAGTAAAGAAGTATTAAATTTTGTTAAACACAAAGAAAATATAACAAAATCTAAAAGACATTTGGACAGGGACATGGATAGGAATGGTTACGAGGGATATGAGCCAAATGTGGGCAGGTGGGACTCATGTAGATGGGGCATTTTGGTTGGTATGGGTAAGTTGGGCCGAAGGGCCTGTTTCAACACTGTATGATTATGACTCTAATCCATGAGTAGCAAAAATTATAAGCACAGATACTAAGAGTTTCTATAATCATCCAAAAGTGAGAATTTGGTCAAAGTAAACACTTAGAATCTAAAATTGGGGAAGTAAGGGGCTGACCCACTTGGGTGACCTAATTGGCGAGTTTAGAAGAGTTTGAAAAAATGACATGTTGAAGACCTCCTTCGACTATGAAGAAGACCACCTTCGACCTCCTTCGACCATGTTGAAGAGTAGCTTCGACTAGCTACGACTAGCTATGACTAACTCCGGGAAAATTGGACACCAAATAGTGGAGAGTGAAGACGACCTCCTTCGATCTCCTTCAACCTCCCTTCGACTATGATGAAGACTATCTACGACTACCTTCGACTACTTTCGACTACTCTCGATTTCCTCCGACTAAGATGCCGACCTACTACGACGTACTACAACTAAAACTACGAGTAAAAAAAGTATCAATTTTTTCCATGGCAACCTTTTTTTACTCGCGGGCATTTCTTAACATATTGAAAAAAAAGGTACGACCTAGCTGAGGCCTCGAGTACAAGGAGACCACTCTCGAGCATGAAGGAGAGTTACGAAGACCTCCTATGACTTTGTGTCGACCATTCTGCGAGTATGAGTCGAGGGCAAACTCACCAGACCTCGCGGATTAGGTCGCCCAAGTGGGACAGGCCCAAAAGGTCATAGGAGGTCTTCGTAACTCTCCTTCTGGTGAGAAGGAATGGGTGACCTACAGGTCGAGACCCTTCTTCAGACTGATGTCAGGAGAGTGGGCGGTACAGAGATAAAATGTAGTCGGAGACAGTACAACTGGTGGGAGAACTGGGAAATGGGAGGGGATGGAGAGAGAAGGAATGCAAGGGCTACTTAAAGTTAGAGAAGTCAATGTTCATAAGCTGCCCAAGCAAAATATGAGGTGCTGTTCTGCCAATTTGCGCTGGACCTCACTCCAACAATGGAGGCGGCCCAGGACAGAAAGGTCAGACTGGAAATGTGAGGGGGAGTTAAAATGCTGAGCAACCGAGAGATCAGGTAGGTTTAGGCGGATTGAGCGGAGGTGTTCAGCGAAACGATGGTCTTGCTGATATACAGAAGTCGCCGCCTGGAACAGTAGATGAGGTTAGACGGGGTGTAAGTGAACCTCTGCCTCACCTGGAAAGACTGTCTGGTGAGTTGAGGGGAGTTGAGGGGAGAGGTAAAGGGACAGGTGATGCGGGTGGGTTTGGATGCGAAGGGACGAGTTGACCAGGGAGTTGCAGAGGGAATGGTCTCTGCGGGATGCAGAAAGGGGTGGAGATGTGAAGATGTGGCTAGTAGTGGGTATCCCGTTGGAGGTGGCGAAAATGTCGAAGGATTAAGTGCTGTATGCGACGGCTGATGGGGTGGAAAGTGAGAGCAATGGAGACTCTGTCCTTGTTATGGGGGGAGGAGCAAAAGCGGAGCTGCAGGATATCGAGGAGACACTAGTGAGAGCCTCATCTATAATGGAAGTGGGGAACCCCCGTTCCCTAAAGAATGAGGACATCTCCAATGACTGGGTATGGAAATCCTCATCCTGGGCGCAGATGCGGCGTAGATGGAGGAATTGGCAGTAGGGGATAGAGTCTTTACAAGAAGCAGGGTGTGAAGAAGTGTAGTCTAGATAGCTGTGGGAGTCAGTGGGTTTGTAGTAGATGTTGGTCAATAGTCTGTCTGCTATGATCGATACGCTGAGATCTAGAAATGATAGGGAGATGTCGAAGATGTTCCGTGAATTTGAGTGCCGGATGGAAATTAGTCGTGAAGTTGATAAAGTGAGTGAGTTCTGCATGGGTGCAGGAGATAGCACCGATGCAGTCGTCAATGTAGCGGAGGTAGAGTTCGGGGATAGGGCCAGTGTGCACCTGGAACAGTAATTGTTCGATATAATCATGTGTAGTCTTTCCGCTGACTGGTTAGCACACAACAAAAAGCTTTACACTGTACCTCGGTACATCTATTGCCCAAGTAGACAATGACCAATTCATAAATGCTTTAGTGATCTGCACATCAACAAAGACTTGTTCTGTTCCCCAAACGTCCTGTGCACTGTGACATTTGGGGAACAACAATTGTAATTTAACAAATTACTATTTATCAAACAATTTCCTTGTCAAATGTCAGTTAATCTTTGACGATAGGGCATAATACAATTTATTTTGTACAGATTATTCGGTTCTAGGGCCTCAGATATTTACCAAACAAATAGATTGGCATATAATCAATCTTATGACCCAAATATTATTCCATAAATGCTTGTTCAAGTAAAGGATCGTCTACATGGGAATGGGGAGTTAAATGGGGAGTCTTTTGTGGAAAATATGTCTTGTAAAAGCAAAATAAATAAACCCATAAAACCTTTACGGTCATGGGTATTTTGCTCATTTCTTCATCTACTTCATATTTCTGTTTTACTCATATTTGTTTTGCAATTAAAGTTGAGGGAAAAGAAATAATGCAATGTACGTCATATCAGTTGGGAAATAACTGGCAAATGTATTTATTATTGTAGAAGAATGTATTGATGTTACATGTTACAATACATTTTGTTGTTTCTATCTTAAATATTCATATTATACCATATATTGTTCATAAAGGGGAATTATATATATATATACTGAATAGATATATACTAAGTAGTGTTTGTTTTCTTTTTCTTTTTTTTTTGTTTTTTTTTTCTTTGACTTTTTATCTTTTTTTATTATTCAAACACAATCATTTTCTTTCTTTTTTTTTTCGATTTAAAGTCTATTCCTTTTTTCTTATTCTTTCTTTATTTCTAAAAAACAGAAGATAATAATAGCGAATATGATAGTTGTACATTTACTGAATTACTTTGGTATTTGTAAATTTGTTTTACTACTTGGAAATTACTACATCTAATAAAAATATTATTAACAGAAGAATGTATTGAAATCTATAGTCAATTGGGCTGTTTTAAATTAGTATCCTTCTACACATTTCACACAGGTGACCACACATTTCACTGTGCCAACTGGTACATGTGACAAATAAATGTATCTCGTATCTTCTATCTTGTATCTATCTCTGAAACAGGTTTCCTGCTTTTTAGTTACACGTTCATATCTTGCTGCTTTATTGTCTGTCTGATATCACTCAGTGCTTCCTGTTTTCAGTCTGTACCCCTGTCATAGGAAATGTGGCATAAAAGCAGCATTTCATCCATAGAAGAAAAACCAAAAACATGATTTATTTCACTAGTAGTTTCAGATTGCCACATTCTCATTTTAATTTGTGCGATGGTTCAGGAAAAATCAAACTGTACTGATATAGCTTTCAGTTCCGCAGCTTTGGGTTGATATTAGTCATAACGAAAGTCCAATTGATTTCCTTCAATACAATTAATTTTGCAATCCTCCAATAATCGACTGTATTGCTACTGTGGCTCTGGTATAAATGAAGCAGACTCATAGGTCCAAGTCTAAACAAGGCTCATTCAGCTGGTGCAGTGGACCCTGTTATTGAACACCGAGCACAATTGCACTTGGACATCTGTCAGAGTAAGTATTTAACAATGTTTTGAATTTGTCAAATGTAACTTTTGATATATTCTTGATTGTTTGAATTTGATTTGATTATCTGTTTTGTTTGAATTTTCTCCACAATTACAAGCATCTTTTTTCTAAAAACATTATTTCAGTGCTTTCACTGTCAATCTTTGCTAGGGTCAATGGATAATTGTTTTTTACCACTATAAATTGTTGATTACTGGTTTACAAGAAAATTAACATACAGCTTGAAACATTGCACATTATCCAACCTGCTTTCCATCTGAACAGAACTGCTTATATGACTTTTCTTCTTTTTGTAGCTTAGTTTACAAATAATAAATAACATTTATTTATTACTATAATTCAGTTTTATATGCAATATATTTCTTTAAATTAACAATACAAGTTGTTAGAAGATAATCATGAGTGTGCAGTATTGAATGGAACTGGATCTGAAGTGAGCTGATATTTTAATTATCACTATTTCAATTTTTTGTATGCATATATTTTGTACAATCCTATTTCGATACACTCCAACTGTGAGAAAATAGACGCGACCTATTCCGGACTTTGGCTTTCAATGATGGTAGATTAAAAACTTTCTTTGTGCTATTAACACTCAGAAAGACCAGAGGAAGGAATGGAAATAGTTGAAGTATGAAAAAGTAACATATTGTTCTTTATGTATGTCTTTCCCTTATAAATTTCATTTTAGTCTCTACCCCATGACCATTTGTAATGATGGACTCCATGGTGTATTACTTTTTATTAGAACCAAATTCCTTCTTGGGTCCCTTTCAGTAAGACTTGGTTTATATTTCCCACGTTTTTAGAGAGATACAGTACAGATAGGTGCCCTTTGGTTCTCTAAGTCCACATTGACCATCAGCCAACCATTTACACTAATCTAATTCAACTTTATTCTCCTCATATTGCCATCGATTCCCCAAGATTTATCACTCGCCCACACTCTGAGCAATTTACAATGGCCAATTAACCCACCGACCCAGTTATCTTTGGGATGGGAGTTGGGGGGCTTCCACGTTCTCCTTGTGACCGTGTGGCTTCATTCATGTACTTAGGTATCCTCACACATCCCAAGGACATGAGGGTATGTGGGATAATTGGCCACTGTAAAACTGGCCCTAATGGGAGTGGATGAGATAATAGGATAATATAGAATTAGTGTGCATGGGTGATTATTAGTCGGTGAGGAATCAGTGGGCTGAAGGACCTGTTTCCATGCTGCATCTCTAAACTAAACATATGTTCAAGAAGGAAATGCAGATGCTGGAGAATCAAAGGTAGACAAAATTGCTGGAGAAACTCAGCGGGTGCGGCAACATCTAAGGAGCGAAGAAAATAGGCAACGTTTCGGGCCGAAAAACTAAACACAGGCCGCACCTGCTGTGCTACACTGTGGCAACAGCAAAAACTTGCAGCATATCAACAGAGAACACTGCGAGGTCAGTTTTAATGCATTGTTAGGTTTAGGTATAGTTTACTCACACATGTACTGAGGTACAGTTAAAAGCTTTTTTATTGTGTGCTATCCAGTCAACGGAAAGATTATACATGATTATAATCAAGCCGTCCATAGTGTACGGATACAGGATAAAGGGAATAATGCTTAGTGCAAGTTAAAGTCCAGTGAAGTCCGATTAGAGATATTCAGTCTTGAATTAGAAACATAGAAGCATAGAAAAATAGTTGCAGGAGCAGGCCATTCGGCCCTTCGAGCCAGTACTGGCTGATCATCTAAAATCAGTACCCCATTCCTGTGTTTTCCCCATATCCCTTGACTCCTTTAGCACTCAGAGCTAAATCTAACTCTCTTTTGAAATCATCCAATGAATTGGCCTCCACTGTTTCTGTGGCAGAGAATTCCACAGAGTCACAACTCTCTGGGTGAAAAAATGTTTCCTCATCTCAGTCCTAAATGGCCTATCCCTTATTCTTTAAACTGTGACCCCTGGTTCTGGATTCCCCCAACATCAGGAACAATTTTACTGCATCTAGCCTGTCCAATCCTTTAAGAATTTTATATGTTTCTATACGATTCCCTCTCATCCTTCTCAATTCCAGTGAATACTAGCTCTGTTGACCCATTCTTTCAACATATGGTAGTCCCACCATCCCGGGAATGAACCTGGTGAACCTACGCTGCACTTCCTCAATACCAATAATGTCCTTCCTCAAATTAGGAGACCAAAATTGCACCCAATACTCCAGGTGCGGTCTCACCAGAGCCCTGTACAACTGCAGTAGGACCTCCTTGCTCCTAAACTCAAATCCTCTCACAATGAAGGACAATATGTCATTAGCTTTATTCACTGCCTGCTGTCCATGTATGCTTACTTTCAGTGACTGATGTACAAGCATGCCCAAGTTTCATTGCTCCTCGCCTTTTCCTAATCTGACACCATTCAGATAATAATCTGCTTTCCTGTTCTTACCATCAAAGTGGATAACCTCCATTTATCCACATTATACTGCATCTGCCATGCATCTGCCCACTCGCCCAACATAGCCAAGTCACCCTGCAGCCTTATAGCATCCTCATCACAGCTCATACTGCCACCCAGCTTTGTATCATCTGCAAACTTGGAGATGTCATATTTAATTCCCTTGTCTAAATCGTGAAATGTATGTTGTAAATAGCTGGCGTCCCAGCTCTGAGGCTTGCGCCACCCAACTAGTCACTGCCTGCCATTCTGAAAAGACCCGTTAATTCCTACTCTTTGCTTCCTGTCAGCCATCCAGTTCACTATCCATGTCAATACCCTACACCCAATACCATGTGCGCCAATTTTGCACACTAAGCTCTTGTCAAAGGTTTTTTGAAAGTCCAGATACACCACATCCGCTGGCTCTCCCTTATCCATTCTACTTGTTACATCCTCAAAAAATTCCAGAAGATTAGTCAAGCGTGATTTTCCCTTCAAACATCCATGCTGAATTAGGTAGATTGTAACTCAGGACTGGTCGCTGGTTGATGGTCGGATGGTTCAATTGCCTGATAACAGCTGGGAAGAAACTGTCCCTGAATCTGGAGGTCTGTGTATCCACACTTCTGTAACACTTGCCTGAGGGGAGAGAGCACAAGACGGAGTGCCTGGGTTGGGACCCCTCCTTGATTATGCTAGTGGCCTTGCCAAGGCAGCCTGAGCAGTAGATGGAGACAATGGAAGGGAGGTTGATTTGCATGATAGCATGGGTTGCATCTACAATTCTCTGCAATTTCTTGTGGTCTTGGAAGAAGCTGTTCCCAAGCCTTGCTGTGATGTATCCCGATAAAATGATTTCGATAGCACATATATCGAAGTTGGTGAGAGTTGTTGGGGACATGCTGAACATCCTAGGACTTTTAAGGAAGTAGAGGCATTGGTTCATGGCTATTGGTTCGATATGGCTAGCCCAGGACAAGTGACTGGTGTATTTACTCCTCAGAACTTGAAGCTTTCAACGATCTTTACTTCGGCACCGCCAATGTATATCAGGGGATGTGTACCACTTTGCTTCCTTAAATCAATTGTTATCTCCTTTGGCTCGTTGACATTGATGGAAAGGTTGTTGTATTAAGACAGATTAGGAAAAGTGAATCATATGTCAAAAGTCTGCTTACCCACCATACCACCTCCAGGTCCCTCAGATCGGCCGACTTGGGGTTACTGAACATCCTAGGTTGTTAGGTCTAGGTCTAGGCATAAGCTCAGGGGCGACCGACCGCGCCTTTGCGGTTGCAGCTCCTAGACTGTGGAACAGCATCCCTCTTCCCATCAGAACTGCCCCATCCATCGACTCCTTTAAGTCAAGACTTAAAACTCATCTCTACTCCCAAGCCTTTCTTGACGTCATCTAAGCGAAAGTTATATGTATGTAGCGATGTTTGTATTTAATCTATGAACCACTGTTGTATAACGTTAGTCCCTCCACCAATGTAAAGCACTTTGGCCAACGAGAGTTGTTTTTTAAATGTGCTATATAAATAAAAGTGACTTGACTTGACTTCAGGCCTCGCCTGCATCATTGTTTTCCGTTATCTGTTAATGGTGGCTGCGTCACTTGCTCTGGAGTTATTATGATCAAACATGTCTTTTTCTTCCTTTCAGGTCTCCAAATCCAGGCTTTGGTTCATTAGTTTAATCTTTCTTCAGCTGGTTTGACATCAAATGTTATTTTTATAAAATTAAGAACCTTTACTATGTTAAGAGGAAGTTGTTGTTTTTATTACTCAATTTCGTTTTCTCAAAATGGAATTCAAGAAATTCAAAATCACTTTGTACTTCTGAATATATTAGTCATACCAATCTATTTACAAAATACACTTTAAGGAGCTTCTTTAAGTAAGTAAGTAAGTCTATTGGCCAAGTATTCACATACAATGTTTCATTTCTGCTTTTTCAATTTTCTTCCTTGAACTGCTTCCCCTTGCGTCATTGGCTACGTTGGATTATAACTGACGAGCCATCCATGTGCTGATTTCCCTACTGTATATAGTCTTAATCCATCAATGTGTGAGTCATATGTAAGTAATAAGAGCATTGGCTAATGATTTATTGTGACAACTGATTGGCCTCTCTCTGAGGCCAGTTTTAATAGTGCCACTGGAGACCATTGGGGATTGCTCCCATCTTCAAACTAAAGATATCCAATGACTCACATTTGTTGTTTTGACCTGTTGAATCCAAAAAAGCATAAATCGACAGAAGAATTCATCAATACTATGTACAGTATGGGTTTATATCCTAAAATAACCAGACCTAGTAGAATTACTTCTCATTGTGCAACATTAATAAGACAACCTATTCACAAACATTATGGAAAACAATACTGTAAGCAGATTAGGGAAAATAAATCATAGACACTGTAAGAAAATGTAAAAGCAAATCCTCTACTGATTGGAATGATATCGATATGATTGTAATAAAAAACGTTATTGAAGAAATTGCAGAACCACTAACTCATTGTAACTTGTCTTTTCAATCCGGTAAATTTCCAAACAAAATGAAAAAAGCAAAAGTAATACCATTATATAAAACAGGGAATAGACAGCATCTCACAAATTACAGGCCTGTTTCTTTACTCTCCCAATTCTCCAAGATCCTTGAAAAACTTTTTTACAGAAAGACTTGACAATTTCATTGAAAAACATAAGCTTTAGTCAACAGTCAATATGGATTCCGGACAGACAGATCAACATCTATGGCACTAATGGAACTAATCGAGGAAATTACAAATTGCATAGATAATAAAAAACCTGCAGTGGGAATATTCATAGACTTAAAAAAAGCATTTGATACCGAAAATCACAACATTTTACTCATGAAACTAGATCGGTATGGCATTAGAGGGGTTGGATTAGATTGGGTGAGAAGCTATTTAAGAAACGGGCAACAATTTGTAGAAATAAGTGAACATAAATCAACTTACATGGACATAACTTGTGGAGTGCCTCAAGGGTCTGTGTTAGGTCCAAAGCTTTTCATAATATACATTAACGACATATGCAGAGTATCAAATATACTGAAATTGATTATATTTGCCGATGATACAAATATTATTTGTTCCGGTGACAATTTGAAGCAGCTTTTCGAGGTCATCACATCAGAAATGAATAAATTAAAAACGTGGTTTGATGTCAACAAATTGTATCTAAATTTAAGCAAAACAAAGATTATGCTATTAGGAAAACATATGAAAGTATATGAAAATACATTTCTTGTTGTGATCTTAGACCACAAGATCTACTGGAAACCACATATAAACCACGTCAAAGCAAAACTGGCAAAGTCTATAGCAATATTGGGAAAATCAAGACACATTCTGGACCACAAATCATTACATACTCTGTATAATACACTCATATTGCCATATCTGAGTTACTGTGTGGAGATATAGGGTAACACCTACAAAACCAACCTACAGCCATTATGCACATTACAAAAAAGAGCAATAAGAATTATCAATAATGTTGGATGTCTTGAACATACCAATTTATTATTCCTAAAGTCATGTACACTGAAGTTCACCGATCTGGTTAAATTTAAGACTGCAGAAATCATGTACAAAGCAAGAAATAATTTACTTCCAGGAAATATACAAAAACTGTTCATGGAAAGACAGGGTGGGTATAATTTGAGAGGGGAACATAACTAAAAAAAAACTCAATGTCAGAACAACTCTTAAAAGTATGTGCATAGCAATCTGTGGGGTGAATTTGTGGAATGGTCTGGAACAGGAGATAAAACTTAGCACCAACATAATTCAGTTTAAAAAGATATACAAAAACACTTTTTTTTAAAGGATATCGGGATGAGGATAGGTGATTGTGAGTGGGATATTTGTCATACTGAGTGTATTGGGAAGGGTGATTATAGGGTGATGGGTTGTATATATGACTAAGAGATACTATTTAGTCTATGAGGGTTTTTTATTTTCTTTTTTCTTTTTTTCTCTCTTTTTTGTATGGCTTTGTAAATATTTGATTAGTGTATAAATGTAAATAATTTGGTGTACACATAGCTGCTGGTGTACATATGGTGTACATATAACTGCTAAATTTGTATAAGATATTTATATGCAGTTGAATAAGGGGAGAGAATTAATAAGCATTGGCTTCTTCCTGCTCCTTTTCGGACACATACAATTTCATTTACTTATAGATATTGTTTATGACACTTTATAAATATTTTTGTTGTGTTTTTTGTATGCTGGTTCATACTTTCATTATCCTGTTCAAAATAAAGAATAAAGTAACTGCAGTGGGTCATTGTTGCTTGCTTGAATGGATTTAGTGCATTCCATAATCAGCCTCCCAAAGGTCTTCATGATGGTGAATGTCAAGGCCACTGGACGGTAGGCTTAAGATCCTGCATTTCTTCGATACCGGGATGATAGTGGTATTCATGATACAAGTGGGTACCTCAGAACAGAGTAGAGAGAGATTGAAGATATCTATGAATACACTCTTGATGGTTCACACAGTTGGTAGGGACAGCACTTCATAGTCAGATATACCTGGTTTTGCTGTTCCATGAATTTCAAAATTGAAGTCCATCCATTTTTTTGATATTTTCAGTGTTAGATGGACCAACAGCACCAGGAGACTTTTATTTTATCTAATGATGAACTAAAAATCACAGGTTACCATAAAGCAGAAGGAGAAGGTGCAAAAATATAATTACCTAGCTGTAAAGTTGAAGGTTCAGCAAACGACTCATTGGATAGCTTTAGTTTGAAGATGTCCCCAATGTGCTCCAGTGACACTATTAAAACTGGCCTCAGAGAGAGGCCAATCAGTGGTCACAATAAATCATTAGCCAATGCTCTTATTACTTACATATGATTCACACATTGATGGATTAAGACTATATACAGTAGGAAAATCAGCACATGGATCTAAGAGTGGATGGCTCGTCAGTTATAATCCAACGTAGCCGATGACTCAAGGGGAAGCAGTTCAAGGAAGAAAAGACAACATTGAAAAAGCAGAAATGAAACGTTGTATGTGAATACTTGGCCAATAAACTTACTTACTTACTTAAAGAAGCTCCTTAAAGTGTATTTTGTAAATAGATTGGTATGACTAATGTATTCAGAAGTGCAAAGTGATCTTGAATTTCTTGATTTTCTATTTTGAGAAAACGAAATTGAGTAATAAAAACAACAACTTCCTCTTAACATAGTATAGGTTCTTAATTTTATAAAAACAACATTTGATGTCAAACCAGCTGAAGAAAGATTAAACTAATGAACCAAAGCCTGGATTTGGAGACCTGAAAGGAAGAAAAAGACATGTTTGATAATGATAACTCCAGAACAAGTGATGCAGCCGCCATTAACAGATGAAGGATAACAAACAATACAATACAATACAATACCGTTTATTTGTCATTTGAACCTCACATGAAGTTCAAACGAAATTTTGTTTCTGCAGTCATACAACAAGAAAAGAACCAAGGCACACACCAACACAATTTACACAAACATCCATCACAGTGAATCTCCTCTTCACTGTGATGGAAGGCAAAGTCTTGTCTCTCCCCTGTTCTCCATTTCTCTCCCGATGTCAAAGTCAAAGTCAAAGCCCCCGGCGGGCGCTAGCAAGTCCCGCGGTCATTTAAAGCTGTGCCTGGCGATGTAAGGCCCGCTCCGGGTCTTGATGTTAGAGCCCCCGGCGGGCGCTAGCAAGTCCCGTGGCCGTTTAAGCTGTGCCGGGCGATGTAAGGCCCTTCTCCAGGTCACTTTCAACCACACAATTCGGGCGGGAGAATTTGCCGTTGCGGGATCTCCGAAAAGCCCCGCCCCCCAACACATACACAGTTAAAAACCCACTACAAACTATACCCTCAACGGGACAAAAACATTAAAAAAAGACAGATGGACTGCATAGGCCGCTGCGACGTCAGTCGCGCCACCAACAATGATGCAGGCGAGGCCTGAAGTCAAGTCAAGTCACTTTTATTTATATAGCACATTTAAAAAACAACTCTCGTTGGCCAAAGTGCTTTACATTGGTGGAGGGACCAACGTTATACAACAGTGGTTCATAGATTAAATACAAACATCGCTACATACATATAGCCCTCGCTCAGATGACGCCAAGAAAGGCTTGGGAGTAGAGATGAGTTATAAGTCTCTACTTAAAGGAGTCAATGGAGGGGGCAATTCTGATGGGAAGAGGGATGCTGTTCCACAGTCTAGGAGCTGCAACCGCAAAGGCGCCCCTGAGCTTATCCCCAGACTGTTCAGTGACCCCAAGTCGGCCGATCTGAGGGACCTGGAGGTAGTGTGGTGGGTAAGCAGACTTTTGATGGAGGTGGGGGCAAGTCCATTAAGGGCTTTGTAGACATAAAGGAGGATCTTGAAATTTATTCGGAACCGCACAGGGAGCCAGTGGAGAGAGGCCAGGATCGGGGTGATGTGGTCCCTTTTTCGGGTGCCCGTCAGGAGTCTCTCTGCGGCGTTTTGGACCAGTTGCAGGCGGGACAGGAAAGATTGGCTGATGCCAGTGTAGAGGGAGTTGCAGTGATGGAGGCGGGAGGAGATAAATGTGTGGATGACCTTCTCGAAGTCATCAAACTGGAGGAAATGTTTTATTTTAGCTATCGTCATGAAGCTGAATGAAGCTAACTTTTACCACGGCATTGACTTGTTTGTCAAATTCCAATGCTGAGTCAAATATCATGCCAAGGTTTTTGACGTGAGGTTTGAGTAGTGGGGTAAGGCTTCCAAGACTGCCTGCTATCATTTTGAGTCCGAGGGGCTGAGAAGGATGACCTCAGACTTACTTTTGTTTAGTTGGAGGAAGTTCTGGGCCATCCAACACTTTATATCCTCGAGGCAGAGAATAAGGTTAAGCAGATTTGATTTGTTTTTGAGCTTCAGGGGGAGATAGAGTTGTGTATCGCCTGTGTAGCAATGGAAGGAAATGCCATGCCTTTGAATGACTTGGCCTAAGGGGAGCATATACAGGGAGAAGAGAATGGAGCCAAGGATGGAACCTTGTGGAACTCCACAGCAGAGGCTAGCTGACAAGGAGTAAGAGTTGCCTATGTTAGTAGAGAAACTCTACTGGAATCTGAGGAAAGGCATTCCATAGAGGGAGTACAGAGAAGGTTCATCAGACTGATTCCTGGGATGGCAGGACTTCCATATGAAGACAGACTGGATAGACTCAGCTTGTACTCGCTGGAATTTAGAAGATTGAGGGGGGATCTTATAGAGGCTTACAAAATTCTTAAGGGGTTGGACAGGCTAGATGCAAGAAACGTGTTCCCGATGTTGGGGAAGTCCAGAACAAGGGGTCACAGTTTAAGGATCAGGGGGAAGTCTTTTAGGACCGAGATAAGAAAATCATTTTTCACACAGAGAGTGGTGAATCTCTGGAATTCTCTGCCACGGTAGTTGAGGCCAGTTCGTTGGCTATATTTAAGAGGGAGTTAGATGTGGCCCTTGTGGCTAAAGGGATCAGAGGGTATGGAGGGAAGGCAGGTACAGGTTACTGAGTTGGATGATCAGCCATGATCATATTGAATGGCGATGCAGGCTCGAAGGGCTGAATGGCCTACTCCTGCACCTATTTTATGTTTCTTTGTTTCTAACTCCTACCTTTGAGGTAGGAGATGAACCAGCTCAGGGCAGTGCCAGTGAGGTAGGAGATGAACCAGTTCAGGGCTGAATGAGATAAATGCGAGGATATCAGTGGCCTGGAGGTAGTAGAGGTGGTTAACGTAAAGATGACATCGAGGAAGGTAATGAATGAACCATAGGATGTATAAACCTACTGTAACCAATCTATAAGCAGCACATACATATGTCCAAACAATATACTGTACATAGAAGTAACCATCCTACAGTCCTTCTGCAAGTATTTTCCATTGTGCAGTTAAATAATATACAGTATATTAAAACACATCATGCAGCTCGTATCTAGACATCCAGAAGGTGATGTGGATGGTCAGCATTAGCAAAAATATGCATTATCGCCGTCCGGAACATCATGTCCAGAATATCCTTCACATTCTCATTACTACCAAGGAAGGCATTTGATGCTGGTTCAATGATTGTGCAGAATGTCATATCAGAAACTGCACAGTCCGTTATATATCTCATGCAACAGACAGCTAAATAACCTCACAACCAATGAAGATGATTAGAGCTACACAGTTTTCCCAGCTTTAGTGGGGAATAGTTGTGAATAATTAAACAACTGACTAGAGGAGAAGGTTCCAAGAACATCCCCATCTCAGCAATCAGTGCAGAGGGAGCAAGTGAGTGCTAAAGACTGTATCCAGACGTGGAGCCGACAGACAAGAAGCCGAAGCAAAGAAGTCGAAGCCAAAGAACGGAATGGAAACGAGGCTGAAACGCCAATAATCCGAAAAAGTCCGAAGACGAAACGCCTACTAACCAAAAGGATGGGACGCTTAAATGCAAACTAACCAAAAGGGCAGGACGTCTAAATCCCAAGGAACCGAAAAGCTGCGTCACCTAAAACCAAACTTACCGAATGGCCGCTCTGTCGAAACGCCACCTACCCGAAAGGCGGTGACGCCTACAGGCCAAAGGACTGACTGGCGCTCAACAGAAAAGTCCAATCACGGACTTGACGTTGCCGGGGAGCGGGATTTGTCAGCGATTGGTCCAGCCCCCGCGTCCATCACATCACTGTAAAGGCATGAACATTGTCCCAAACCTCCGCTCCACCCGACCCGCAGCCCGCGGAGGGTGGCTGTGGGAGAGTGGGGGCTGCAAATCTTCGGCCACTTTCAACTTGGTGCTTGGATTCAGATTGCTAAGTCACCTATGACTTGTGTGGGAAAATGAACCCCATGCTCCCGTCTCCCCCATCTTTCTCCCCTCTTCTCTCTCTCCCCCTCTCTCAAGTGCCTCGCAAGTTTCTTGACGACCACCACAGCGGAAGCTGTGGGGAGCAGATCAATCTCCAACCAGTTATCCCACTTCAACCAAGGCCAAGTATTGGTTGCCATCCAAGTCGAAAATATCATTAGCATAGACCATGGCAACACAGTCTTTTGATGAATAATTGCTCTATTGTTGATAGAAAACAGTGAGATACATCCAAATTTCCTCCAACTCGTTACTGAAATCTTCATCGAATTCCAGCTTATTACTTCAAACATTAGAAAACTCCTCGTGTCTCCATTACACTTCGTATGATCTCTTTTAAGGCTCGCATGGTCGAAGGGTTAATCCTCTCTCTACTCGCTCCAAACTACACTAAAATCTAAACTTCCGCGCAAGCATCTTAGCTCCAAACACGCTCAAAAACACGTCATAAATCCACAATATAACGGGCAGTCTAAAATTTAAAGGCACATGCCATCATCAATGACATGCAAAACAGGCCAAATGGCCACTACACTATCTTACTCCACTCTATGATCTTTGGTTGGTAGTGTGCTGTTTCCAAGCCAACAAAGGCAGCAGCAGATGGGACTTCAAGGTCAGTTTGGGGACACTCACTCCTTATCTCCCAGTCAACCCAAGCAAGAATTAACAAGGCAGAGACAGCTTAATTATCCTGCAGCTCATTTTATTCAAGAATGTAACGGTGGTGGGGGGCACTTGGCTAAGAGAGAGAAGTGCCCTACCTTTGGTCAAGTTTGCCATGGGTGTAAGAGGCGAAATCATTTCAGGAGATGTTGCAGATCTCAACCTCACAAAGGGCAAACATAAAGCATGCAGAAGTAATGCATATATAAAGCTATAAAAAGCATCTACAGTAAAGCAATGGAGGATATACTGCAAGTAATATAAATAAGTAATATAAGATAATATAAATAAGTAATATAAGATAATATCAGTAACGTGGTTATAGTTGATTGGAGTCCAACATCTGCATCGTATCATAATCCCCGCATCTAGCCACAGGTGACAAATCCCCTGCAAAATCCGTGCTGGTTGAGTCATCGCCTGCTACAAAACTCCCAATGGAGGCTGTGCCTGTGTAGACATCTCCTGTTGACAAATCCCCTGTGAAACCAGTGCTGGTTGAGTCGTCGCTTCCTAAGAAACTCCCGATTGAGGCCGTGACTGTGTCTCTTGTGAGGGGCTCGGTTGGAGGCCTGTACCGTACGCGGGCAGGATGGGTCAGCAAGCCTGTGGCTATATACGGGGATTACGTCGAGATGCTCTCTAATCTTGCACTCTAATCAACTATAACCGACGTTACTTATATTACTTGCAGTATATCCTTGCAGTATATCCTCCATTGCTTTACTGTAGATTATATATTTTTTTTATAGCTTTATATACATAGTACTTCTGCATGCTTTATGTTTGCCCTTTGGGCAAAAGCCCAAGAAGGGGGATGTAGATCAAACAGTATTGCTGATTTGATCCGTGTCTGGTTTTGCTGCAGATGACCTGATTCATAATCCATGTCAGGTTTTCCACACCACCACCTTGTGGCATGTGGGCAGCCATGATGCTTTTTAGTTTTTACCTACGATTCGGAGTCTACAGTACTCATTTTGATGGTCTCTGTATGTATTTAAATTAAAGTACTTGTAATGATATATAATGACTCTGTATCATAAATACTTTGCACATTCCCCACCACCGATGTCAGGCTAACTGGTCTATAATTCCCCTTTTCCTCGCTCCTGCCTTCTCAAGTTACAATCTCAAAAAATTCCAGAAGATTAGTCAAGCATGATTTCCCCTTCATAAATCCATGCTGACTTGGACCGATCATGTTACTGCTATCCAAATGTGCCGCTATTTCATCTTTTATAATTGACTCCAGCATCTTCCCCTACATCAACGTCAGGCTAGGTGGTCTATATTTCCCTATTTTCTTTCTTCCGCCTTTCTTAAAAGGTGGGATAACATTAGCTACGCTACAATGCACAGAAACTGATCCTGAATCTATAGAACATTGGAAAATGATCACCAATGCACCCACAATTTCTAGAGCCATTTCCATAAGTACCCTGGGATGCAGACCATCAGGCCCTGGGGATTCATCAGCCTTCAGTCCCATCAGTCTACCCAACACCATTTCCTGCCTAATGTGGATTTCCTTCAGTTCCTCCGTCACCCCAGATTCTCTGGCCACTAGTACATCAGGATGATTGTTTGTGTCATCATTAGTGAAGGCAGATCCAAAATACCTGTTCAACTCGTCTGCCATTTTCTTGTTCCCCATAATAAATTCACCTGTTTCTGTCTTCAAGGGACCCACATTTGTCTTAACTAATTTGTTCCTCTTTACATGTTAAATCTGGCCAAATAGACTTCTCCCCCAATACTTCTTCCTTAGTATGTTGGCACGGCTCTCAGTCAATAGAGGTTCTTCCTCATAACTAGTTTCCTTTTATCATTGAGTAACTTTCTTAGTAACTTTCTTAAGTGAAGTCTTGTTGTTCACAGTTCATCTTTCTTACTATTTCCAATGCCAACTCTCATGTTCCCTGAATAATTCTTCCATATTACCAAATCTTCCCAAGTTCCATCCTTCCCTGATATTCTCTGAATAATCCTTCCGATCTTTGGCGGCCTGTCTGGAGATGAGACAATAACAATACCAAGTTAATAATCAAACGTTAAATACTCCTATGTCAACATGGATTTATGAAAGGGAAATCATGCTTGACTAATCTCCTGGAATGTTTTGAGGATTTGACAAGTAAATTGGATGAAGGGGTGCCAGTGGATGTAGTGTATCTAGACTTTCATAAAGCCTTTGATAAGGTCCCACACGGTAGACTGGTGACTAAAATTAGAGCACATGGTCCCTTCCTTTCACTGAAGTCACTGAAATCGCTCCCACAAAATGACTAACGTCTAGCAAATTCACACCTTCCCACACAAATGTACATTTAATCTTTTCCAACCATTATTCAATCAATCTACTCAATTGCTCTATTCAATTGTTCGACTCAATCGCTCTATCCAATTGCGCTCTCAACTTTCTTATCAGCTCAATCACAATCACCTCATGCAACTCTCAGCCTGTAAACAAAGAATCTCCGGTTTCCCAAACTATGGCTCCGGTTCTTAATATTTACATTTTAGCAGCAATCTCTCCCACTCAGAACACTTTAAGTTCACACAGACAAATAAACCCAAACCACGCAAGTAAAACTATAATCAAACAAGAAATTATTCCCCCGATTACAAGTTTGAATAAACATCCTAATACAGATAAATTAATATCTCATATTTATAATACTCTTTTAGATAGTGATGTTCCGTGTGATGGAATTATATAGACAAGCATGGGAAAATATTCAGAGGCTAATTTAACTCATACTTTTGTAAATTGTATAAAAATCAAAATTTTCTGGACGCATAATTTTAGAATAATTTCTGAACTTGTTAATATCCAATTGGATCCCGACTCTAATAATATTAGGAATATGAGAACAAAGCCTAAAACTTACAACAAGCCAAAGAAACTTCCTTGATTATAGCATAATAACTGGGGAAAAAATAATATTAACATTTTGGTAAAAACCCATCAACCCCACAATTAAAATGGGGATATTGGAGATGTTGGAGACCTTACATGTGGAAAGAACTAGATTTGTGTTAATTGACAAACCAGAATTATTTGCTAGAATATGGTCTGCATTTATTGATTTTCTGAAAGGGTAAATTAGTCCAGCACGGAAGCCTGACTGAAACTTGAACCCAGGATTAGATAAATAGTTATGCTTTATAATCTACGGACCTATCGCCAAAGTTGTATTATTGGTAATTTATTCTATTTTTTAATTCTTTTTTTTCCTTTCTTCCTATCTATAAAAAAAATAAACAAATAGAAACTGTGTTAATATGTAATTGATAAACAAGGACCCCAGCTATTTTGATAACTGGGATCCCAACTATTAACAATATGTAATTGATAAACAAAATGTGTCTTGATTATGATATGCATATGCTTCTAATAAAAATATTATTTAAAAAAAATTATTACCCCGAATACAAGTAAACCAAGACTCACCCCAATATAAACTACAATCATCCACTTATAATGACGATGAATCACACACGATAATAAATCCTCCTCGTGGCGTACTTGGTCAACGGAACAGTTCCTCTCCTGACACAGCGATCGAAAGAGTATGAACCCTGATCGAACCACCATGAATCGGATTCTAACAATACTGCAATCCTGATTTAAACAGATACAAATATTTAATTCAAACGCACTTTACCCCAATTATCTGACACCCAAAAGTCCTTAAGCACTCACAGACAATACAAGTAGTGGTCCTTGATCTTAACACACACTAAATATTTATTACTCTAAATAATAATTTAACACATTAACGCACAGTTTACAAACACTCTATCTCAATGCCGTGTCGCGCTGTTATTAATCTGTGAACCTCTCCCTCTGATACCAAAGATTTCCCCCTTCCAACGGTACTCTTTGCTGAGGGGTACTACTTCTTCATTGACTACTTTTCCTCCTAAATTTTACTTCCCTCCTGCTAAGACTGGACTTCTATAGAGGGACCTCTATCCCCCCTCTCTAAGTTCTACAGAATTAGGGGTACCTCTCACATCCAGGTACGTTTCACCAAGTAAACCAGGTTCTCGTCTCTCAGTTACTCTTCGCTATCAGGTACTATTCAACAATCAATCAGAGAGTTACTATTCACTGTTGATCAGCCACTATTTGGAATCATGCAAACTCCGAAGTTCTATTTACATAGAATTCGAATTTTACCTTACGGGCAGAACTTCAATGGGAAATTCGGTATTTGGAAACTTTGATTCTGCAAATTTAAGTTTGCTCTCAGACCAATTAGTTTTGGCGCGTACAACTCAACCTACGCGGGCTGTCAAACTCAAATTTAATTGCCCAATGAAATCTCAAATGGACTACAGTATTCCTAGCCAATCTATACTCTAGCTACCAGGTCCAGTGCTTTTAGGAGATTCCTCGTCCGTCACACCAGGGAGGGATTCGGATATCTTCACACAGGCGTGGTCTCTAACCAACCTAGGTTTTACCTCTTCAAAAGGACTTCCTTTACACCTGCTTGACACTGGGTGTCAGTGCCCAGCCTCTTCGCGCTGGCAGTCGATGCCGAGTTTCGGAACGCACCTTTCCAATCAGCGCTCTTAGCACCTAAACCAGACTTGTTTTCAATACCCCACTAATTGGATACCAAATCTGGGGAAGGATGCACGTTTGGCTCTCGTTAAGCAGCTGCAGACTGCCAACTATGACCAATTTTCAGGCCTCTAGCCCAACCCCAGCAGGGCCCCTAACCCCACCCTGTTTTTATGGGCCTCTAACCCAAATGAGTGCTATCACCCCCCCCCCCCCTCACACATGCTTGCTAGACTCTGTTCTACGATCTCATTGGGACACTTTCCCAAGCCCACGAATGATCGTTCTGCTCCGAATAGCAAAGTGCCGAAAATCAATGCGAAAGCCGCACAGTGATGCCGATTTCCGCACTCGCGTTCGATACAGTTCAACACCCTTAATTGCAAACTTGTGTTTGGGGGTCCGGTGAGATCCCGGAGGAGCCCCCAATGTAAATAACTCAGAATGAGAAAGCTCCCCCCAGTCTAGTTTCAGTCAATAAAATACTGAGTCAAGCAATAAAATGCTGAGTCACTAAACTTTATTTTGGAAAACACAATTTCCCACTACTATACCTAATGAACGCGGGTACAATCCTTGTATCTGCTTGGTCTATTGAATTAGAAGGAGGAATAAGGAAATGGGTGTTAAGATATCAGAGTCGATGTATTTAACCGGTGGATCTAAATTTGTTTAACCCTTGATAGTAAAGTGGCTTCTATTATCAAGGTGGAAAGAAATTGTCCCTAGATTCGGCATTCCTAATTGGATTTATAATAAAATTGACAACATATGGAACTTGATTGATTAAATTTGAACAGCTTGGAATTCCACAGGAATTGGAATGGAATTGTGTTATTGACCACAAGCTGTGGAATGAGAAGGGTGAGACGGACCCTGAAACTTAAACCATTAAATTGAAGACAGAGACTGAATTTGGTTGAATTGAAACATTCTTCATGGTTTGCTTTAAATAAGCAGGGAAATCTGGACTGAACCCAGCCACAATTTATATGATAAACCATCATCAAATATACATTAAGGAATATTGTGTGAATATGGAGAGGGCTGATTAATGTTGATCCAAGGATAGTAACGAAACCTCGGGAGGTGAAGACTCATCAGACAGAAATTGTGAAGCTATGCCCACAAAACCTCAGGAAGCTTGATGAGATTCTGAGAGGAAACATTATCGTCTTGTTGTTGTTAATAGATGTAGAATGTAATAGTCACACATATGTATATCTGTTATCTGATTATCTAATTATTTGGTTATCAAAAATGATGGTTTATCGTATGTGATAAAAGGAAGGAATGTTAATTCTGGCCAAATTGGAGCAGCCAGGATACTAAAATTGAGTAAAGGCTTCTGTACTGCTCGGCCATTTTGGTCAATTTAAATGTGCCTTTTGCAGAACTGGGGCAAGCTGTTGAATGGTGCCAGTTTGTTTGTGGTCCAGGTAAGAGATGCAGGGAAAGAATAGGACATCTGCAGTTTCTTACAATTAGGTGTCAATTGCATGAAACGGATTGGGTGAATGCAAACCAGACATACACATTGTAAATATTGTTGCAAAGCTTTACTTTGCTAGATGTTGATTGGGTTAAGTGTTGAGCTTTGTCTGGGTTTCTTGAATATCCAGGCACATGTTGCGTAATTCATCTTTGTTAACTTGCATCTAGAAACTTTGTCAGATACATTGTATTAGTCACTGTTTATTGGGTTAGGGAACTGTCTATCATGTACTGTGTTAATCGATATCTGTTATTGGACTGTATAGAGGCCACCCCAATATGGTTCAGCCCCTCATGGTTCGGGGACCTATAAAGGTAGTTCCCACGGGGTCCTGTGTCGATCTTCTGGAAGAACGCTTGGGACTGCGTGACCAAGTGTCTCTGCTTGCACAAGGCTAGAAGGGGTTGGCCACGCAGATATAAAGATCGAACTCATGGTGGTTAGGTATAATAGTGGGGAACTGTTATTGTGTTTTCCAAATAAAGTTGTGCAAGTGCTTGACTCAGTGTTTTATTGACTGAAACTAGACTTGGGGGAAGCTTAGAAAGAGCTATTTACACACATACCTAAAGAAGCTTTTATTATCCTCCTTTATATTCTTGGCTGGCTTACCTCCATACCTCATCTTTTCCCCCCGAATTGCCTTTTTTGTTATCTTCTGGTGCACTTTAAAAGTTTCTCAATTCTCAGGCTTCCTGCTCATCTTTGCTACGTTATACTTCATCTTTTTTTATTTTTATACTATTCTTAACTTCCCTATTCAGCCACGTTCGCCCCTTACTCCCCTTAGAATCTTTCTTCATCTTCGGAATGAACTCACCCAGCACCTCTGTATTATTCCCAGAAATACCGGCCATTATTATTCCACTGTCATCCCTGCTAGGGTATCTTTCCAGTCAACTTTGGCCAGCACCTCCCTCATGCCTCCATAATCCCCTTTGTTCAACGGTAATACTGACACTTCTGATTTACCCTTCTCCCTCTCAAATTGTACATTAAAACTTATCATATTATGGTCACTACTTCCTAATGGCTCCTTTACCTCGAGTTCCCTTATCAAATCCGGTTCATTACATAACATTAAATCCAGAATTGCCTTCTCTCTGGTAGGCTCCAATACAACCAGCTCTAAGAATCCATTTCGGAGGCACTCCACAAACTCCCTTTCTTGGGGTCCAGTACCAACCTGATTTTCCCAGTCTACCTGCATGTTGAAATCTCCCATAACAATCGTAGCATTACCTTTGTGAGATCCTAATTTTAACTCTTGATTCAACTTGCACCCTATATCCAGACTACTGTTTGGAGGCCTGTAGATAACTCCCATTTTATCCAATTCCTCAGTTCTATCCATACTGACTCTACATTGCAAGGGACTGCATTTCATTCCTCACTAACAGAGCTACCCCACCCCCTCTGCCCACCTGCTTGTCTTTTTCATAGGACGTATACCCTTGAATAATCAGTTCCCAGTCCTGGTCCTCTTGCAGCCATGTCTCTATAATTCCCATAACATCATACTTGCCAGTTTCTAACTGTGCCTCAAGCTCATCCACTTTATTCCTTATACTTTGTGCATTCATATATAATACTTTTAATCCCCTCACCTTTCACATCAATTCCTATTTCACTTGGCCATAGTCTCCTATCCCTTCCTGAGCTTTCTGCCCCGTTAATTCTGGCGTCTTTATTAACTTTTCTTATACTCACTTTCCCTTTAACTCCATCCTTATACTTCCAGTTTGTTTCTTCCCCCCCACTATTTAGCGTACACCCGCCTGTGTATCTCCATGTCCATGTGATATTAAAAAAATGGATGCAGCAAAAACTACGAGACCTGATAACATCCTGACTGTTGTACTTAAGTCCAAAACTAGCTTCTGGTCAAGCTGTTCTAGTACAGCTACTTGACAAAGTGGGAAAATTTCCCTGGCTATGTCGTGTATGTAAAGCAGGGCAATACAGTTCAATTAATTTCTGCTCACTCAATCCGTTCCCAATCATTAGTAGAGTGATCAAAAGAGTCATTGGCAGTGTTATCAAATGACACTTACCTACAAATAATGTACAGTAAACCCCCATTTTAATGGAACTCTTTATGGGTATTCTTTGTTTATTTCTAAACATCAGTTATATTGAATTGAAGTCACCACTTGCGTTCTAATGCTAGTGCTTTCATTGGTATCTCAACATAAAAGCATAAAACTCAAAAAATAACATTCCTTCAACTGTGTTCCCAACTGTTAAACCAAAAATCCTTCCATTGAATAATTGATATTTGAATGTGTCATGAAGGAAATACTTTTCAATTTCTGCTGTTTTTTCACTATGATATTATATTCCTTGACAAGATATTGCTATATTCACCAATGCTCTTTAAATGATACGAGTGAATATTTTATTTCATTTCAGTTTTTCCAATTGTGGACAGAACATCTCTCAACATTAAAATGGCTATTTTCAAGATTGCTGCTAAGTTATTCAGAGAAATCGTCGAAGTGTTTTCATCGGAAAGGAAACCTGGTTTGAGGAGAACTCTATGCCTGGTCTTGCTTTGTCTTCTATTGGGCACGGGAGCTAGTGGTATTCTTTACATTTGCTTGGAAAAATTACAGTGCAATCTGATAGTAGCTCTGGCATTGTATGGAACCTTTTCTGTGGTCATTCCTGGAGCTCTATTTTTTTCCAAGTATCTCAGATGTTTCACCCTCATATTCCTTTTCTCAAGTGGAAGCAAACAAGGTCGCAATGCCCTGATAGCAGCTGGCACCAGTATAGTGCTCCTTAATTGTGCCCAAAATAGCTTTCACAATTTAAAGGAAATAGTGAGGTGCTCACATTGCTACTTGGAAGGCATGCTAATGTCTGTCCAGAATCTTTTGTTAAATTACACTGAAATAATCAAATGGATTCATCAACAATTCAAGAAGATACAACCAGTCAATTTACTTAGATTCAGCAGTGAATTAGAGATTTATCACAACATTGATGATGATGATGTAAAAATAAAACTCAATGGAACCAAAATGAATATAGACAGGCTAGCTAATAACATCATTTCAACATTTGACACTTTTTCGAGAGTTGGTATAAATGCAATGGCTCTCATAGGTATCCTGCTGATTCTATTATTCACTTGGTTCTACATCAGAAGATTTTTATCCAATGTCAATTTTGAAAACGTATTTGTTACAAATCAATTGCTGCAATTTGATGAAAAGCAGAAAGAACTGGGAAAATCGCATTTGCTCCAACTAACTAAGAAAGAGAAGACGTATTTCATGAAAATTCCAGCAATAGGTTTATCAGAAATGGAACTGAAAAGCATGGCACGATTCCTGGCTCCTATCTTGAGTAATGTGTGCATTTGGACTATAGTCATAATTCTGGATTATGGAGTATTTCTTATTACAGATTCATTAAGACATCATATAGACCATCTGCCCACAATAAATATTACCATGGGTGTACATTTTTCAGTACGTATAAACATTTTTCCTTTAAAGTAAAAGTGCAATTTTTAGTTAACTTTTGCAGTTGAAATTGTTTTGCAGCATTTTACAACCATGTTAGCACAAATTTCAAAGTGATTTTTTAAATGAGCACTGCAAATGGAAAGTTGAACAAGTTGAAAGTTGAACACCAGACTGATTCCTGGGATGTGTCAGGACTTTCATATGAAGAAATACTGGATAGACTCGGCTTGTACTTGCTAGAATTTAGAAGATTGTGGGGGGATCTTATAGAAACTTACAAAATCCTTAAGGGGTTGGACAGGCTAGATGCAGGAAGATTGTTCCCAATGTTGGGGGAGTCCAGAACAAGGGGTCACATTTTAAGGGTAAGGGGGAAATCTTTTAGGACCGAGATGAGAAAAACATTTTTCACACAGAGAGTGGTGAATCTCTGTAATTCTCTGCCACAGAAGGTAGTTGAGGCCAGTTCGTTGGCTATATTTAAGAGGGAGTTAGATGAGGCCCTTGTGGCTAAAGGGATCAGGGGGTATGGAGAGAAGGCAGGTAAGGGATACTGAGTTGGATGATCAGCCATGATCATATTGAATGGCGGTGCAGGCTTGAAGGGCCGAATGGCCTACACCTGCACCTATTTTCTATGTTTCTATGTTTCTAAGTGTTATTCAGTCCTCCTACCGTCACAGGTCATTTATTAAAATGAGACTAGAATCTCGTGCCGGTGAGTGCTGGAACATGGAGATGCAGGATCTGAATGTGTGGCTGAGCAACTGGTGCAGGGGACAGGGAGTTAGATTCTTAGACCACTGGGATCTGTTTTGGAGCAAGAAGGAACTGTACAAAAAGGACGGATTGCACCTTAACAGGTGGGGGACCAGCATTCTGGCACGCAGGTTTTCCACTGCTACATGGGTGGTTTTAAACTAAATAAGAAGGGGGGTGTCAAATGGTTTAGTCAAGGACGGAGTTAAAGGGAAAGATAGTAAAGGGATAGTTATTGACCCCAGAATTAACGGGAAAGAAAGCTCACAAAGGGATTGGAGAGTATGACCAAGTGTAATAGGGATCGATGTGAAAGGTGAGATGCGTAAGGAATTAAAAATATTGTATATGAATGCGCAAAGTATAAGAAGTAAAGTAGATGAGCTTGAGGCTCAGTTAGAGGTTGGTAGATATGACATTGTGCGATTACTGAGACGTGGCTGCAGGAGGATCGGGCCTGGGAACTTAATATTCAGGGTTATACATCCTATGGAAAGGACAGGCAGGTGGGCAGAGGAGGGGGGATAGCTCTGCTGGGGAGGGATGGAACTCAGTCCCTTGCGAGGGAAGACATAGGGACTGACGAGGTAGAGTCACTGTGGACTGAGTTGAGGAATTGTAAAGGCAAGAAGACACTAATTGGTGTTATCTACAGACCCCCAAATAGTAGCCCGGATGTAGGGTGTAAGTTACAGCAGGAGTTAAAACTGGCATGTAACAAAGGTAATGCCACTATGGTGATGGGGATTTCAATATGCAGGTAGACAGGGACAATCAGGTTGGTTCAGGACCCCAAGAAAGAGAGTTTGTAGAATGCCTCCGAGATGGATTCTTAGAGCTGATTGTAATGGAGCTGACCAGAGAAAAGGCAATTCTGGATTTAGTGGTGTCTAATGAACCAGATTTGATAAGAGAACTCGAGGTAAAGGACTGGACAAGCTAGATGCAGGAAAAATGTTCCCCATGTTGGGAGAGTCCAGAACCAGGGGCCACAGTCTTAGAATAAAGGGGAGGCCATTTAAGACTGAGGTGAGAAAAAACATTTTCACCCAGAGAGTTGTGAATTTGTGGAATTCCCTGCCACAAAGGGCAGTGGAGGCCAAATTACTGGATGGATTTAAGAAAGAGTTAGATAGAGCTCTAGGGGCTAGTGGAATCAAGGGGAAATTGGAGAAGGCAGGCACGGGTAATTGATTGGGGATGATCAGCCATGATCACAATGAATGGCGGTGCGTGCTCGAAAGGCCGAATGGCCTCCTCCTGCAGCTATTTTCTATGTTTCTATGTTTCTATGAAATAACTTTGTGACAGGGTCTGTGGCAAATGGTGAGTGAATCCTGACAGTATTGGCTGAAATAATTACCTCATACTCCGTGTGGAGACAAGCTGACTTCTTCAAATCGAGACCACCATAGTTATGCATCAAGATTATCAGGCCAAATTGGGTTGACCCAGAACTGATCTGGCAACACAAAGCTAGGTATACATGAGGAATCGAGGGATGTGGGCAGAATGCAGGAACAGGGCATGATTCTGGATAATCAGCCATGATCATATTGAGTGGTATTGCTGGCTCGAAGGGTCTACTCCTGCACTTATTTTTTATGTTTCTAATCCATGTGTACCAAAAGCAATAGTAGAAATGTACTGTCTGGATTGCACTAGGGACTTGGGCTTTGTTTGGTTTTTGCACTATATTGTTATCTTTTAATTTATTGAACTTTCTTTTGTTTGTTTAGCATATTATCTATTGAGTATTGTGTTTACAACCTGCTGCTGCTGCTGTACTGCTGCTGTGCTGCTGCTGCTGGTGCTGCTGCTGCAAATAAGAATTTCGTTATTCAATTTCGAGACATATAACAATAGAACAGTCTTGACTCTCTCTTGACTCTCTTGATTCTCTCTTGACTCGTACACTTTCAGAATCTGTCATCTCGTGACCCTGTATATCTCACAATCTACATTACAATCAAATCTGAGAATCATTGCTGTTTGAATGGTGAGTGTCAGAGCTAATGCCCCTGTCCCACTTAGGAAACCGGAACGGAAACCTCTGGAGACTTTGCGCCCCACCCAAGATTTCCGTCCGGTTCCCGGAGGTTTTTGTCCTCCGGCAACCACCTTCAACTAGCATCGCAACCGGCTTTGACTAAAACATTACCGATTTTTAAAACGGAAACCACTTTCGACCATTAGGGAGACTGACAAAAACCTCCGGGAACCGCACGGAAACCTTGGGTGGGGCTCAAAGTCTCCAGAGGTTTACGTTCAGGTTTCCTAAGTGGGACAGGGGCATAAGCAATCTCATAACCAACAGATTAGGGCAAAAGCTTGCATCCTCCCCCATCTGGTCATTCAAAAACCAAAATTCTGCACAAAATTTAAAAACAGCGAATGTTAGAAATACATCACGCAGCCGTTGGGAAGAAAATTTTATGTATTGTGTCATAGAGTCATAGAGTGGTACAGGCCCTTTGGCCCAACTTGCCCATACCGGCCAACATTTCCCGGCTAAACTAGTCCCACCTGCCCACATTTGGTCCATATCCCTCCAAACCTATCCTATCCAGGTACCTGTCTAACTGTTTCTTAAATGTTGAGATCATACCCACCTCAACTACTTCCTCTGGTAGTTTGTTCCATACACCCATCATCCTTTGCGTGAAAAAGTTACCCCTCAGATTCCTATCAAATCTTTTCCCCTTCACTTTAAGCCTATGTCCTCTGGTCCTCGATTCACCTACTCTGTGTATCTACCCAATCTATTCCTCTACCCAATCTATAAGATCACCCCTCATCCCCCTGCGCTTATGTTTCAGATTGATAATCTTTCACTAGTTAATCAGTTCTGAAGAAATGTTATTGACTTGATGCATTTATGTATATTGCCCTCCCCACAGACATTGTACAAAACATTGACTATTTCCAAAATTCAGTGTATTTATTTTGGAGTGGTGACAATCTGCTAAATAGCTAATGGGATGAAGAAACTGCAAGGAGATCCCTATCCTCACCTAGATCAGGGCACTCCATATTAGCGACAAAGACAAGGCTGACGCATTTACCTCAACGTTTCACCAGAAATATCAAGAGGTTAATCCATCATGATGGATCATCACACATTATAGACTTCAGCTAATTCATGTACTATAACATAATTTAATATAACATTCCATATAATGTAAATAACTGGTAATTTTGTATATGGCAAAGTCTATCAGACCAGGAATATCTCACCTGTTGCACTGAAGACTAACCATACGGTTCCATCAGTGTGGCAACCTTGGCTTCTAACCAGCAATATGGACATTGACCTAGGTTTGCCCTCAATTAGTTTGGAGATACAGCGAGGAAACAGGCCCTTCGGCCCACTGGGTCCACGCCGACCAGCGATCCCTGCATATTAACACCATCCTACACCCACTAGGGCCATTTTTTACATTTACCAAGCCAATTAACCTACAAACCTGTACATCTTTGGAGTGTGGGAGGGAAACCGAAGATCTCTGAGAAAACGCATGCAGGTCACACAAACTCTGTACAAACAGCACCCGTAGTCGGGTTCGAACCCGGATCTCCTGGCGTTGTACTCGCTGTAAGGCAGCAACTCTACTGCTGCGCCCCTGTGCTGCCCAAAATTACAGTAAAGATACAATTATTTTTAAATCAATAGCAGCAATTCCAGAAAAGCCTAATATAAACTGTAACTACCCTGCACGATGTCACATCAGTGCTGAAGCCGCTAGTCCTCACAATGTATATCAACGATTTGGATGAGGGAATTGAAGTCTTTGTGGTCAAGTTTGCAGATGATGCAAAGATAGGTGGAGGGGCAGGGAGTGCAGAGAAAGCAGGGGCTCTGCAGAAGGACTTGGGCATGTTGGGAGCGTGGGCAGAGAAGTGGCAGATGAAATATACTGTAGCAAAGTGTGGAATCCGCATTTTCACAATAGGAATAAAGGCGTAGACTATTTTCTAAATGGGGAGAGAATTCAGTAATCAGAGATGCAATGGGACTTGGCCAAAAAGCTAATTTCCAACTCAAATTGATAGTAAGGAAGGCGAATGCAATGTTAACATTTATTTCAAGAGGGCGAGAATACAAAAATATAGATGTCATGGTGAGGCTTTGTAAGGTGCTGGTAAGGCCACATTTGGAGTGTTGTGAGCAGTTTTGCATCACATATCTGAGGAAGAATGTGGTGGCCATGGAATGGGTCCAGAGCAAGTTTACGAGAATGATCTCAGGAATGATTGGGTTAATATGATGAGCGTTTGAAGGCACTGGGCCTGTACTTGCTGGAGTTTGGGAGGATGAGGGGGAACCTCATTGAAACTTACCGAAGTGAAAGGCCTGGATTGAGTGAATGTGTAGGGATATTTCCACTTGTGGGAGAATCTAGGACTAAAGGCCATAGCCTCAGAATAAAAGAACATAGTTTTAGAAAGGAGATGAGTAGGAATTTCTTTCATCAGATCGCCATGAATCTATGGAATTCATTGCCAGAGACAGCTGTGGAGGCCGTCAATGGATATTTCTAAGGCCGTGATTGACAAATTCCTGATTAGTAAGAGTGTCAGAAGTTATGGGAAGAAGGGGGTTGATAAGGAAGGATAGATCAGCCATGAATGAGTGGTGGAGGAGACTTGATGGGCTGAACGGCTTAATTCTGTTCCTAGAATTTATGAATTCATGCACTTGAGCTACTACCAGGTTCTGCCTTGTAGGAAGTGATGTTGTGCAAGCCCTGCCACTGCTGTCAAACATCTATCCCATCCTCCAAGTTAGACTGAAATGGACACCACTTTTCTGATGTCCTTATCATGTTGGTACCTGGACTTCCTATATGACCGTACATCCCCGGGTACGAATGCCCAAGATTCGGTTCTCAATTGATTATGGACCTCCTCGTTCATCCAAGGCTGCTACCACACAGCGCCTAGTCCTAGGTTTTATCCTGACCATGGGTGCTGTCTGTGTGGAGTTTGCAACTTCTTTCTTTGACGGTATAGGCTTCCTCCAAGTGCTCTGGTTTCCTCTTAAATCTCAAAGATGTGTGTGTTTGTAGGTTATTTGGTCTTTGTAAATTGCATCTAGTTTGTAGGGAGTGGGTGTGAAAGTGGAATAGAATAGACTAGTGTGGGCCGAAGGGTTCATTTCCACACTGTATCTTTTTATCAATTTAATCAAACATCTGTTGCATGTTCAGGTTCCTGGACCTGATGACCTGGATCCCAAGTCTTCCAAAGAGGTGGCTGTGGAGACTATGGATGTAAAGGTTATCATTTTGCAAACAGTTGCAGCAGATTGGAAGTTTGCTTAATCCCACAATGGAAGAAAGGAGGAAGAAGAAATTAGACAAGACGATTTTGCCTGACATAGAGAACATAGCCTGTGATAGCCTGTGATAGAGAACATGCAATTTCATATAATTAAGGAATAACTGAACACTTAAATATATCCTGTTTGGTTCTGCCCATACCTTTTTATTATATTCTAATATACACAGATATATTTGATAAATCTTTAGGAGTTTATTCTGACGTGATAACCAGTAGAATAAATATTGGGGACTGGAAGCAGAGATGCATTTGGATGCACAGAAGCCCTTCATTAAGGTATCGCACAAAAGGTTATTAAGCAAAATCAGGGCACATTGGATTGGAAAGGGCAATATATTAATGTGGATTGAGATTGGGTGAGTGAGTAGAAACAGAATGTGAGAATAAATTAGTCCTCTTTCAGTCAACTTTTCCTAATTAGTTTCAAGGAATCTTCTTCTTTTGTGTCCATCTTCCATGTTTCAAATGTTGACATCGCTGTCATCGTCCGTCCTGAATAGGACACAAGCTTCCAGCGACCATCAGTGGGAGCCATCACTTGTTGCAATAGATGATGGTGGTAGCAGAATTAGCTCGGGATACATCCAGTTTCCAGCCCCGCGACGTGGACGCTTCTTCCCCCCGGCCGTTTCAAGGAATGGAAGGAAGGGACTGAGTTTTTAGATGTACAATGCTTATTGACAATGTGAACTATGAGGAGGATCTTCAGAGGCTTCAGGGAATACAGGCTAAGTGAACGTGGAGGTGAAATGGTAAGGGAATAAAAATGTGACGTCATCTACTTTGGCAAAAAAAAAAGAAAAGCAGAATGTTAGCGATTTAAAAAATGTGATGTTCAGTAGTCCTTCCACCTATCCCAGCAATCTATGACTCCCAACATCCTAGGCTCCACTATCACTACTAACATCACCCTGATTGTCTTAGTGAGATTGTCTTCATCAAATGGTAAAATATATGTTTTTTGATTGCATTGAATGTGTTCATTGGTGCCTTGAGCTTTGTGTACTATTAACTTTTGCAGTGGTAGATTTTGAAAGATATTATGTGTTGACCTAGGTTTCTAGGTCATCCACTTTATGTATTAAATTATTATCTCATTGTTTTTATGCAGAAAGAGGTCAAAATCCCCAAATTTCACAATGAAAATCTGGAGTCCAAAGAAAACTTCGTATCAGCAATTGATTTGTCTAAGAGTGGCTGCATCCTTCAACCAACTCTATCGATAAACAAGATATGGATCCCACTCAGCACACTATTAGCCATCTTATTATTAGTCACTTTACTTTCCGCAAAACTTACAATAATGAAAATCATGGTCTTATCAACATTTTACAAGGAGACTGAGGAGGACCGTGTAAGATGTTTGCATAAAAAAATACTGCAGAAGAGGCGCTGGGCTAAATTATTCAATACAGAGGAGGTACAGAACACTACTGGTAAAACGGTAAGGAGTTAATTATAATGTAAAGCTATAAAAATAATACCAGAAATGAACTCTTTATACTGTATTCTTCATAAAAAAAAAATTTCTCTTCCAAGGACCTGTTTTCCATTAAACCTATAACAAAGCATGTAAAATAGGCTGTTGCTATATTTTGCCCATATTATCCAGCCATTAAATGAAAATGCTGCTTTCACTGTCACACACCAGGATATCATTCTTTTTATGAATCTTCCATCAAAATGGCAAATCGCCCTTATTTGTCTAGAATGTCCTATCCTAGTGAACTGTAGAGTACATCAGTACTCAATTGCCCTTTCTGTTCCCACTGAAGTTCTTCGTCTAGAGTCACTCCTATAGCAACTCTCAAAACAATGACCAGCATATAAAGCAAAGCAGCTACAAGAGGAAACTTTCAAATGCAGATTTCCTTCCTGGTTCTGCATTATCCTAACATGGAAAAAAACTGTTATTTTGTTGTAGGGTTCAAATCCAAGAATTCCTTTTAAAAATAAATTGTAAGAGTACCTGATGTAGCAATCTCTCATATCTGATGGGAATCAAAGGCAAACAACTTGCATTTACATTGTGCCATTGAAGCAGCAAAATCTTCCAACGCACTTTAGAGAAGCGCAACGATTCAATAATCAAAATTAAAGATAAAGTGGAAGGAAATGGAATATGGAAAAAAAAAACATGCTGGAGTAACTGCGGATCAGGCAGCATCTCTGGAGAACATGGATAGGCAATGCTTTGGGTCAGGAGCCTTCTTCAGAGTGTTTGTAGTAGGCTGTAGGGTTGTAGTTGGACTGTGGGCGTAACCTCTTTTAGAAAAACTGGACCTACAACTTGACGAGAAGGAAGAATATCGAGATTAGAATTTGAGACAGGGAAATTTATAATGAGGTATACGAAGGCAAAACGTTATAAGTTGACAATTGCAGAAAATACAAAAGGAGCAACAAGAATAGAATGAAATAAGAGGCATAAGGAAGGAAGGAAGGAAGGAAGGAAGCTAGACATAGAATGTAGAACATTACAGCACAGGAGCAGGCTATTCGGCACACATCATCCATGACGAGCGTGATACCAAGTTAAATTAATCTCATCTCCCCAGTCCCTGCATACCCATATGCCCAGCTGAAAGTCTCTTAAATGCCACTATCCTCTCTCCCTTCCATCACTACCCCTGGCAGTGCATTCCAGGCTTCCACCATTCCCTGTGTAACAAACATCTTCTTTCAACATTGCCTCTCTCAATGGGAATAAATGAGTGTGGCTAATGTGTATATACTGTAACTATACTTAAACTTAATGGCTAAGGCATCCACGTAACTTAGAAAGGAACTTCATCTGCTTTTCTCAATCTTTGTTTGCTCTTGCCAACAGTCTCTGATTTCCTCTGATTAAACTCCAAGTGGCTTCATAATGGCAAGGCTAGGCTGGTATAAAAATGCCAGTGAGCTCTCATCCAGAAATTTATTCTTGCGTTTCAGTGGGACCTAATCATTAAGGTTGAGCTGATCTAACTAAATTGTGCTTGACAGTCAAACCCTAAGTTTCTTGGAGATTCCAGACAATAAAATTCTTTTTTTCAGTGAGTTCACATTCCACTCTTAAGTTAAGTTGAGGCTCCGTCACCAATGAGTGATATGGAGTCCAACCAAAGACCAAGTTCCTGGCCTCTCCATTTTCAATTAGTGCAAAAACTGCAGACGTTAGATAGCTAAAACAAAATAGAGCATGCGTTTTTTGTTCTGTTTTTGTCTCAGTGTTTTTTTGCCTGGTTTCATCATACACAGTGCAAAGTTTCAAGAATGTTGTTTAGTGAAACAAATATTTGTGTAAAAACAATCATTCTCACCTTTAATTTTTATATTTTAACCCCTACAGATTTCCTTCTGGTTTCCCATCTTCAAAATGAAGAAAAATATAAATGAACAACAAAAGTGGGAAAATAAGATAATATATAACGGGAGCACTGATGAAGTCCGTATTGAGCTTTGAATGTTAAGCAGGAACTAAAACCTGGTGCCATACAATAGTTTGTATGCAATTATAATTGAAGTTATAGACTTTAATAAAAGGTTGTAAATATGCTCTCCAGTCAATTACAGAAATCGGCCTGCCTTCCACATCTATGTCTCAAACAAAATTATTTGTTACAAACTCATCTTAATTTGTATTATGTTTCATCATTTTCTTTAATTATTTATTGCTGGTGCAGGATAAGCTTGTATAAAAACACTTTTATGCCCCATTAGTAAACATTTAGAAAAATGTCAAGAATGTCAAATGTCCATCTTTACACTGTGGTCCTCCCTTGACCTTCCTCTGAACTTTTCCTTCACACGCTCTGATCTGATGCAGTGTATAAAAGAGAGCCTCAGCTCACACATTCATTGAATTTCCTAATAATTATGTACTATCTTACATCTATTTGCCATTTCTTTCAAGGTTCAATAACATTATTTCCATAGGACTTAAGTTGTTTTATGGTTGCAAAAGGTGGTCACTCTTACGGCACCTCTACAATTCTGAATAACAGTCAGGAAAAATGGTATGTTTTTTGTGAAAGATTTGTGGAATAGATAAATTACAAAACCAGAAGAAATTGAAGAGTAAGTTGTAGTGTCTGTATCCTGAAGGATAGCTGAGGTTTGCAAAATTAATTGATCTGGTGAAGGTTGATAAATGTAATCTTATTGCTCTTGGTCGTTCTATGTCCATGTAAAGAATAGATAATGACTAGACCGATCTGTGGTGGAAGAATGGTGGTGAAACCATTTGCAAAGGCTAATGCTGAACGGGGAATGTACTGTACTGTTCTTGGTAGAAGACTGAGCTCAAAGGAATGAATGATTTCACAATCATTACTATCGTTGTCAGTTAATATAGTTTAATTTATGGTTTCCTGAAGCTACCGTTTGAACTATTGCATCCAAAATGATCTGCTTCAGGTGAAAATCAAATGATCATTGATATTTTTATTATGTTTAATCTTTGGCTATTAAACTGCAAATGCATTTATTTTACACTTTCATTCTTTGCATTTGATCATCTGATTAAATAATTGAGAAATAAATCTTTGTTGTTTGCTTTTTATCTCTCATGGTCATCAAATTTCTGGAATATTCTGTCCTGGATGACTTTGTATATTGCCTTGTAACTAACTCACAGAATAGTTTAGATCCTGTCCTTAATTATAATAAATAGAAAGGATGAAGGGAACAATCCTTCCCACCCCTACATGCCTGACCTTTTCTTTCATCCTTCACAATGCACAATTTGATTTTTTATGCTGTATATACAAGCTTTATTTTTGTGAAGATGATAAACAATGGTATTGCAACAGCCCAATTCATTGGCATAACTATATCCAAGAGAGATTTTGTATTCAATTCTGCAACCTTATGCCCCTGTCCCACTTAGGAAACCTGAACGAAAACCTCTGGAGACTTTGCGCCCCACCCAAGGTTCCCGTGCGGTTCCCGTGCGGTTCCCGAAGGTTTTTGTCCTCGGGCAACCACCTTCAACTAGCATCGCAACGGGCTTCGACTAAAAAATTACAGATTTTTAAAACGGAATCCACTTTCGACCATTAGGGAGACTGACAAAAACCTCTGGGAACCGCACGGAAACCTTGGGTGGGGCGCAAAGTCCTCAGAGGTTTCCGTTCAGGTTTCCTAAGTGGGACAGGGGCATAAGAGCACGGATATAGTACAGGATTTCCCAAGAACTTGGTCTGTGATACATCTGTTGGAAGGAACCGCAACTGATAAAACAATGGCCGTTAAAGGGATGCAGACCACAATAACTGAATTATCAGTCAGCTTCATCAAACCTAGTTGCAGATTAAAAAACGAGCAACTGACTAAAACAGCAAAAAGTGAATGACCTTCTTACTTCTCCACATTGTTTACATATGAGGCTCATTAAACCTGCCTTGTTCATTGGAAGACATCATTTCAATCTGGTGCACATATATGTCATAAAAACATAGAAAAATAGGTGCAGGAGTAGGCCATTAGGCCCTTCGAGCCAGCTCCACAATTCAATATGTGAATTTGGGAAGCATGATGACTACATTCGCCAACAAGACAAAATCATATTGATTTTTGTAGTGGGGACAGTTTTTTACAGCTGCGAACATTATTGACCAGTTGGAAAAATGGGCAGGACAAGGGGAGAGGGAACTTCATCCCAGTAAGTGCCAGGAAGGACTTTCACGACTAGATCATGCACTATGTTTGAGGGAATATTAAGGAACAGTAGAACTTTGGTGTACAAATCCAAGTATTCCTGAAGATGACAGCACAGGTAGATGAGGAAGTGAAGGAGGCATGTTGAATACTTTGGAGACACAAAAGAATGCAGATGCTGGAGTCTGGAGCAATAAACAACCTGCTGGTGGAACTCAGCTGGTCAAGCCACATCTATCGAGGAAATAGTCGGTTTCAGATCGACATTATGCATTAGGACCCAGACTATTCCTTTTCCTCCTTTGCAACTTGACTACAGTGGTTCATCCAACAGTTTTTGTTTTCATACAGTTTTTGTTTCATCATGTGCATAGAATATAAGATCAGCCGGAAGTGGCGCCTCACCTGCAGTCCGTCTGTTTTTTATTTTATTTTTGTCTTCATGTCTGTCTTTAGTGATTATTTTTGGTTTATTAGGTTGTGTATGTGTGTGTGGGGGGGGGGGGGGGGGGGGGGAAACGGGGTTTTAGTCTCTCCCTTCGGGGGGGTGCGACTTTTCTTGTCGTGTCCCCCGTCACCGTCTCCGTCTGTGCTGAGGCACTAATGGCGGAGCTGGCGGCCTCCACCTTCCAGCAGCGGCGGCATGGCTTCGGAGCTTCAGCGGCGACCTGGCTTCTGAGCTGCGGTGCTCCAGTGGCGTTCCGGCGGCCTGGCCTTCGGGGCGACCTGGCTTCGGGGATGCGGTGCTCCAGCATTCCGGCGGCGGGCCCTGTGGCGGTGTTCCGGTGTTCCGGCGACGGCGGTGGTGGCGGCCCGGTTTCGGAGGCTCGGCCGCGGGCCTGGTGGACGACAGCATCGGAGGCCTGGATCTCCTCAGTGCAGAGGGAGAACAAGGAGGGAAGAAGCCTTCCACCACAGTGAGGAGGTGTTTCGTGAACTCACTGTGGTGGATGTTAAATTTGTGTTTATTATGTGCTTTTGTTATTTTTAATATATGTATGACTGCAGGCATGAAATGTTGTTCAGACCAAAAGGTCTGAATGACAATAAAGGTAATTCAATTCAATTCAATTCAATTTTAGTGCAAATTTATGCAACATTGTTTTGGCCAAACCTATGGTATGGTGTATTGTTCTGTGTGTCTCATTTAGAAACAGTGCAATTACATTGGAAAGGGTGCAGAGGAGATTTCCCAGAATATTGCCTGGGGGGAACATTTTGGTTATGAGGAGACACTGGTTAACATGTGTTTGTTTTCTTTGGAGAAGATTGACATATACAATATTATAAGCAGTATACATAGGATAAATAATTGGAAACATTTCACCAGTGGGCTTTCAGATAAGGAGGATGGAGTTTTAAGGGGACCTAAGCAAGAATTCTAACACCCAGAGGGCTGATAGAATTTGGGTCAATCTACCTGAGAAGATGTTGAAGGCAGGTACTCTCACAATGGTTAAGAAGTATTTCGACAAGCATTTCGATCAGGCCAATTCATTCAAGGCCATAGTATCCTGACTGGTTCTATCATGGCCTGGCATGGGAATTGCAAAGGAAAGGAATACAAGAGACCACAGTAAATGGTGGACTCAGCTTGTTGCATGACAGGCACCTCCCTCTCTTCCACTGAAATATACAGGTACATGAGGTGATACCTCAAGAATATGGTATAGGGGCTGTCCCACTACGGCGAGTTCAGAAGAGTGTCTTCGACCTTCAAGATCGAGGGCATTCGCCTGGAAAACCGCCAGCTGGATCGACTGTCAGCGTTGAAACTGCGAGCTGGATCGTCTGAACACACACACACACACACACACACACACACACACACACACACACACACACACACACACACACACACACACACACACACACACACACACAGCAAAGGTGGGGGCCAGGGAAAGCGGGGGAGCACTGTCTGAAATTCAGAACTGCGATGAAGAGGAAGGTAAATGACGGCTGCACCGTGTACGGTAAGTCCTTTGGAGAGCACAGGGGGGGGGGGGGGGGGGTGGGGAGAGAAGGAGAGAGAAGGGGAGAGAAGAGGAGAGAAAGGGAGAGAAAGGGAGAGAAGGGGGGGGGACAAGGGTGGGAGAAGGAGTGGAGACACTTTTAAGAAATCAGACAATGCTTAATAAAATTTAGCGGCCAAATCTGAGGAAAGACATCCTTGCCATAGAGGGGGTACAGAGAAGATTCACCAGACTGATTCCTGGGATGTCAGGACTTTCATATGAGGAAAGATTGGATAGACTCGGCTTATACTCGCAGGAATTTAGAAGATTGAGGGGGGATCTTATAGAAACTTACAAAATTCTTAAGGGGTTGGACAAGCTAGATGCTGGAAGATTGTTCCCGATGTTGGGGGAGTCCAGAACAAGGGGTCACAGTCTAAGGATAAGGGGGAATTCCTTTAGGACCGAAATGAGGAAAATATTCTTTACACAGAGAGTGGTGAGTCTCTGGAATTCTCTGCCACAGAAGGTAGTTGAGGCCAGTTCATTGGCTATATTTAAGAGGGCGTTAGATGTGGCACTTGTGGCTAAAGGGATCAGGGGGTATGGAGAGAAGGCAGGTATGGGATACTGAGTTGGATGATCAGCCATGATCACATTGAATGGCGGTGCAGGCTCGAAGGGCCGAATAGCCTACTCCTGCACCTATTTTCTATGTTTCTATGTTTCTATTTAACCTACCGGTCGGTTTTCCTTGATCCTGACAACTCGATTGAGCCAATTAAAATGCCCGGTCAGCGAAGATGATTGCCTATGGCTGCCCTCGACTGTCTGTAACTAAATAGCGACCCGACACCACTGCACTAAGAGTTAAAAAGAACTATGCCGACCAATTTTTACTTGCGAAAATTTTTTCAACATGCTGAAAAATGTTCCGTGACTTAGCTGAGGCCGCGAGTATGCGGGAACTTCCCTCGAGCATGAAGGAGAGTTCCAGTGACCTCATAGGATGTCCTACGACCAAGTGTCGACCATGCTGCAAGTTTGAGTTGAGGACAAACTTCTAAACTCACAGATTAGATCACCGCAGTGGAACAGCCCCTTATCTGTCATCAAGGATCCCCATCATTCAAGCCATGCCCTTTTCTCAATACTGCCATTGGACAGGAGGTCTTGCACTACCATGGACTTTAATTGATGTTTTTGTTGTGATTGTCTGAGTCCAAGTGCCTGTGTTGCAGATGCAAGCAAGATTTTTGTGTATTGGTATCTCACTGTAGTTGTGCAGATGACATTAAACCTGACTGGACTGAACCTGACTTGGCTTAGAGGGCTATAGACTAAAGGGCCTGTCCCACGGCGACTTCTTCGGCAACTGCCAACATCATTGACCGACATATCAGGTCACCGAAAAATTTGCGGCGTGACGCGACATGATGCGACGCGATGAAGCATGACGCGCGGTATTTTTCGCAAGGCTCGGTGCTGGGACCCCAGCTATTTACAATATACATTAATGATCTGGACGAGGGAATTGAATGCAACATCTCCAGGTTTACAGATGACACAAAGCTGGGGGGCGGTGTTAGCTGTGAGGAGGATGCTAGGAGGCTGCAAGGTGACTTGGATAGATTGGGTGAGTGGGCAAATGCATGACCGATGCAGTATAATGTGGATAAATGTGAGGTTATCCACTTTGGTGGCAAGAACAGCAAAGTAGACTATTATCAGAATGGTGGCCGATTAGGAAATGGGGAGATGCAACGAGACCTGGGTGTCATGGTACACCAGTCATTGAAAGTAGGCATGCAGGTGCAGCAGGCAGTGAAGAAAGCGAATGGTATGTTAGCATTCATAGCAAAAGGATTTGAGTATAGGAGCAGGGAGGTTCTACTGCAGTTGTACAGGGCCTTGGTGAGACCACACCTGGAGTATTGTGTACAGTTTTGGTCTCCTAGTCTGAGGAAAGACATTCTTGCCATAGAGGGAGTACAGAGAAGGTTCACCAGACTGATTCCTGGGATGGCAGGAGTTTCATATGAAGAAAGACTGGATAGACTCGGCTTGTACTCGCTGGAATTTAGAAGATTGAGGGGGGCTCTTATAGAAACTTACAAAATTCTTAAGGGGTTGGACAGGCTAGATGCAGGAAGATTGTTCCCGATGTTGGGGAAGTCCAGAACAAGGGGTCACAGTTTAAGAATAAAGAGGAAGTCTTTTAGGACCGAAATGAGAAAAACATTTTTCACAGAGAGAGTGGTGAATCTGTGGAATTCTCAGCCACAGAAGGTAGTTGAGGCCAGTTCATTGGCTATATTTAAGAGGGAGTTAGATGTGGCCCTTATGGTTAAAGGGATCATGGGGGTATGGAGAGAAGGCAGGTACTGTATACTGAGTTGGATGATCGGCCATGATCATATTGAATGGTGGTGCAGGCTTGAAGGGACGAATGGCCATCTCCTGCACCTATTTTCTATGTTTCTATTTTCTATGTTGTGTCATTTTTCTTATTCTTAATTGTTTCTATGGATGTACGGAAACGTTATTATTTATTTTATGTGAAGCATTTTGGTTTCAACGCGAGTTGATTTAAACGTGCTATATAAATAACATTATTTTACTTTACTAATGGCTTCTGGGAAGAAACTCCTTCTCATCCTCTCAGTTTGCACAGCATGGCAACAGAGGCGTTTGTTGGAACAGTCTGTTGCTGTGGTGGAAGGGGTCCCCCATGATCTTGTTGGCTCTGGATTTGCACCTGCTGATGTATAGATCCTGCAGGGGGGCGAGTGAAGTTCCCATAGTGCATTCGGCCGAAAGCACTACTCTCTGCAGAGCCTTCTTGTCCTGGGCAGAGCAGATCCCAAACCAAATTGTGATGTTTCCGGACAAGATGCTTTCCACATCCTCTGAGTAGAAGCACTGGAAGATCCTCAGATATGTTATGGCCATTTTCATACTCGGAAATTAGCAACTTGTTTCCTATTGCTTTTCTATTGACTTAACACAAAAGTTGTGATCGAGGACAGTCAAAACCCCATAACGTTCTTAAAAATTAAGAGAACTGAAATAAATTTTCAGTTATTATAGATGAAGTATTCTGAAACAAATATGAAACAATCTTACTTGGATGACCTGAAATTAAAGCATATAATTATTTAGTTACCCAATTGTAGCTAATTACAAAATTCAATTACTAGATCTAAACATCTATCCATTTCTTAAGAAAAAATTAACATTTTTTTTACAGCCTAACGTCCAAATAACATTCACACAATAATTCACAATATAACATTATTTTAAAATCTAATTGTCATTAATTTATAGGCCAAATTGAAGGAATTTAGTGTTTAATGCTTGTAGATTAATGGCCATTTAAATCAGCTTGCGAGTGGGATTTTATGGAACGCGATCGATTGGAACATTGCGGTTGCGGTGAATTAAAATCCCATATCATATAACCATATAACAATTACAGCATGGAAACAGGCCTTCTCGGCTCTTCCAGTCCGTGCCGACCATTTATTTTCCCCCAGTCCCATCTACCTGCACTCAGACCATACCCCTCCATTCCCTTCCCGTCCATATACCTATCCACTTTACTTTTAAATGTTAAAATCGATCCTGCCTCCACCACTTCTGCTGGAAGATCATTCCACACAGCCACCACTCTCTGAGTAAAGAAGTTCCCCCTCATGTTACCCCTAAACTTCTGTCCCTTAATTCTCATGTCACGCCCTCTTGTTTGAATCTTTCCTACCCTCAATGGGAAAAGCTTATCCACGTCAACTCTGTCTATCCCTTTCATCATTTTAAAGACCTCAATCAAGTCCACCCTTAACCTTCTGAGCTCCAAAGAATAAAGACCTAACTTGTTCAACCTTTCTTTGTAACTTAGTTGCTGGAACCCAGGCAACATTCTAGTAAATCTCCTCTGTACTCTCTCTATTTGGTTGACACCCTTCCTATAATTAGGCGGCCAAAATTGTACACCATACTCCAGAATTGGTCTTACCAATGCCTTGTACAATTTTAACATTACTGCCCTACTCCTATATTCAATGCTCTGATTTATAAAGGCCAGCACACCAAAAGCTTTCCTTACCACCCTATCTACATGCGATTCCACCTTCAGGGAACTATCGGCAGGAAAAATTCTGCCGGTTCGTATGGGGAATAGTAAGATTGAACGAGAACTTACCAGTTCGAAGGTTGATCTTTATTTTATGAGGAGTCGAAGTGAGGGATTTCGTGAAGAGCCCGCCGGCGCGCATGCTCGACATACTTCAAAGTAGCGGCGTGGAATCACAGAAACCAACAAAGAAATGACTTCGCATAGTAAGATTAAAGTGACTAAGATTACCAGATGAAGGTGATTGAGGGTTGGGCGAGGAGGGCACGAAATCCCTCACTTCGACTCCTCATAAAATAAAGATCAACCTTCGAACTGGTAAGTTCTCGTTCAATCTTACTATTTCATTTCGGAGTCACGTGAGTGACTTCGTGAAGACTTCAAAGCTTCTGTGATTACACGCCCTGGACCACGTCCATGCTGACACACCACTACCAGGGATGGATGGGAGGAACAAACTTGCTCAATAGTTCATACTGCAAAACAAGAGCAGAGTTATTAATAACAAATCAAAACCCCTCATGCGGGGACATCTCCACGTTCGTGACCTGCATTCAGCACGGCTTCTGTAAACTGTAGAGGAGCAGCAACAGGCTTGTTATAAAAACGCTGGAACACAGCTTCATTAGCCCATCCTGCTGTGGCGAGAATTTTGTCCATGGGCACCTCCATGACCCTCGCCGTTGACGTCGATGCAGCCCTGTTGGAAAGAGACTTGAACACATTAGTGTCGATACCTGACTTACCCAAAACGACTGAAAGCCACATGGATATCGTCTGGACTGTCACTCGATGATGAGGTCTCTTATGAGTGACAAGCAGGTATCGCTCCATTCCTCTGATGCGTGCCGTCACCTTGACATAGTGGCGGATATGTGAGGCTACACATAGCCTAGCATCTGCGGGGTATGCCGGGAACTTCAGCTGCAGCCCTGTGCACCCAGGTCTATGCTGCTTTAGTAGCTCGTCAATGAAAAAGACTACTTCTGTGGGGGTAGACGTCATTCTGTCGACACGAAGTTTGTGTAGTGTCTGTACCCTCTGAGCTGAAGTCAGCGCTAGTAACATCACCAGCTTCATGGTGCGTTGGTCCAGTTGGAGCCCTTCCATGGGTGACCAGGTCCTGAGCAGGGTTAATACGTCCCTGACATCCCAGGTGATATTATAGCGTGGTGTAGGCGGATTCATATTGAATATACCCCGCATGAGTCTGGACACTAGCCTGTTGGATCCTACCTCCAAACTGAGGTAGAATGATAGCGCACTTCTGGCGCTGTTGATGGCACTGTAACTTAAGTGTTCATCATGGTGCAACCCCGCGAGGAATTCCAGGACGTCGGTTGTTGTCACGTCATCGTACGTGATGCGAGAGCGGCTGCAGTAGGCTTCCCACTTCTTAATATGCGAGCGGTATCTTCGCCTTGTAGACTCTCGACACGACGCCCCGGTGGTATCCATGGTCCGAGCCGAGAGGCCGTATTGGACTAACGGCCTGTTCAGAACCTGCAAGCCAACAAATTTAAATAGCCATGGCAGGGATGCGGCTCCCCTGAGACAGGGTGAGTAACCAATTGTGGGCAACCCTTCAAAAGGACCCAAGGTTCGTTGAGCATGTCAAAGACCACCGGATACCAAGGCTGTGTGGGCCAGTCGGGTATAATAAGGATGCCCTTGGCAGCATCTGCCTGAATCTTTCCCAATACCCGACTGATGAGGCAAAATGGGGGGAAGGCATAGAAAAACCACTTCCCCCAGTCCAGCGAGAATGCATCTAGCGCTATTGCCCCAGGATCTGGTTCCCATGAAACGTAGGTTGGTACCTGATGGTTCCACCGTGACGCAAAGAGGTCAATGTCCGGTTTACCAAATTTGGCTGTGACTTTAGAAAAGATCTCAGGATGCAACATCCATTCAATGTTGTCATTAAATTTGCGTGACCTGGTGTCCGCCACAGTATTAAGCTCACCTGGCAAATAGGTAGCTGAAATCCAAATGTCTCTTTGAACACACCAGAGCCAAATTGAGTTTGCCAATTTGTCACGCGAAACAGGCCTGGTACCACCCATATGGTTTAAATATGCTACTGCTGTGGTGTTGTCTATTTGGAGACGGACATGTGCTCCAACAAGCTTAGAACAATACGCACGAAGTCCGTGGAATGCTGCCAGCAACTCCAAATAGTTAATCCCTTGAGTTAACAACATCGTTGATTCAAGTGTTAAAGAATGAACTGCAGATGCTGGAGAATCGAGGGTCACACAAAAAGCTGGAGAAACTCAGCGGGTGCAGCAGCATCTAAAGAAGAAGGGTCTCGACCCGAAACGTCGCCTATCTCCTTCGCTCCTTAGATGCTGCTGCACCCGCTGAGTTTCTCCAGCTTTTTGTGTGACCATCGTTGATTCAAGGGTGTCCCATCTGCCACCACAACTAGAGCAATTATTCGTGGATCCCCAACCATTGGAGCTTGCATCAGTTTGCAAATATACCACCGGATTAGCCTCCCTAATAGGCTTGAATGAGTTGCTAATGTGACACACCCACCATTGCAACTCATTTATCGCTTCGGGCGGCAGCTGCATGGACCGATCATAATAACCAGCGTTCTGTTTTAACGCAGCAATTTTAGCTCTTTGCAAATTCTGATAATGCAAAGGTCCATATCGCGCTGCCGAAAACAAAGCTACCAGCTTCCCAATTATTGTAGCTAAGTGCCGAATCGATGGTATATTGGTGCGGATTAAATCTTGACACACCTGGGTAACCTCCTCAATCTTGTTAATTGGAATGGTAACCCTCATGCTTATAGAGTTCACCGTGAACCCTAGGTAATTAATCACCTGGGCAGGGTAGAACTTTGATTTCTCTGGATGGACAATAAACCCCAATTGTTGAAATATATTGACAGCAGCTGCAACACCCTGTTCAGCCAATTCCAGGGTGTGGCCCACAATTAAGACATCATCTAAATAGGCCATACTATATGGTGTCGTTGTCTCAAATAAGCCATAATTGGCTTCACTAATTTAGTGAACAATCTAGGGCTGTGGTGAGCTCATTAGGCAAAGCCTTGTACTGCCAGAGTTGCCCCATCCAGATGAATTTTTAAAACCTTCTGTCACATTTCTGGACCGATACGGAATAATATGCGTCTTTTAAACCGATGCATGCCATAAAACAACCATGAGAAATCAATGATTTGGTTGTTTCATCGTATCCATTTTAAAATGAGAATATGTTACAAAAGTATTCAAACGGGTTAGATCAATAATGACACGACAACTTCCATCCTTCTTAGGTCTGGTGAATATGTTCGAAACAAATTCAACTGGCTCATGCACCACTCTCTTAATCACTCCTTTGCTCAAGACTTAACAATTCCTTATAGCCGGCTGCCTGTTCTGCAGCAGATAATTTTAAATGTTCGAGCGGGCATGTGCTGGGATGGAGGAATGTCGCCATTAATAAACTCAATTTTATGCCCCTGAATATTCTGCAACACATACTCGTCACCAGTGAAATTACCTCATGCACCCAAAAAACCACCGAAGGTGACCACCAACATGTGAAGTTAAACAGAGAGAAAAGAGAGAACCAGACCCCCTCACCTCCGTGGTTACCGGCGGTCCTTGACACGCGTGTGTGGACGTGGAGGTGCTGGGTTGGCTTGAGGGCGCTGCGTCTTCGTTTTCCACCAGGGTCTCTGCCGACCCTGTCCTAAAAAAGACCCCTGGTGCTGGGTCTGATGTTGCTGTCGTTGTGGAGCTTGAGGGTGGGTCCTCGTCGAGGTACTGGCAGACCCTCGTGATCGAATGTATGGAGACATTGAGCCTGACGGTGTGGGGGCACTCTGAGGGCGCATGATCCCCACCGTTTTGGCTTGCTCGTCAAGCTCTTTGACTCTCTTCGAGAGGTCCTTCCCAAAGAGCTGACGGGGCGGGGGCGGCGGCGGTGGTTTGCACACTCCTGCAAACTTTGGATTGAGCGCTGGGCGGATGCTGGTTTTGCGAAACCCGTTAATTTCGTGCTGGGTCGCGCACAGGAGGGCCAGGGCATCTCCCTGGTCCAAATTCAATTCGTCCCCGTCCACCGACCGCACAAAGGCGGCAATACCGGCCGTGAGGAGCTTCAGGATCCGCTGCAGTTTTACCTCCTGTTGACGGATAGCCGCACTGATGTTGCCCCATATCGGCGTATTGACCACAGGCACGTTGAGGGAGTTGCAATTGGATGGAGCCTTGTGACGGCTCATTGCCTGGATGAGGACTTCTTCCTGCTGCTCCAGGCTGATAGTAGATGTTTGTGAAGACGCCCTGTGCCTGTTGCTGCCCTGCTGTTGTTGACGTTGAAGCAGGAGCTCCAGCAGCCGCTCCATACGGTCAATACGCCCTTCACCCTGAACACTCAGGTGGTCGGAGTCCTCCGGCTCTGAAAAGAAAACCGGGCTCCTGTCATCGGCCCGCACCTCGTCGAGGCCCTGCCGGTGCCGGTAGTTGTCGCTAACAGCCGCCGAGGCGAACTGCGCGATTCCTGCGCGGGCGTGTTCAACCGCCTCCGTTTAGCGGGAGCTGAAGCCGCTGCCACTAAGGGCACTTGCGGCGAGGTGTCGGCACCAGCCGAAGCATGGCTGCCTGGGGCCCGCGCAGTCTTGCCGGCTGCCCACATCGTGGACGTTGCCGACGCATGGTCTCGCCCACCCATCCATGGGGGGCTCGGCGACCGTGACGAGACCCGACTCGACCGACCCGTCCCGGCGTCGAGAGTCGGGGCGTGCCGGCTGGACCTCACAGCCGCCCCGGGTCTTTCCCTGGAACCTGACCGCTCCTCCGTGTCAGGCAATGCCTTAGCCCTGGTAGGGTTAGGCTTCTGGGCTCCTGCCCTTCCCCTTCTCGGAGTGGAACAGGCCGTGCAGCCGCACGCACCCAGCTCGAGGTCGCCAGCGAGCCCGCTGACGACCTGACTGCCATGGCAGGGTCCCCCTGCTCTGGCGGCACACCACACTCCTCCTCGTCGAACTCCTCCGAGCTGTGGTGTGCTGGCGGATCTGGACCTGTAAACACAGGGCTTACCCACATCTCCGCCTGAGTCCCGGCCTGCGATGCAGGTACTGCCGATGGTAAAGGCCCCGGAACTGTTGACCGGCGAACTCGTCCTGACGTCCTCCGGCCCTTGGAACTCCCATCCATGTCCTTGCTGCAAGACAAAACCAACAACAAGGACCACCAACTAAAGGTAGAATACTTACCTCCGTGGCCCCTTCTGAAGGGCTGGCGAGGAGCGCGCTCCACCGCCAGCCGTCGCAGCAACGCGGTACGACGATATGTCGAGCATGCGCGCCGGCGGGCTCTTCACGAAGTCACTCACGTGACTCCGAAATGAAATAAATCACCGTTTCGCAAAACATTAAATGGTGATTAAGGTCATCTAAAAAAGCAGGTTTATATGTTAAAATAAACTGTTTTCACTTACCTGTCCCCTACCTACCTAGCGTTCACGGCATTAGGAACAAATTTCTATTTTACTCCAGTGCTGAAATAGTCGGGTTATTTTTTTTAAAAAATCACTTACCGGCAGTCGGAACGCTTCTCCAGAAATAGCTCACACTCCGAGAAAATAAAGCTCCGAATGGCAAGGGGAAAACCGCAATTTAACCCCGCCCCTCCCCCTCAAAGGCACCAAAGTCGCGCACACGGCCAGTGACAGAACTGCAGCACCGCTAAAGGTAAGTTTTGTAACATACTTAACAATATGTTAAAAATTCAGGTAGTTACGTGATTTGGGTCACAAACTTAAACAAAAAAAGCATATTGGCCCACAGCCTAAAGCAGCATCTTTGGAGAACATGGATAGATGATGTTTCAGGTTGGGACCCTTCTTCAGACAAATTAAGATTTTGATTACTCAAAGCTCAATGTCCAAGTAAATGAATGAAAGGTAATGGGGTTCATTTATGGTGACCAATTCAAAAAAACACCTTAATGATCACAAAATTACACTTCAATTTAGGGGAGAATAGCATATGCCCTTAATAGTTATAATTTCCAAACAATCTAGTTTGTAATAACTTACTTTGTTTACATTCATTATAGTGTTACCTGCACAATGTGAACTTCAGATAAAATACTGGATCTTGGAACGTCTGGAATGGAGTACCCAATATATCTGCAATATAAACGATATCCTGCAATCTTATGCTCAACAAATAATACTATATTACAATATCTTGTAATATGATGTTCAGCCTGATCTCTCTAACCTTTTAAAGATAACCCCAGGCAACAACTATTTTTAAACAAACCTGATAATAATCTGGTGATTATTTTCCAAAACACATTACATTTGGTGTTAGAAGCAAAAGTTGAAAGAAACCACATCTGAATTTTGAAAATGTATGTTTCCTGGGATTCTGCAAGATTTGATTATTTATGCATGTTGGTCCCTACATTTTCCTGAAGATATCAATTGTTGATCCGTTTAAATTGAAACATTTTGTGGACTGAAGCACCTGTTTCTGCACTGCATCTTTCAATTCAACTTTTTAAAATTCAATAAATTAATTACCACAATTTGAGTGCAAAAAAACACGATGTCCTTATAATAACCAAAGTTCTGGGTGTTTCGTTATTACATATGTGAACTTTTTTTGCTGTTGATTTTTGGTGTTTACAGAGTACTAGGTTTACATGAAGATAAAAACAAAAAGCTGGAGTAAGTCAGTGGGTCACACCGCATCTCTGGAGAAAAGGAATAGGTGGCGTTTTGGGTCGAGACCCTTCTTCAGACTATCTTCGGTTTAAACCGGCATCTGCAACTTCCTACACACTAGGTTTACATATATGATTTGCTACTGCAATTAAGAATTTCATTGATCAGTTTCAGGACATGACAATAAAATACTCGCGACTCTTGACTTGACTCATAGCTCACTGAAGGTAACGCCATAAGTAGACAGGGTGGTAAAGAAGGTATATGGTATACTTGCCTACATTGCGCGGGCAATTGAATATAAGAATCAGGAAGTCAGTGCGAAAGGTCTTAGATTGGCCTGGATTTGGAGTATTGCATGTAGTTCTGGTTACTCAATTATGTGAAATATGTGGAGGCTTTGGAGAGTGTACAGAGGGGCAGTTTCTATGCTGCTTGCTAATAGTTCCATTTTAACAGTATGGAACAGGCAGAAGCAAGTCAGATTGACTTTGCACCTGACTATAATTTTTGCACAAATCCCATTTTATGCTCAGATTTTATTGTGGTCACCAGTTTGCCAGGCATGACTTGGCTTTTAAAATATCTCAAATCTTCTCATGAAGGACAGGGCAGAGCCTGGAGTCACTCAAATTTAAAATGTTCCTAATTTAATTCTTAAACTGTTTTCCCATTGAAGTAGTAGTATCTTCAATCTTCTATCTATACTATTACTAAAAGTCTCATCTTGACCACTTCCTGTCTCTGTTATAAATAAATTTTAGAAAAAATGCTACCCTATATCGCTATGATTTATTTTGCCATCTTACTCACTGTCCTCCTCTCCTCCAAACGCCCCAAGGTTTTTTTCCGATCGGTGAAATAATAAAAAAATTATGAAGGTTTAAAAAATCGTGGGATCAGCAGATTGGTCTTCTCACCTGTCTGTCACCATGATGAAGGTAATGCCCCTTCCTGGAGGCCAGGAGAATACAGCCCCAGAAGCTGGACGTGAGTCAGTCACCCGGAAGACCGTGAGTGAGAGTTGAGTCCAGAACTGTGAGTCTGCACTGTAAGTGAACTGAACTGTGAGTCTGCACCGTGAGTGAACTGAACTGTTGGTCTGCACCATGAGTGAACTGAAGTGTTAGTCTGCACCGTGAGTGAACGGAACTGTTGGTCTGCACCGTGAGTGAACAGAACTGTTAGTCTGCACTATGCTGATTGAACTGAATTGTGAGTCTGCGTCATGCTAAGGCCAAAGGTAACGCTCATTCCGGATGTCCCGCTCATTCTGGAAGTCCCGCTCAGTCCAAAGGCAGCGCTCTGCCCCGTGAGTAGAATCAAGAGAGTTTTACTGTCATATATGTGCGAGTGTATGAGTGTGTGAGTGTGTGTAAGTGTGTGTATGTGAGTGTGTGTGAGTGAGTGTGCGCGAGTGAGTGTGTGTGTCTGTGTGTGTGTGAGTGTAAGTATGTGTGTGAGGGTGTGAGTGATGGAGGGTGTGAGTGATGGAGTGTGTGAGTGTGTGTGAGATGGAGGGTGTGAGTGTGTGAGAGAAGGAGGGATGTGTGTGTGTGAGATGAAGGGTGTGAATACGTGTGTGTGTAAGATGCAGGGTGTGAGTGTGTGTGCATGTGAGATGGAGTGTGTGTGTGTGATGGAAGGTGTGTGCGTGTGTGGCCGAATGGATTCGAGCCCACCTGCAGTGAGTGAGTCAACTGCCAGCCCACCAGCCGTGAGTGAGACAACTGACAGCCCGCCAGCCATGAGTGAGTCAACTGCCAGCCCACTAGCTATGAGTGAGTCAACTGCCAGCCCACCAGCCACGAGTGAGTCAACTGCCAGCCCACCAGCCGTGAGTGGGTCAACTGCCAGCCCACCAGCCGTGAGTGAGTCAACTGCCAGCCCACCAGCCGTGAGTGAGTCAACTGCCAGCCCACCAGCCGTGAGTGACGGAACTGCCAGCCCACCAGCTTGACAGACTGAACTGCCAGACCGACCATGACTGTGAACTGGCAGCCCACCAGCCGTGACGGACTGAACTGCGAGTCCAAGAATCCATTCGGCCATAACACCCATACTAGCATTCCAGAAAGCCCCCCCCCCGCCACCCCACTGGCCACTAATATTGGAATTGGTGGAGAGGTGAAATATTGCGTTGGTGGACCAGTCCTCCCGAATGAGGACTGGTCCCACTACACACACCCCTGGCCACAGGCCACCCCTCAGCCCCCTCCCCACAACCCCCCTCCCCCACAACCCCCCCTCCCCCATAACCCCCTCTCCCCCATAACGCCCTCTCCCCCACACCCCACCTCCCCCACACCCCACCTCCCCCACACCGCCCTCCCCCACACAACCTCTCCCCCCGCACCTCCCCACACCCCCCTCCCCAGGGTTGGATTTAGATGAAGAGAGGCCCTAAGCTATTTCACTTGTGAGGCCCCCCCTCCCCCAAACCCCCACCCCCACGATTAGAGGACCATGACTACCCGACAGTGACAGTGTGACACATTTAGATCCTACTGTATGCTGTCATTAAACAGTTGATTTTAAAATGCATATTGAATTCACCGCGGAGCAGGCGATGCTTTACCTGGATCGCCATTTGAAGCTCTGGAGTGTTGGGCCTGCTGCTTCAACATCATGGAGCTGTGGTTTGCGGAGCTCCCAGCCTCGGGCTGCGCTGATTTAAACATCGTGGAGCCCTGGGATTCCTTTGCCGAGGGACGCCAGTGTGAATCTCCACCCAGCTCAGCCTGTGGACTTCGGGTGCTGCGGGAGGGAAGGGAAGAATTGACCAGGGAGTTGCAGATGAAGCTGTCTTTGCGGAAAGCAGACAGTGCGGGGAGATGGGAAGATGTGGCGAGTGATGGGGTCACGTTGGAGGAGATGAAAATGACGGAGGACTATTTGTTGTATGTGACGGCTTGTGGGGTGAAAGGTGAGGACTAGGGGGACTCTGCCTTGTTATGAGTGGGGAGGTGGGGAGAGAGAACAGTGTTACTGGGTATTGAAGAGACCCTGGTGAGAGTCTCGTCTATAGTAGGGGAGGGGAACCCACATTCCCTGAAGAAGGAGGACATTTCCGATGCCCTGGTGTGGAACACCTCATCCTGGGAACAGATGCGGCGTAGACGAAGGACTTGGGAATAGAGGATGGAGTCCTTACAGGAAGCAGGGTGTAAGAAGAGTAGTCTAGATAGCCATGGGAGTCAGTGGGTTTGTAGTGGATGTCGGTCAGAAGGCTATCACTTGTGATGGAGATAGTGAGGTCAAGAAATGGATTGTTCGATGTACCCTACAAAGAGGCAGGCATTGCTGCGGCCCATGCGCGTGCCCATACCTACGCCTTGTAGTTGGAGGAAATGGGAGGAGTCAAACGAGAAGTTATTGAGGGTAAGGACCAACTCTGCTAGGCGGGAGAGCGTATCAGCAGACGGGTATAGGTTGATTCTCCGGTTGAGGAAGAACCGGAGGGCTTTGAGACCATGCTGGTGGGGGATGGAGGTGTAGAGTGACTGGACGTCCATGGTGAAGATGAGGGGATGGGGGCCTAGAGAATGGAATGCCCGGAGACGACGGAGAGTGTCTGAGGTGTCTTGAACATATGTCGGGAGGGATTTAACCAGGGGGGACAGGATGGAGTCGAGGTATGTGGAAATAAGTTCGGTGGGGCACGAACAGGCAGAGACAATGGGTCTACCAGGACAGTCAGGCTTGTGGATTTTGGGGAGAGAGTAAAATCGGGCCGTGCGGGGCTGAGGAACTATGAGGTTGGAGGCTTTGGGGGGTGGGGGGGGGGCAGGGAGCCGGAGTGGATGAAGTCAGTGATGGTGCTAGAGATAGTTGCCTGGTGCTCGTCTGTGGGGTCATGGTCCAGGGGTAAGTAGGAGGAGGTGTCCGAGAGGCCTATCTCCTTCGCTCCTTAGATGCTGCTGCACCCGCTGAGTTTCTCCAGCTTTTTGTGTAACCCTCGATTCTCCAGCATCTGCAGTTCCTTCTTTAACACGGAGGTGTCCGAGAGTTGGCGCGTGGCCTCAGCTTTGTAGAGATCGACGCGCCAGACTACCACGGCACCTCCCTTGTCGGCGGGTTTGATCACCCAGTCTGGGTTGTTGCAGAGTGAGTTGATAGCTGTACGTTCAGGAGAGGAGAGGTTAGAGTGAGACGGGGAATGGAGAAGTTGAGGCGGTTGATGTCCCGACGGCAGTTTTGGATAAAAAGGTCTAAAGCCGGAGGGCCACGAGGGGGGGTCCACGAGGAGAGGGTTCGTTGGAGACGGGAAAAGGGGTCATCAATGGGGGTCGAGGACTCCTTCCCATGGAAGAACGCTGAGAGGCAGAGGCGACGGTAGAAGAGTTCCAAGTCGTGGTGGGCGCGGAACTCATTGAGGTGGGGATGGACGGGGACCAAGGTAAGACCTCTGCTGAGGACCGACCGTTTGGTGTCGGAGAGGGGGAGGTCAGGGGGGATGGCAAACACACGGCAGGGATGGGGGTTGGGGCCGGAGGAAGGCAGGTGAGTGTACTGAGGCTGAGGCGATGTCTGGCTGGGGGGTGGTGGGTGGTCAGGGGGTGGGGGGGGTATGAGGACTGTAGTGTGGGTAAGGAAGAGCAGGGGTCACATGGTTTGAGGGGGATGGGGAAGATCCAGTGGAACAGCCACTGAGGTTACCATACACTACCAAAGCCTTTGGGATCGCAAGCACAGCACCACCGATGGTAGGTTTTGTAGCAACGCCATTATCGCACAGCGCCACTGATGGTAGGGTTTGTAACAATGCCACTATCTCAAAAGTTTAACACACCTTGGTGCAGCGAGCAGAGGCTGCCCTAGATCTCGAGGCCCTAAGCTTAAACTTGTCTAGCTTATACGTAAATCCGGCCCTCCCCCCCCACACCCCTCCCCTCCCCTACACCCCCTCCCTCACACCCACCCCCCCCCTCCACACCCCTCCCCTCCCACACACACACACACACACATATATCATTTTTAAATGGTATTTTACTTGCAGAAGTGAAAATTTTACATTGATTTTGGAGTTTTAGGGGTTTTTGCATTTGTGATGTTTTTCCATACTTTGGCTTTGGCAGGTTTTTACCTGCGTGGCTTTCACTCTACAGATTAAGGGAACATTTTCCCAGAGCTTCTGCTTTCACTAAATGACTTTGGCTGGAATCCTGCTTGAGAACATAGATGGGATTTCTGTAGAAGTTCCAGCCATGCAGTCATTCGTCATTTTCTGCAGTTACACAAGTCTGGTCACAGAGGTGACAATTCAGCAAGAGACCACCTCTACATTACCAAGGCATGCCCATCACTACATTGGACAAATGAATTCACCATTTTATTGTAGTAAATAAATAAGCAAAAAAATCACAAAAGTCTATTTTATGAAGAGAATTTTGTTTGGGTCACCTTTCATCTGGACAGAGTGTCATTGGGGAGGTGGGAGAGTGTGGCTGATTATAGCTGAAGAGCTTGTCCAGTCAAGACCTAGTGAACATAGTCACGGTGGGTAGACAAAAATGCTGGAGAAACTCAGCGGGTGAGGTGGCCTGCTCATGTTTGGGAAAAGGAAACTTCAGGGTATTGGGTAGGTGGGATATCGATTTTCCGGAACCTGTGCAAAAGCTTTAGGAGAATTTGCACATCTCAATTTTGAACCGTTTCCTAACCATATTCAATCAAATCTCCCATCTCCTGCGGAGAGGAGTGGATCGTAATACCAAGACCCAGAGAAACTGACATATATGTACTCAGATGTGAAATGGTGTAGGATGCTCATGATTTTGTGTTGATTTTCATGAGTGGATAATATTGATTGTATTCCTGAGACTATCATAAACATGATTTGTAGAAAAAATAATAATTTCAACATAACATCAATGTTTGCTTTTAGGTATTTAACCATATAACCATATAACAATTACAGCACGGAAACAGGCCTTCTCGGCCCTTCCAGTCCGTGCCGACCATTTATGTTTCCCTAGTCCCATCTACCTGCACTCAGACCATACCCCTCCATTCCCTTCCTGTCCATATACCTATCCACTTTACTTTTAAATGTTAACATCGATCCTGCCTCCACCACTTCTGCAGGAAGATTATTCCACACAGCCACCAGTCTCTGAGCAAATAAGTTCCCCCTCATGTTACCCCTAAACTTCTGTCTCTTAATTCTCATGTCATGCCCTCTTGTTTGAATCTTTCCTACCCTCAATGGGAAAAGCTTATCCACGTCAACTCTGTCTATCCCTTTCATCATTTTAAAGACCTCAATCAAGTCCCCCCTTAACCTTCTGCGCTCCAAAGAATAAAGACCTAACTTGTTCAACCTTTCTCTGTAACTTAGATGCTGGAACCCAGGCAACATTCTAGTAAATCTCCTCTGTACTCTCTCTATTTTGTTGACATCCTATAATTAGGCGACCAAAATTGTACACCATACTCCAGAATTGGTCTTACCAATGCCTTGTACAATTTTAACATTACTTCCCTACTCCTATATTCAATGCTCTGATTTATAAAGGCCAGCACACCAAAAATTTTATTTTACTTTTTATCAATTTGAATCAGGATTAGAAAACAATGAGAGTTAATGACAGATGAGATTCACCTGATCTGCACCGCTTGCAGAAATATCCACTCAGTGACTGCACTGCTCTCTGTTGACAGAACATTTTGTTACAGTTTGTCACAATTATTGGGAGTGTATGGATGGAAAGGTTATTTCCTGAGGTTTGGTAGGGTTATTTCATTTAAAGTGTTAACGTCTGGTGCAGCAGCACTCCATCTCACCCAGTGCTAACCCCACCTACTCACACACTCTCATACTTTGAGAGTGTCCCCTCCCCCCCCCCCCCCCCCCCACCCTTGGAGGTCGCTCTGATCCCTTTAATTGGGTGATTAATTAATGCTTGACTAATCTTCTGGACTTTTTTTAGCATGTAAATGGGAAAATGGACAAGGGTGTGCCAGTGGATGTAGTGTACCTGGACTTTCAGAAAGCATTTGATAAGGTCCCACATAGGAGATTAGTGGGCAAAATTAATGTACATGGTATTGGGGGTAGAGTGCTGACATGGATAGAAAATTGGTTGACAGACAATAAACAAAGAGCAGGGATTAACGGGTCCCTTTCAGAAAGACAGGCAGTGATTAGTGGGGTACCGCAAGGCTCGGTGCTGGGACCGCAGCTATTTACAATATACATCAATGATTTAGCTGAAGGGATTCAAAGTAACAATAGCAAATTTGCAGATGACACAAAACTGGGTGGCAGAGTGATCTGTGAGGAGGATGCTATGAGAATGCATGGTGACTTGGACAGGTTGGGTGAGTGGGCAGATGCATGGCATATGAAGTTTAATGTGGATAAATGTGAGGTTATCAACTTTGGTAGCAAAAACAGGAAGGCAGATTATTATATAATTGGTGTCAAGTTGGGAAAAGGAGAAGTACAACGGGATCTGGGGGTCCTTGTTCATCAGTCAATGAAAGTAAGGATGCAGGTACAGCAGGCAGTGAAGAAAGCAAATGGCATGTTGGCCTTCATAACAAGAGGATTTGAGTATAGGAGCACAGAGGTCCTTCTGCAGTTGTACAGGACCCTAGTGAGACTGCGTCTGGAGTATTGTGTGCAGTTTTGGTCTCCAAATTTGAGGAAGGACATTCTTGCTATTGAGGAAGTGCAGCGTGGGTTCACAAGTTTAATTCCTGGGATGGCGGGACTGTCATATGCTGAGACAATGGAGCGACTGGGCTTGTGTACTCTGGAATTTAGAAGGATGAGAGGGAATCTTATTGAAACATATAAGATTATTAAGGGTTTGGACACGCTGGAGGCAGGAAACATGTTCCCGATGTTGGGGGAGTCCAGACCCAGGGGTCACAGTTTAAGAATAAGGTATAAGCCCTTTAGAACGGAGATGGGGAAACACTTTTTCACACAGTTGTGAGTGTGGAATTCTCTGTCTCAGAGGGCGGTGGAGGCAAGTTCTCTGGATGCTTTCAAGAGAGAGCTAGATAGGGCTCTTAAAGGTAGTGGAGTCAGGGGATATGGGGAGAAGGCAGGAACGGGGTACTGATTGGGGATGATCAGCCATGATCACATTGAATGGCGGTGCTGGCTTGAAGGGCCGAACGGCCTACTCCTCCACCTATTGTCTGTTGACCAGGAGAGGCCAATACCCAGGATTATTGGTAACAGCCGAGTCCAATAAGCTGCTGTTGGATGGCCACTTGAATTTTGTTAGCCTACTCCCTAGCTAGAGGGGAGAAGGTGGGATGCCTTTCGGCTAGTTATCTTCTCCTGGAGCATTTTTGAGGATGTCTGGGGGACTGGTACAAACCTGAGACCACCAGTGCCATTGCAAGATCAAGGCTGGTTGCTGGGAAGAAATCCTAAACACACAGTGCCTCCACTGGGGCAAGCCTGAGATGCCAGAACCTCTTCCTGCCCACAGATAATGAGGCCCACACACAGAGGCAGATTAGCTCTCAGGATAATCTAGAGATGGCCAGCATCATCCCTTTAAACCCAAAGCTAAGCTGCCAGGAAGAAGCCTGAGACCCCACAGTGTCTTCTCTTGAGGGAAGAAAGAACTGCAGGAAGAAATTTGAGATTGCCTAGCCTCCTCCTTCGAAGACCAGGACTGCTGGGACAAGTCTGAGATCGCCTGTGACATTGTGCATGCGCTATGACAGTGAGGGACAGTGCCCTTATACAGTCCTGGACTTTATTACCACTAAATAAAATGTACCATGTGAGTACACCCTACTACGAGTGTCGGTGTGCTCATTGCTGAACCTGAAGTCTTCTCTGGATATTGATATGGCCACCGTCTTGCTGAGACTCTGCAAATGGCGGGACTGTCAAATGCTGAGAGAATAGAGTGGCTGGGATTGTAAACTGTAGTTTAGAAGGATGAGAGCGGATTTTATTGAAACATATAAGATTGTTAAGGGTTTGGACACACTAGAGGCAGGAAACATGTTCCCGATGTTGGGGGGGTCCAGAACCAGGGACCACAGTTTAAGAATAAGGAGTAAGCCATTTAGAACGGAGACGAGGAAACACTTTTTCTCACAGAGAGTGGTGAGTTTGTGGAATTCTCTGCCTCTGCGGTGGAGGCAGGTTCTCTGGATGCTTTCAAGAGAGAGCTAGATAGGGCTCTTAAAAATAGCAGAGTCAGGGGATATGGGAAGAAGGCAGGAACGGGGTACTGATTGGGGATGATCAGCCATGATCACATTGAATGGCGGTGCGGACTCGAAGGGCCGAATGGCCTACTCCTGCACCTATTGTGTATTGACTCGTTAACTATTGACTCGTTAACTATTGACTCGTTAACTAAGGGAGGGCCAAATCCCTTCAGACTCTCCGGAGGGAGTACTCCGGAGGGAAAAAACTTTGTCTACTCCACTGCGAAATCTCCTCAAGGTATGCCTACTTTGAAGAAGTTCTCCTCCTCCCTCCGGAGAGTCTGAAGAAGGGTTTCGGCCCGAAACGTTGCCTATTTCCTTCCCTCCATAGATGCTGCTGCACCCGCGGAGTTTCTCCAACACTTTTGTCTACCTTCGATTTTCCAGCATCTGCAGTTCCTTCTTAAACACATGGGACCTAGAATTTGGGTGATTGGCAAAAGAACCTAAAGTGACATGAGAAACCTTTTCTCATGAAGAGAGTGGCTTGTGTCTCAAAGAACTGCCAATGCAACAGTAGAGATAGGTTTAAATGCAGTGTTGAAATTGGAATTCAGTAAGTATTGCAAGGAAAGGATTTGCAGCACTGTAAGTTCAGGATGGGGGAATGGAACTGGCTGGAATACTTTTACATGGAGTCAGTACAGACTCAAAGATCAAATGGTCTCTTTCTGTGTCGTTCTCTAATTTTGTTAATATTAGCTGAGTTGCACACTAACTGAAAAAAAAACATTTCCTATCAATTGCATGCATATCATAAAATAAAATTATTTGAGGAGTATCAATTTATTTTGGACTCTCTTAGTGCCCTTTTGTGTCACTCTTTGTGTGCTATTCTAGTTCCCTGTTTATACTGACTACAGTTTCTTAGAGGAACTTTTGACCAGAAATCCTATCGAAAAGACAGACTAGTGGGCAGAGGGGGTGGGGTTGCCCTGTTGGTGAGGAATGAAATTCAGTCGGTTGCAAGGGGTGACATTGAAACAGGAGATGTGGAGTCAATATGGATAGAACTAAGGAATTGTAATGGTAAAAAGACCCTAATGGGACTAATCTACAGGCCCCCAAACAGTAGCCTGGACATAGGGCGCAAGTTGAATCAGGAGTTAAAATTGGCATGTAGTAAAAGTAATGCTGTGGTTGTTATGGGAGATTTCAACATGCAGGTAGACTGGGAAAATTGGGTTTGGTACTGGACCCCAAGAAAGGGACTTTGTAGTGTGCCTTCGTGATGGATTCTTTGTACAGCTTGTATTGGAGCCTACCAGAGAGAAGGCAAGTCTGGATTTAGTGTTATGTGATGAACCGGATTTGATAAAGGACCTCGAGGTTAATGAGCCATTAGGAGGCAGTGACCATAACATGGTCAGGTTTAATCTACAATTGGAGAGGGAGAATAGTGAGATTGAACGAGAACTTACCAGTTCGAAGGTTGATCTTTATTTCATGAGGAGTTGCGGTGAGGGATTTCGTGAAGAACCCGCCAGCACGCATGCGCGACATTCTTCAAAGTAGCGGTGTGGAATCACAGAAACAACAACAGAAATGACTTGGCATAGTAAGATTGAAGAGACTCTAATTACCAGTTGAGTATGATCGAGGGTTGGGAGTGGAGGGCACGAAATCCCTCACCGCAACTCCTCATGAAATAAAGATCAACCTTCGAACTGGTAAGTTCTCGTTCAATCTCACTATTTCATTTCGGAGTCACGTGAGTGACTTCGTGAAGACTTCAAAGCTCTGTGATTACACGCCCTGGACCACGTCCATGCTGCCACACACCACTTATGAGGATGGATGGGAGTAATCAACTTTCCAGACTGCTTGTACTGAAAAACAAGAGCAACATTTGGTAACAACAAAAGAAAACCCCTTATTCGGGGACATCTCCACATTCTTGACCTGCATTCAGCACGGCCTCCGCGAACTGTAGAGGAGCGGCAACAGATGTATTGTAGACCCGCTGGAAGGTGGCTTCGTTCGCCATCCTACTGTGGCAAGAATATGGTCCATGGGCACCTCCATGACCCTTGCCGCCGACGTTGATGCATGCCCTGGTGGAATGGGATTTGAAGATATTAGTGTCAACACGTGACTTACCCAAGACGATCCTGAGCCACCTGGATATCGTCTGGACCGTCATTCTATGGTGAGGTTTCTCCATTCCTTCAGTTTTCTCGTCACTTTCTCATAGTGACAGATATGGGCGGCTAAACAGAGCCTTGCATCAGCGGGGTATGCCAGGAACTTCAGCTGCAGCCCTGTGCACCCAGGTCTATGCTGCTTGAGTAGCTCGTCTATGACGAAGACTACTTGTGCAGGGGTAGAGATCATCCTGTCGATCCGGATTTTGCGGAGTGTCTGTACCCTCTGCGCTGAAGTCAGTGCCAGTAACATCACCAGCTTCAGGGTGAGTTTGTCCAGTGCCAGGCCCTCCATGGGCGACCACGTCCTGAGCAGGGTGAGTATTTCCCCGATATCCCAGGTGATATTATAGCGTGGTCTGGGTGGATTCGAATTGAATATTCCCCGCATGAGTCTGGACACCAGCCTGTTGGATCCTACCTTAATATTGAGGTAGAATGACAGCGCACTTGAGGCACTGTTGATGGCACTGTAGCTCAGGTGTTCATTATGATGCAACCCCACCAGAATTCCAACACGTCGGTTATGGTTACAGCGTTGTATGTAATATGGGAGCGGTCGCAGTAGGTTTCCCATTTCCGGATGTGAGAGAGGTATTGCCGCCTGGTGAACTCCCAGTATGACGCTCCAATGGTATCCATGGTTCTAGATGATAGGCCATACCGCAGTAATGGCCTGTGCAGAACCTCCAAGCCAACAAGTTTAGATGACTGTGGCAGGGATGTGGTCCCCCTGACACAGGGTTTGTACCAATTATGGGCAACCCTCTAAGAGGACCCAAGATTGACTGATCATATCAAGGACCACCGGATACCATGGCTGCGTAGGCCAGTTGGGTATGAGAAGAATGCCCTTAGCAGCATCTGTCTGGATTACCCGCAACACCCGACTGATGAGGCAAAATGGAGGAAATGCATAGAAACCCATTTCCCCCAGTCCAGCGAGACGCATCCATCGCCATTGCCCCAGGATCGGGTCCCACAAACGTATGTTGGTACCTGATGGTTCAACCGTGACGCAAAGAGGTCGATATCCGGTTCACCAAATTTGGCAGTAATTTTAGCGGATATTTGGAGATTCATCATCCACTTGATGTTGTCATAGAATTTGCATGACCTGATGTCCGCCACTGTATAGAGCTCACCTGGGAAACAGGTAGCTGAAATCCAAATATTCCGTCGAACACACCAGAGCCAAATTGTATTTGCCAATTCATCACATGAAAGTGACCTGGTACCGCCCATATGGTTTAGATATGCCACCGCAGTGGTATTATTCATTTGGAGACGGACATGAGCATCAGTAAGGCTAGAACAATAAGCTCGAAGTCCGTGAAATGCTCCCAGCATCTCCAAATAGTTTATCCCTTGTGACAACAAGAGGGTAGATTCAAGGGTGTCCCATCTGCCCTCACAACTGGAGCAGTTGTCCGTAGCTCCCCAGACATGGGAGCTTGCGTCTGTTTGTAAGTATACCATCGGATTGGCCAAAATGATGGGTTTAAGTGAGACATAAATATTGTCAATCCTCCATTGTAACGCAATCTGTGCCTTGAAAGGCAGCTGCATTGGTCTATGGAAATGTCTAGCGTTCAGTTTTAACGCCGAGACCTTGGCGCTCTGCAAATTTGATAATGCAAAGGCCCGTATTGGGCAGCTGGAAAAACGCTACAATCTTGCCAATCACCTTAGTAGTTTGTTGAATTGATGGTATACTGGCCCAGACTAGACCCTACCATAGTTGGGTGACATCGCCAACCTAGTTAGTTGGTATGGTGGCCCTGACGTGATTGGAATCCACCGTAACCCCAGATACCCTTAACCTGTGAAGGGCAGGACGTTGATTTATCCGGATGGATAATGAACCCCATTTGCTGAAAAAATTTCCATGGGGGCTGAAACTGCCAGTTCGGCTGATTCCCAATAATTAGGATATCACCCAGACAGGCCAACACTATGTGATTTTGTCTCCTAGTGTAGCCAGTATTGATTGGAGCAATTTAGAAATAATCTAGGGGTGTGTAAGCCCATTTGGCAAAGCTCTGTATAGCCAGAGCTGATCCATCCAGATAAATGGCAAGAACTTCCTGTGGCATTTCTGAATGGATACTGAATAGCATGCATCTTTTAATCAATGCATGCCACAAAGCAGCCCCCACCAATAACTTAGATGTCTGGAACGTTTCCAGTTTGAAATGGGTATATTCTACAAAAGTATTCAAATGGTTCAAATCAAAAATAACCCGACATCCTCCATCCCTCCTTGTGACTGTAAATTTTTCAGCATAGCCTACTGCCGCTCTTTGCTGGACAGTGTAAATTTCCGATCTGCATATGCTGGGATGGAGGGATGTCACCATTGATGAATTCAATCGCATGGCCTTGAATACTTTGTAAGATAAACTCATCAGACGTGATGGGACCGCATGCCCCCGGAAAGAGCTGTAGTCTCCCACCAACATGTGAAGTTCAACATGCAGGTGCATGAAATCCAGACCACCTTACCTGCATGGTTATCGGCGGCCCTTGATATGCATGGCCTGATGTGGAGGTGCTGGATTCTGAAATTGAGGCGAAGCTGGAGCGGAGGCCCTTGCTGGCCTAATGGCAGGGCCTTGCCTGGTCGAGATATGTGACCACATGAGTCCCACCGTCGTAGCGTGGTCATCCCGCTCCTTGACCCTCTTGGGGAGGTCTTCCCGAAAATGTTGATTCTGTTGCAGGAGGAGCTCCAACATCCGCTCCATCCTGGCCAATACGCCCCGCGCCCTTAGAACTCGGGCGGACGGAGTCCTCATGTTCTGCTGAACTGCTGGGGCTTCGTCCATCGGTCCGCACCTCGTCGAGGTGAACCTGGTGCCGGAAGTTGTCGCTGGCAGCCGCTGCAGCGAAGCTGAGCGATTCCCACGCGGGAGGTACGCTCAAACGCCTCCTCGGCGGAGCTTGATCCCGCTGCCCCGGAGGGCAAATGCGGCGGGGAGTCGGCACCTGACTTAGCATGGAGACCCGACGCCCGCGCGGGCTTGCCGGCTGCCCACATCATGGACCTTGCCGACGCATGGTCTCATCCTCCCATCCATGGGGGACTCGGCGACCGTGGCGTATTGACTATGGGCTCGTTGAAGGGAGTAGCAGTTCACTGGGCTTTGTGACTGTTTTTAAGGCCTCCGATAGGACCTCCTCCTGGAGCTGATGTTTGGTCAGGAAGTCCACGGTGGCTGCCAGTTTGGGGTTGAGGGGTAGTCCCGATGTCTCTGACAATCCTCTGGCTGCCTCAGGCTCCTGCTGACGATGGTGAAACCTCCCTGTGCCCACTGGAGCTGGATGCTTCCTCCCGATGATTCTGTTGCAGGAGGAGCTCCAGTAGCCGCTCTATGCGGTCAATACGCCCTTCACCCTGAACACTCTGGCGGTCGGAGTCCTCAGGCTCTGAAACACTGCCGAGGCTCCTATCATCGGCCCGCACCTCGTCAAGGTGAACCCGGTGCCAGTATTTGTTGCTGCCAGCCGCCGCAGCGAAGCTGAGCGATTCCCGCGCGGGAGGTGTGTTCAACCGCCTCCGTTTGGCGGGAGCTGAAGCCGCTGCCACTGAGGGCAAATGCGGCGGGGAGTCGGCACCAGACTCAGCATGGAGACCCAACGCCCGCGCAGGCTTGCCGGCTGCCCACGTCGTGGACCTTGCCGACGTATGGTCTCGTCCTCCCATCCATGGGGGACTCGGCGACCGTGGCGGGACCCTACCCAAATGACCCATCCCGGCGTCGGAGGTTGGGGGGTCGACACTGGACCTCACAGTGGACCTGGGTCCCGCCTTTGAACCAGTCCGCAACTCGGCGGCAGGTAATGCCATAGCCCCAGAAGGGTTAGGCTTGCGGGCTCCTCCCCTCCCCCTACTCGGAGGGCTGAGGGAGAAGGGCCGTGCAGCCGCACGCGAGCCCTTGCCCGAGGCCGCCAACGGGCCCGTTGGCGACCTGAATACTGAAGCAGGGTCCATCTGCCCCTCGAGCACTGGAGCTCCTGCTCCTCGAATCAGCACTGGAGCTCCTGCACAGTGGCGGGTCGGGCCCTGTAACAACAGGGCTCCCCGACTTCCACGCCTATTTCCCGGCCACGTACCTGTGAGGAGAGAACACACTACACACTCGCCACAACAGGACACCAACTCCCACTGGAGTTCCGGTGTATCGGCGGGTCGGGCCCTGTACCAACAGGGCTCCCCGACTACCACGCCTATTTCCCGGCCCGACTCGCAGGTGAGCCGTTGAGGAGGGCTCCGGGATAAGTGGCCGGCGACTCCAATTCCATGTTCCTGTAGGGAGAGAACACACTGCCCCCCCCCCCCAACTGGAACACCAACTCTAGGGGGCGTAGCCTTACCTGAGTCGGCCCTCTGAAGGGCTGGTGGGGAGCCGCGCTCCCCTCCAGCCGTCGGCAGCAATGCGTTGCGACGATATGTCACGCATGCGTGCTGGCGGGTTCTTCACGAAGTCACTCACGTGACTCCGAAATGAAATAGTAGATCGGAGGTGTCAGTGTTGCTGTTGAATAAAGGGGACTATGGGGCCATGAGGGAGGAGCTGGCCAAAGTTGACTGGAAAGATACACTAGCAGGGATGATGGTGGAACAAAAATGCCAGGTGTTTATAGGAATAATACAGAAGGTGCAGGATCAGTTCATTCCTAGGAGGAAGAAAGATTCCAAGGGTAGAAAGGGACGGCCATGGCTGACGCCAGGGACAGTATAAAAATTAAAGTGAAGAAGTACAACATAGCAAAGATGAGCGGGAAGCAAGAGGATTGGGTAATGTTTAAAGAACAGAAGATAACCTAAAAGACAATACGGGGAGAAAAGATGAGGTACGAAGGTAAGCTGGCCAAGAATATAAAGCAGGTTAGTAAAAGCTTCTTTAGTTATGTGAAGAGGAAAAAATTAGTAAAGACCAAAGCTGGACCTTTGAAGACCGAAAAAAGTGAATTTATTATTAAGGAGGACACAAACAATCATCCTGATGTACTAGTAGCCCGAGGATCTGGGGTGACAGAAGAACTGAAGGAAATCCACATTAGGCAGGAAATGGTGTTGGATAGACTGATGGGACTGAAGGCTGATAAATCCCCAGGGCCTGATGGTCTGCATCCCAGGGTACTTAAGGGAGTGGCTCTTGAAATCGTGGATGTAATGGTGATAATTTTCCAATGTTCTATAGACTCAGGATCAGTTCCTGTGGATTGGAGGGTAGCTAATGTTATCCCACTTTTTAAGAAATGCGGGAGAGAGAAAACAGAGAATTATAGACCAGTTAGCCTGACATCGGTGGTGGGGAAGATGCTGGAGTCAATTATAAAAGATGAGATAGTCACACATTTGGATAGCAGTAACAGGATTGGTCCGAGAGCATGGATTTACGAAGGGGAAATCATGGGCTTGACTAATCTTCTGGAATGTTTTGAAGATGTAACTGGGAAAATGGACAAGGGAGAGCCAGTGGATATAGTGTACCTGGACTTTCAGAAGGCATTTGATAAGGTCCCACATAGGAGATTAGTGGGCAAAATTAGGGCACATGGTATTGGGGGTAGAGTGCTGACATGGATAGAGAAGTGGTTGGCAGACAGGAAACAAAGAGTAGGGATTAATGGGTCCCTTTCAGAATGGCAGGCAATGACTAGTGGGGTACCGTAAGGCTCGGTGCTGGGACCACAGCTATTTACAATATACATCGATTTGGATGAAGGGATTCAAAGTAACATTAGCAAATTTGCAGATGACACAAAGCTGGGTGACAGTGTGAACTGTGAGGAGGATGCTATGAGAATGCAGGGTGACTTGGACAAGTTGGGGGAGTGGGCAGATGCATGGCAGATGAAGTTTAATGCGGATAAATGTGAGGTTATCCACTTTGGTAGCAAAAACAGGACGGCAGAATGGCATCACGTTGGGAAAAGGGGAAGTACAACTGGATCTGGGGATCCTTGTACATCAGTCTATGAAAGTACGCATGCAGGTACAGCAGGCAGTGAAGAAAGCTAACGGCATGTTGGCAATTATAACAAGAGGAATCGAATATAGGAGCAAAGATGTCCTTCTGCAGTTGTACAGAGCCCTAGTGAGACCACACCTGGAGTATTGTGTGCAGTTTTGGTCCCTTAATTGGAGGAAGGACATTCTTGCTATTGAGGGAGTGCAGTGTAGGTTTACAAGATAATTTCCGGGATAGCGGGACTGTCATATGCAGAGCTGGGTTTGAACACTCTGGAGTTTAGAAGGATGAGAGGGTATCTTATTGAAACATATAAGATTGTTAAGGGCTTGGACACGCTAGAGGCAGGAAATATGTTCCTGATGTTGGGGGAATCCAGAACAAGGGGCCACAGTTTAAGAATAAGGAGTAAGCTATTTACAACGGAGACGAGAAAACACTTTTTCTCACAGAGAGTGGTGAGTCTGTGGAATTCTCTGCCTCAGTGGGTGGTGGAGGCAGGTTATCTGCATGCTTTCAAGAGAGAGCTAGATAGGGCTCTTAAAAATAACGGTCGGGGGATATGGGGAGAAGGCAGGAACGGGGTACTGATTGGGGATGATCAGCCATGATCACATTGAATGACGGTGCTGGCTCGAAGGGTCGAATGGCCTACTCCTGCACCTATTGTCTATTGTCTATTGTAAATGGATAACTGTTCCGAAAAGCCCCATTGGACAGGCGTTACACCAGAAGTGCCGCAATCATGCTTGCAGGTCATAAGATTTCTGCCATAGGTGACATTTGAAATGCATTTCGCACCAGCCGACAATAATCCCTGCATATAATGTATTATTCTTCTCACTTACCTACCAGACGTTGTAATATTGTTTACTCCCTGCCTTAAATATTAGATCATTATCTAGAAGTTATTGCTAAAACGCAATACTAATATCAGTCCTAATATCAGGAGTGCAATCCTTATGCTGTAAGAAAGAAATGCAGAATCTGGTTTAAACTAAAGATAGACACAAAGAGCTGGAGTAACGCAGTGGGACAGGCAGCATCTCTGGAGAGGAATGGGTGATGTTTCTACCGAAGTCACACTTGCTTCTCGTTTTCACCCTACAAACAGCTAACAATGGCCAATGTGTGTGAGCTCCTCCGTGTTCACCACCTATACATCTCAGTTTACCATCCACAGACAGACGCATAGTGGAGCGATTAAACCAAGCACTGAAGCACATTATCCCTAAGATGCTGACTGTGGATGGTTGAAAGTGGGATCTTGTGATCCCATATGTTTTCTTTGCTGTTAGGGAGGTTCCATTCTTCCACTGGATTTTCCCATTTTGAACACCTGTATGGTCGGAAGCCCCGGGGACTCCATGACGTTGCACAGGAGCACCGATTGTCGCCTCATCGCTTGCTGATCAAGCAAGTACAACAAATGAGAGAGTGCACTGGCAAAATAACAACTATCGTAAGAAAACACATAGAGTCTCAGTGAGCCCAAGCACTTCTTAACTAAGTATTAATGCAGATCATCAGACATCAAGGTTGCTAAGTAATGTTTGGTGCAAGTATTTGAATGAACTTTGGTGAGTAGACAGTTGAACAAGGGCTGGCCAGGAGTGTATTGGAACAGGAAAGTTCAGATATGGGAATTGCAAGGATGAATATTTTAGTAATGAGTATTTTACTGCCGGGTGTGACCAAGCTCAGACCATCTCAGAAGAATTCTCTCCATAATAAATAAAAAAACCCCAAACACCTGTCCGACAGATCAGAAACATTCTTCAGGAGTCAGGTGTGGATTTGTCAATGGCCACTGTCTGCAGAAGACTTCATGAACAGAAATACAGAGAAATACACTGCAAGATATGGTGTGGCGGCACCTAACGGCAGCAGCACCACTGCAGTCCATTTGTCTTTTTTAAATTTTGTCTCGTTAAATGTATGTTTTGACTCCAGTTTTTATTATTTTCTTAGCTGTGTATATGTGGGGGATGAGGGGGGTGGGGGGTGGGGGAAACCGTTTAATCTCTTCCCTGTACCTGGAGCCTGCAGAACTGCCATCGCGGAGCTGGCTATCTTTGGAACGGGAAGAGCTGTGGTGGCGAGCGGCTGCGACCCGACTCCAGAGCTTCCGGCCGCAGGCCCAGTGGACGGTAGCATTGGGAGCTCACAGGTCCCTGGTGGTAGACTGCTTTTCGGAGCTCCTGCAACAGCAACTTCTCCCACTGGAATTGCGGACTCAGAGCGGGGCCTAACATCGCCCCACGTGGCTTAACGGCCACGGGACTTACCATCGCTCACCGGGGGCTTTAACATCAGGAGCCCCAGTCGCCTTGATGCTGCAGTAGGACTGTTGGACCATGGGAGAAGAACAAAGGGAAAGAGATAAGACTTTTGCTTCCATCACAGTGAGGAGGTGTTGGAGATTCACTGTGATGGATGTTTGTGTAAACTGTGTTAAGTGTGGGTCTTGTTTTTTTTTTGTAATGTTGAGACTATAGAAAAAACAATTACGTTCAAACCAAGCTGTTTGAATGACAACAAAAGGCATTCTATTATATTCTAAGATGCAAACCACTGGTTAGCCGCAAAAACAGGATAGCCAGGTTACAGTTTGCCAAGGAGTACTTAAAAGAGCAACCACGGTTCTGGAAAAAAAGTATTGTGGACAGTTGAGACGAAGATTAACTTATATCAGAGTGATGGGAAGAGAAAAGTATGGGGGAAAAGGAACTGCCCAAGATTCAAAGCATACCACCTCATCTGTGAAACACGGTGGTTGGGACTTTGAAACTGGTACAATAACGTGGGTGGAGGAGGGACGGAGAGACGGGAGATGCAAGGATTACTTGAAGTTAGAGAAATTCAAAGTTATACCACTGGGTTGTAAACTACCAAAGTGAAATTTGAGGTGCTGTTCCTCCAATTTGCGTTTGGCCTCACTCTGACAATGGAGGAGGCGCAGGATGGAAAGGTCAGGTAAAGTGTTGTCAAATACATCAATGTACCCTTGATTTCACTTCTGTGAAATCACAGCATTCACTAGAAATAAGGGCAATTTACCACACGAAAGCAGGTCAGTGTCAATATGAGACACACCATTTCGGACCCCAGCATACTGACCTACTTAACCCACTATCAACCACGTGGATCAACAACTCATCACCAAGATCAGTTTGAGCAGTGGAAAGGTTTTTGATTGTGTTGAACGTTCAAGGCCTGTTTTATTGTGCATGGCTGCTTGGTTCTCATGTCGTCTTGTTGAGTTTCATTGTCTGTAACGCGTTTGCACCTAGCCCACAGCCAACAATAGCCTGTTTCCTTTTTGCATCGTTACTTTTACTTATCTATCAGTCATTTCTATATCCGATGTTCTATATCTCTCTATATCACCTATATCTTCAAACACCATTCCCTTGGCTGAAAAACTGCTCGCTAAAACATTGTGTAAGTTCCATCCATTGAGTCAGTGTCCCCCATTCGCTAAAATTCCCAGTGGATTCTACAATTCATTTACACACAAAGGCAATTTACTATGGCCAAATAATTTACAAATCCATCTGTCTTTGGGATGTGGGAGGAAACCTCTAGCACCCGAAGGAAATCCACATGGTCACAGGGAAAAGGTTGGGGTGGAAGATTGCAACCTTCACATGGTCCGCCCTGTTTCAACTAATGCAATCAAGTCGACGTGCACAAACGGAAGATCAAATAGAACAAGTTGTCCAACAACTTTAGGCTGTGCACACCACACGAAAGAAGGAGGGAAAAGGCTATAATCTCTATGCAGGCAGCACCCAAGGTCAGCATGGAATCCTCAGTCTGTGAGGCTGTGGGTCTACTAACATTCCACTACACAGTGAAGCGGTGCAGTGGACTTGATCTTTAAACCATGACATTTCTAAGATAAATTCAGGGAGTAACACCAACCAATATCTATGATGATTTGCAGCTTTATTGATGGCAACCCTTTCAATTCAGTATTACATTACTGTAGCTACATTTTGATTTGATTTATAGATTTGGAATATCAAGGAAAACTGATAGGATGCCCGAGAGGAATAAACCCAAAAAGTACTGGATGGTCAGCAAGTCAGGCAGCATCTTTGGAAAGAAAAAGAATTAATGTGTCAGATATAATCTATTGTCATTCTTATGAAAAATCACCAACTTGAGCTAGATAGGGCTCTTAAAGATAGTGGATTCAGGGGATATGGGGAGAAGGCAGGAACGGGGTACTGATTGTGGATGATCAGCCATGATCTCATTGAATGGCGGTGCTGGCTGGAAGGGCCAAATGGCCTACTCCTGCACCTATTATCTATTGAAACATCAACTCTGCCTGAACTGCAGAATATCTCCAGCAGTTTTTATTTTATTTCACATTTACAGCCTTTGCTGATTTTAGTTTTTCAATTATTGCCTAAAGGCAAACTATGTATGCGCGGTGAGTTATTTAGAAAGGTGGCCTAATCTGAAAATGCCCACAAACATGGGCAGGACCTAAACAGTGAATGGCAGGGCTCTGGGGAGTGTTGTCGAGCAGAGGGGTATAGGAGTGCAGGTGCACAGTTCCTTGAAGGTAGAGTCTGACCTGGTCGAATAACATCTCATCAACAGTTAAGATATAGAAGTAGTGGTTGCACTTTCTGCGCCGGATGAGAAGAGCTCACCTACCGCATCCCATCCTCACTACTTTCTACAGGGGCACCATAGAGAGTATTCTGACCAGCTGTATCTCTGTCTGGTTTGGCACTGTAGAGCCTCCGAATGGAAGTCTGTGTAGAGAGTGGTGAGGACAGCGGAAAAAATCATCGGGACCTCTCTCCCCTCAATCGGGGATATTGCGACCAAACGTTGCATGTCTAAGGCCAGCAGTATTATAAAAGACCCCACACATCTCCATCACGGTCTGTTCACTCTGCTGCCCTCGGGAAAAAGATATCGCTGCACACGGAGCAGAACATCAAGGTTCTGCAACAGCTTCTTCCCACGAGCCATCAGACTCCTGAATGCCATGTAATGGGCTGCCACCATTGTCTATTTATCCTTTTTATCCATTTTATCCTTGCCTATCCTTCTGCTCATTTATCGTGTTGCGCAGGGAGCCAAATGCAACAAAATTTTGTTTGGAACTGCATATATCAATGTATTTCTAAATGACAATAAAGTTTGTTTGACTTTGACTTTGACAGATAATTGAGGTGGTCAAAAAGGCTTAAGGTACATTGGCCTTAATCAGTCAAGAGTTTTGAATATAAAGTTGGGAGGTCATGTTGCAGTTGTACGAGACATAGGTGAGTCTGCACTTAGACTATTGTGTTCAGTTCTGGGGACCATGTTATAGGAAAATGTTGTCAAGCTGGAAAGGGTAAAGAGAAGATTTACGAGGATAAAACCAAGACTAGAGAGGCTGTGTAGGCTGTAATTCTATTCCCTGCGGCGCAGGAGGGTGAGGAAAGATCTTATAGATGTGTCTAAAAGCATGAAGGGAATAGATTGGGTAGATGCAGAGTCTTTCCCAAAATAGGTGAATCGAGGACCAGAGGATATAGGTTTAATGTGAAGGGGAAAAAAGTTATTAGGAATCTTAGGGATAACTTTTTCATACAAAGTGTGAAGGGCATATGGAACAAGCTGCCAGAGGACATAGTTGAGGCTGGGACCATCCCAACATTTAAGTAACAGTTAGACAGGTACATGGATAGGACAGGTTTGGTGGAATATGGACTAAACACAAGCAGGTGGGATGAGTGTAGCTGGGACATGTTGGCCAGTGTGGGCAAGTTGGGCCTGTTTCCACGCAGTACCATTCTATGACAATAACAGTTTGGAACTCTTCCACAAACAGCAATTGATACAAAATCAATTATTGTTCAAACATGATATATATAATGTTTTTCATCAACGTTATTAATAAATGGGGACGACAATCCATATTACCCTTCGTTTGGATCTGTGTACAAAGTTAAATCACCAAAAAAAGTGATATAAATTAAATTAATAAATGAATGTCAGAACTAGTTCATGGGCCTAATGGCCTTCTCCTATTCCTACACTCCCATGTGCTATACATTATTTGCTGTTCACTGTTTTGTACATATAGATCTGTCATATGAAATTACTTTCAATAAACATACTACTTGATATGAGCTTTTAGTTTTATTTGAGGTTACTCATCTGAATTTTTCTTATTACTAAAACAATGCATAATTTTGATTGCATCATGAAAATAAATTACAAGTCCCGGAAAGATTTCAAACAGATGTTTTACTGAGGCAAATTGTTAGAACATCCAACAATTATTTTTGATGTAAACCAGGTACAAGGTTATCAGGAAGAAATGGATCCGTGTCAGAATTTAAAAGCTTTGAGAGTCGGAAATAAATCTTTGGAGCTTGTCAATTAGAACAACCTAACTGCAAATCTTATTTTCTTAACCAATCTTGATCAACAAATTACAGTTCATGTCCATGAGTGGACATCTTCAAAGGCCTCCACCCCCACAGCACTTGTCTCTCTCCCCCCCCCCCCCAGGTAGGAGGGTTGGGAGACTGAAAAGATGAGGTTGTATTCCTTTGAGCAAAACATGTTAAGGGCAGATATTCAAATTCATAAATGGGAGAAACTAAGAAAAAAAGTCAGTAACTGGAGCTTCGGTATTAAGCTCATTCACGAATGAATTAAACATGAAAGAAGATTTGTTTTTACAAGTGGGTCTTGATCTGGAATTTATGGCTTGGCATGTTTAAGAGAGCTTATTATTTAGCTATGCTCAAAAGTGAATTGGATAGATATTAGAAAGGAACAGAGATTAGGAAGAGCTTCACGTAAAAGGATTACAAGAGAAAAAAACATATAAACAAGTTGAATGCTTTCCAAGACTGAACATCATATTTTGTAAATGAAGCAGTAAATTTGTTAGATAGAATGGTTTGTTTAACTACAATTCAAACCATGTTCTTCTTGCCAATTTATGAGGTGAGCATAAATGAGGTGCGGGATAAATCAAACCAAGTCATGGAAGGTCCCATTCTGCAATTTATTACTCTACGAATGCATTAAAACCAAACTGTGTAATTACTATGATTTAACACAGCAAAAAAAACAAGATCCCATTACTTACTAATTCTCTCAGCATGGTTTTTGCAAAGTATAATTTTGGCAGCATATCAGGAAAGCCTTCTTAGACACACACCTGCAGGTAATGCATTTAGACATGCATGTAATAAAGTTAGGTCACAGCCAAGAACTAAGATAAGCACAAAGATACCACTTCATAGAAGTGATCTCATGAACTGTACAAAGTTGAATTTAACAGTACTAATTGAGATAAAGGAGGCAAATGGAAAGCTGAATATAGCAGCTGTTTTTTTTTAAACATGCAAGACCCATGGCCGGGCTGCTGATTTCCTGGCCAGCTGTAACCTGACGATAAGTCCTCTGTTAGTCCAGAAGAGTAATTACCAATAATGTCACCACAGCACAAAATTAAATAGTTACTTTCCTTATTTTTGTGAAGACCTATTATGCCTTATTTACTTTATAAATACTAACATTTACATGTTAGTATAAATATCTCTGTGATATACAATCTACTTATTTTTAAAGGCATTTATTCCACTTCTGTAATATTTTTGCACTATTCTGTCTTAAACATGAAACAATCGGACTAAGAAAAAGACAAAATGTTTTATTGTTACAGTCTATATAGTATTAAAATGCTCTATTTAGAATAAAAAGGAACTGTGATTTGTAGTAATTTTTCATACTGCTTAATTATAAACAGTTTAACTTTCAATGAACATACATTGTGGCCCCTTCCCAAATTACATTCTCCTTTTCAGTCCAGTTTTTTTTTTCTGCAAAGGAAGCAGCAAGTGGAGTTGTACAAGAATCAATTTCCTTTCATGGTTCTCAGGATCAGATTTAGGACTAGGTCTTTGAAAGGATTACCTAATTACCTTACTAGTCAGAAAATAGTCATGGATAAGGAGACCAAATTTTCATGTCTGGTCTTTGTCCAACCATCTTCCCATCAAAAAACCCCACTCACTTGTACCCACCTATCAGTCACGAAGTTTTGTCCTGCATTTCCTCTCTTCCCCCACCACAATCAGTCTGAAGAAGTGCCCCGACTTGAATCGTCACCTATCCATGTTCTCCAGAAAAGCTGCCTGACACTTTATGTCATTTTTGTAAACCAGCATCTGCAGATCCTTTTATCCCTATTTTGTGCTATTAATCAGTGATGTTATTTTAAGCAACATCAAATTAGGTCACCAGTTCAGTTTGCAAGGGCACAGTGGTGTAGTTCAATCCTGACTATGGGTGCTTGTCTGTTCGGAGTTTGTAGGTTCACCCAATGACCTGCATGGGTTTTTCCCGAGATCTTCGGATTCCTCCCACATTCCAAAGACGTGCAGGTTTGTAGGTTAATTGGCTTGGTGTAAATATATAAAAACTGTCCCTAGTGCATAGGATAGTATTAATGTGCGGGGGAATCACTGGTCGGTGCGGACTCGGTGGGCCAAAGGGCCTGTTTCCGCGCTGTATCTTTAAACTAAACTAAACTCCACCGACAGATATGTGGCTATCTTCTTCAGTGCTGTTTTAATTGATCTCAGCTGGAGCGAGATTAGAAGATGCTTTGCCCTGAAGGATACGAATCCGGTCGAGGTTCAATCTTCTTAATTTTACTCAGTGTTAAGGGCCTGTCCCACCAGCATGCAACTCGATGCGATTAGCGCGACCTAACGTGGTCGCTTGAGCCGTCCGGCGTCGCGGGGCCGGTCCCACTTCGATCGCCGGAGCCGTGCGGAATTGTACGGAGTTCGTCCCGAGTTCGTCCCGACGCCGCGCGGGGCTCCGAAAAACCGACAATGTCCAAAAATCCCGCGCGGCAACGGCTTGTCGGCTCGCAGTCGCCGCGACATTTACACACCGCCCGGACATCGTGCCTCCGTTAAACTATTGGTAAGTGCCTCCGTGACCCTCTATGTGTGTGGCTCCGTGGCCCTGTATGTGTGTGTGTCTCGGTGCCCCTCTCTGTGTGCCCCTCTAAGTCCTGGCGAACTTACCTTGGACTTGCTTCAAGTTCGCCTCGCTTTGCGCCGCGTTGCGCCACTCACCCAACCTCCGCGCGGCCCCTGCTGCCGGTTTAGTTGCGCTTGCCGCATGCAGGCGCATGCTGGTGGGACCGGCCCTGTACAGGGGATCACCCGACCTCCACGCGGCCCCCGCTGCCGGTTTGATCGCGTTCATCGCATATAGTTGCGTGCTGGTGGGACAGGCCCTTTAATATTGGCCAAATTAGAGGTATTACAAAATGGAGGGTCTTTGCATTCTGCAAGGCCTGCTTGGCCTCTTTCTGTGAAAAGTTGCAAGCTGTGAGCTAGCACCAGAAAGTCTGGACCCTAGATGGATATGCAGGATGAGGTGAGGTCCAGATGTCTCTTCCTTTGTTAAAATGTATAAGGACTTTTACAGCAGAGCTCTTGCAAATGCAAGGTCAGGAATGGTCAGATAAGGGGGAGTAATTAATACTGTTAATTATGATGCAGTATGTTTGGGACTGTTATCTTGTGATTGGTTAAAGTGTGAAGCCTTGTTCCAACTGTTTACAATTACCTGATGTTTCTATACATATGTAAACTACGTTAACTACGTAAAGTTCATGCTAGAACTTTCTGCAGAAACAATGTAATGGGGTACTTTGTGATTGGGTTAGGGAACTGTCAATAACTGTATAATGTAATCGATATTTGTGATTTGTTTGTAGGGGCTGCCACCCCCATCTAGTTTCGCGCCACAAAGTCCGATGACCTATAAAAGAGTGGACCCGATGAGGATCGTAGCCGATCTTCTGGAGGGACGCTTTGGACTGTGTGACCTTTTGGAGGTGTCTGCTTGCACGAGGCTGAAGGGCTTGAACGAGCAGAGCAAGAATCGGACCCACGATGGTTAGTTATTGTATAGGGAGTTCGTTATTGTTGGAAATAATAAAGAATAGTTGATCCGGTGTTTTACTGAACTAGACTAAGGAGCATAATTGCAACAGCACCTGGGAACTTCAGGTAATAAGTCCTCAAGATGCACCATATTCCTCAAAAGAAACCTAGGAAGAACATTGAGAACACCTGCGATTCTGATCAATTAGTCAAATTAGAAAAATCAGAACCATCAGTGAAATTCTACCCCGATGTTTAGCTCACAAATGGTGATCAAGCAAGTCCAGAACTCTAAAAGAGCATTGTAGGCTATTTCTAGAATCTCTATAGACAATAGACAATGTCGGCCGTTTTAGCCCTTCGAGCTAGCACCACTATTTAATGTGATCATGGCTGATCATCCACAATCAGTACCCATTCCTGCCTTCTCCCCATAGCCCTGACTACACTATCTTTAAGAGCTCTATCTAACTCTCTATTGAAAGCATCCAGAGAACAAGCCTCCACCGCTTTCTGAGGCAGAGAATTCCACACTCACAACTCTTTCTGTGAAAACGTTTTTCCTTATCTCCGTTCTAAATGGCTTACCCCTTATTCTTAAAATGTGGCCCCTGGTTCTGGATTCCCCCAACATCGGAAACATGTTTCCTGCCTCTAGCGTGTCCAAACCCTTAACGTTCTTATATGTTTCAATAAAATCCCTTCTCATTCGTCTAAATTCCAGGGTATACATAGAAACATAGAAAATAGGTGCAGGAGTAGGTCATTCGGCCCTTCGAGCCTGCACCGCCATTCAATGTGATCATGGCTGATCATCCAACTCAGTATCCCGTACCTGCCTTCTCTCCATACCCCCTGATCCCTTTAGCCACAAGTGCCACATCTAACGCCCTCTTAAATATAGCCAATGAACTGGCCTCAACTACCTTCTGTGGCAGAGAATTCCAGAGACTCACCACTCTCTGTGTAAAGAATGTTTTCCTCATTTCGGTCCTAAAGGAATTCCCCCTTATCCTTAGACCGTGACCCCTTGTTCTGGACTCCCCCAACATCGGGAACAATCTTCCAGCATCTAGCTTGTCCAACCCCTTAAGAATTTTGTAAGTTTCTATAAGATCCCCCCTCAATCTTCTAAATTCCAGCGAGTACAAGCCGAGTCTATCCAATCTTTCCTCATATGAAAGTCCTGACATCCCAGGAATCAGTCTGGTAAGCCCAAGCCCAGCCGGTCCATTCTGTCAACATATGACAGTCACGCCATCCCGGGAATTAACCTGGTGAACCTACGCTGTACTCCCTCAATAGCTAGAATGTCCTTCCTCAAATTTGGAGACCAAAACTGCAGACAATACCCCAGTTGTGGTCTCACTAGGGCCCTTTACAACTGCAGAAGGACCTCTTTGCTCTTGTACCCAAATCCTCTTGTTATGAAGGCCAACATGTCATTTGCTTTCTTCACTTTACCTTCTCTTTAAGAAGAGATGGTAAAGGTGTATCTGTGATAAGGAAGTTGAGGATCCAATTACAAAGGGATGCGGAGACCCAGTTCCCTGACCTTAGTAACAGATTTAGAGGGTATGATGGTGTTGTTCATCAAGCTGTACAGCTTGACATATGTGTTTTTTATTGTCCAAGTGGTCCACTTCAGAGTGCAGAGCCAGTGAGATCGCATCCTCCATTTACTATTGATCAGCCAATTTTCTATTCAAGCCAACATATAGCACGTTTTTAAATTTGCAATAGGCTTTGATGCTGCATCTTATCATATGCTTTCTGGAAATTTAAGCTTAGTAATGGACCTGCCCCACTTAGGCGATTTTTTAGGCAACTACAGGCGACTAGCTTGCTGCCATATGTTTGCTGGTGGTCGCCGGGAGTAGTCTCCTCAGTCGCGCAAAAGGTTGTTGCCAGGATGATGTGGGTTGTAACAGTCGCTGGCAGTTGCCTAAAAAAAATCGCTAACTGGGACAGGCTCATTAGGAACATCCACCAGTTCACTTTATCCACCGCACATGTAACGTTCTCAAAGAATTCCAATAAATGGTTAAAATATGATTTTGCTGATTTCCTTGATTTTTTTTCCTAAGTGCCCTCCTATAATGCCTTTAATAACAGGTTCTCAGATTTTCCCTGTGATAGATATTTAGGTAACTACCCTACGGTTTGCTGCTTTCTGCCTTTCTCCCTATTATGTAATGAATGATACATTCACTCCTAAGTGGAAACACATTATCCTCAGTCCTTAGTGACTGCCTACGATGAAGAGCGGGAGATGAATATTAAATATTCTACCTACAACATCTTCTTAAGCAGAGTCCTGACAGAACACCTCTAATTCTCCCCAAATTCTTCCTTGTGTCTGCCAATTGCAACTGACCCAGAATGCAAATTTACATCAAATCCACGCAGTTGGCCTATATACTGCACACAGAAACACAGGGTGGTCATCGTGGTGTAGCGGTAGAGTTGTTGCCTTACAGCGAATGGAACGCCCGAGACCTGGGTTCGATCCCGACTATGGGTTCTGTCTGTACGGAGTTTGTATGTTCTCCCCATGACCTGTGTGGGTTTTCTCCGAGATCTTCGGTTTCCTCCCACACTCCAAAGACGTACAGGTTTGTAGGTTAATTGGCTTGGTAAATGTAAAAAAATTGCTCCTAGTGGGTGTAGGATGGTGTTAATGTGCGGGGATCACTGGTCGGCGTGGACCCGGTGGGCCGAAGGGCCTACTTCCACGCTGTATCTCTAAACTAAACACAATTAGATCATTAAGTTCATGATGCCTATTCAAATGTATCACAGCTGATTTGCACTATAATTTCAAATAACTGTTACAATTCTACAACTATTATTAACCCTTGCTCCAAAACATCCAAAATCAGTTTGGAAATATTTAATTGATGTAACCAAGACAGTATTTAGGGTAGGGGGAGAGAGAAGAATGCAGGGAGTGATATTACCAGGTTTTCACTAATCTTTGTGAAAAGTGCTATTTGGCATAGTTCAAAATGTTATTGTTCAAACTGCAGCAATATGTTTTTTTGTTCCTCCTTGTCCCCCAAGTGGAAAAAGCTTCTATAAATCAACTATTTCAATCATCTGAAACATTAATTAAACCATCCCTGATCTTCCATGCTCTAATGATTATACTTCTAGTTTGACCAATCAGGCTTCATAGTTTAACCCTCGAGTCCAGTAACATTAAATGGATTTTACAAACACAAGTTGCTTCTCACCCGAGTATTTATTGAATTTGAACGGACAATACGTATACAGATAAAATATCATATAACTTTGGATTACAGATGCTGCACATAAATTGATATATGGCATGTCACCAAGTGTTGTAGTCCTTTGTTTTTTCTACTTGTTAAAAGCAATCCCCAGCAGGTTCGCCTGAGAGAATAAAGGGTAAAATTGCTCTTTGATAATCTTCGAGGACAATTTACATTGCATGAAACATGTGTCATAGGCTATGTAAAACGTCAATGCGTCTATATCTATATTGATTTGCAATTCTTAGCCTCAACCACAGAAAAGGAGAGGAAGTTTAGGCCCTTAATAAATGCACAAAACATTGTTCTTTGCATGTAATCTGTAGTAATTTAACACAAACCAATTTACTTTCATAGTTTCTCCAAAGACATACAAGCAAACTCTCAAAGTAATTTTAGTGGAAATCATTAGTGCTCCAGTCAATAGAACCCATAGCACCATACTACACGGAAACAGTCCCTTCAGCCCAAATGCCCATGCTAGCCAAAATGCCTTATCTAAGCTAGTCCATGTTTGGTCCATATTCCTTTAAACCGTTCCTATCCATATACATGTCTAAGTGTATTTTAAATGCTGTTATTGTACTTGCCTCACCTAGCTGCTTTGGCAGCACATGCCAAATATCCAACACCCTCTGAGTTTATTTATTTTAATGGAGGAAGACTGATAGGTAAGACAAGTGAAGTCAGGACAAGGATTGATGCATGGTACTGGGACATTACAGCCTTAGCAGAAACATGATTGAGGGAGGGACAAGATTAGCAGCTCAACTTTTCAGGAAACATATACTACAGTTATGTTAGAGGTTGAGGTAAGAGAGGAGAGGGAGTTATGATTTTGATTTGGAAGAACACCACAGCAGTACTCAGTGAGGATATTCTTGGAAGATCATTCATTGAGGTTATGTAAGTGGAATTTAGTTTAAAAGGGATTATTACTTTGATGTGTTGTATTATAGGCCCACCAGAATTCCACAGGAATTAAAGGTTCAAATATGTAGAAATCTGTGAAAATAATAGGTTTATAGTAACAGGTAATTTCAATCTTCCTTATATTGACTAGGATTGCCATAATGCAAAGGCCTTGGAAGGGGCAGAATTTGTTAAATGTGTCCAGTTCAGTTTTTCTCATGAAATACATCGATGGTCCCACTGAGAAAGGGGCAACACTGGGCTTCCTATTGGGAAATGAGGCTGGGCAAGTAACTGAAATGTCGATGGAGAACACCTTCAGATCAATGACCATAATTCTATTTGTTTTTAAATAGTTATGGAAAAATAAGACTGGTTCACAAGTCTCCCTAAATTGGGGCAAGCCAAACTTTGAAGGCATGAGACAGGAACTTACATTGGGAAAGGCTGTTTGCATGTAAAGGGACAACTGCCAAGTGGGAGACTTTCAGAAGTAAGAGAGATGCAAGAGACTTCAATGTCAGCATGTTCGTGTTCGAGTGAAGGGCAAGGCTAACTGGAATAGGATATCCTTGTGCACGAGGGATATTGATACATTGGTCAGGATCAGGACAGAGGTGTATGTCAAGTATAGACATCAAGGATTAAGTGATTCCCCTGCTTAATATAAGGGATGTCAGAGTATACTTAAAAGATAAACTAGGAGGTTAAAACACGAGATAGCTTTGGCAGATAAGGTAAAGGAGAATCCTAAGAGATTCCACAAGTATATAAATAACAAAAGAGAAACTAGGGAGATAAAGGTGCCCTTGTGGATCAAGGTGATTGCCTATGTGGAAATGGTTGAGGTGTTAAATGAATATCACACATCTGTACTTACCATGGAGGTGATCATCAAAACAAAGGAATTACGGGAATTAAATAGTGATGTATTAGTACATATCCACATTACATAAAAGGAGATACTGGCTGTCTTAAGGTATATCAAGGTAGAAATAATCCACAAGGCCCAGAGAACAAGTGTATCCTCGGACATTGGGGGAAGCAAGGTAAGTATTCCAGCGGCTCTGGCAGGGATTATTCCATCGTCTTTAGCCACGGACAAGGCACTGGAAAACAGGAGGGCGACTGAAGTTGAGCCAGGGCTTTTAAGAAGGGCTCAAAGAGAAGCAAGGGAACAACAAGTTGGCTGAGCTAATATCAGTAATGGGAAAGTCACTGGAGGGGATGCTGAGGGACTGCATCTATCTGAATTTGAAAAGGCTTGGAATTATTATAGATATTCAGCATGGCTTTGTGGAATTTGTACATATTTCCCTCACAATTTTTTTTTTTTTTTTTTTAAATGGTGACCAAAATGATTGAAAAGGATAGAGTGGTTTATGTTGTCTACAAAGACATCGCCAAAGCCATTGATAAGGTCCTGTATGGTAGGCTAGTCTGGATGGATAGATCACATGGGATGAGTTTGAGTTTAGGTTATTGTTTGAGTTTAGTTTATTGTCACATGTACTGAGGTACTGTGAAAAGCTATTGTTGTGTGCTAACCAGACAGTGGAAAGACAATACATGACTACAATCGAGCCATCCACAATATACAGATATACAATAAAGGGAATAATGTGAATAATGTTTAGTGCAAGATAAAGTCCAGTAAAGTCCAAACAAAGATAGTCCATAGATTCCCAATCAGATTGACCGTAGCTCAGGACTGCTCTCTAGTTGTTGGCAGGATAGTTCAGTTGCCTGATAACAGCTGGGAAGAAACTGTCCCTGAATCTGTAGGTGTGCTTCTATATCTATCATACTTCTATATCTATTGCCCGATGGGAGCGGGGAGAGAAGGGGGTGGCCAGGGTGCGACTCTTCATTGATGATGCAGGTGACCTTACCGAGGCACCTTGAGGTGTAAATGAAGTCAATGAAAGGGAGCAGGAAAATGTGGAGAGAAGATTTACCAGGATGTTGCCATGACTCAAGGGTCTGAGCTATAGGGAGGGGTTAAGCAAGCTAGCATTTTATCCCTGGAGCGCTGGGAGTGAGGCGATTCAAGAACTGCAGAGCATGTTTAAGCTGAGAAGGGTAATATTTAATAGGAACCTGTGGTGATGTAGTGGGCAGGGTAGAACATTATTTCAGTTTACAACTGTATCCAGCTGAACTGGGTAGGTGGACTAAGAAATGTCAGATGGGATTTAATTCTGACATGTGTGAAGGGTTGTATTTTGGTCAGTTAAATTAAGGCAGGACTTGCATAACAAACTGCTATAGAATGGAGAGTCCTAATGGATTCAGGTGCATGTGGCGACATAGGTGGACAGAGTTCAACAAGCATTTGACACACTTGTTTTCTTCGGTCAGGGCATTGAGTACAGGAGTTAGGACCTCATGTTACAAACACAGAGGGAAGCTAAATTGGTGGGTAGAAAATGCAATGTTTAAATGACAGTTGGATAGATAATTGGATTGAAAAGTTTTGGAAGAATATGGACCAAACGATGGCAAGTGGGACTAGCTCAGACAGATGTCTTGGTCGCCATGGATGGATTGGATAACTCTTTGGTTCTATAACTTATTGGTGCAGCTATTTCAAATTAAAAATAGGTAATACATACCAGAGGGAATTTTATTCAATCCCTTTTGCCATGTTGGGTTGGGGACAATTGACTGCCCTGATGCCAATTCTCCCAAGTATGGCTCTCTCTGGACTGGCTTCGGCTGACAAACCTGTATTTTATAAACACTGATTAACATGTTTCACCATCGAGGAGAACATAATTACTGCCACTTTAAAACCTACATTTGGGAGAAAAGATAATTTTAATTCTCAATGAGATGAAAGATATGAGCAGTGGAGAAGGTAGCATGTGATATGAACATATTGATATGAACAACCAGGCACTCCCAACTCAATTTTAGCAATGACATCGGGTATCTTGATGCGTAGGAAGGGACAACAGATGCTGGTTTTAACTCCAGACACAAAATGCTGGAGTAATTCAGCAGGACAGGCAGCATCTCTGGAGAGAAGGAATGGGTGATGTTTCGGGTCGAGCCCCTTCTTCTGTATTTTGTGTCTATCTTCAGGTATCCTGTTGGTGTCTTCAAGGCCTTGGTTTTTAAAAGGGAGGGGGAAGTGGGTGAATGAAATAAGGTGGATGCAAACCTGAAAGCAGCAAGAATGCTTGGGAATGAAGAAGATTGTCGGTTTGAACGGCCAGTCCTCAGTTGAATACATTTGTTACCAGGAAATCCCAATTTTAGTTTAGAGATACAGCGCGGATTGTTCCCAGCATCATGGCCAGATCCACAGATTTAATCTGAGAAGCTCATACGCTTTAAATGAATAATATTTAAAAATGAACCTAGTGCCATTTTTACACCCAATCAATGAATCTGCAAAGTAATGTACAGTGGCTGTACAGTGTACTATCGACAAAATGTACAGCCACACCTCCCCAATCCATGATTTTCAGGACTAAAAGAAGGACAATGTAGGTAGACAATGGGAATACTAACAACTGCTCCAGTTGTATTTCAACTTGACTGGGAAGGATATTTCCTAATAAACACACCCAAATGATCACTCTTTATGCTCGAGGAAAGACTAAATGGCAATAATTTATTTATTTGATCACATGAAGTGTATATTTTTGCCAATCTCTGCATTTATTCGCTAACATTATTTTCCACTGAATGGAAGAAGTGGTTACGTCATTCCCACTGCTGGGTCAAGAATAATTCATTGGCAAAGCGAGATAGAGACAATGCTTTTTTTTCCCCCGTCATGAAAAATATCCGAGCTGCATGGATTTTCAAATCAATACTGCGTATCTATACTGCAATCCAATAAGCTCATGGTCACCACTACTGATACTAGTGTATTGTAAATACCCCTCCAGTTTTGGTGAAATAATTCTGTATGCAAACTCATACCCTGGCCTGAACACTGCAAGTTAGCAATTATCGTCCCCTATTCCATCCACTGCAGAGAAATTGAAGTATTTAAGCATCACAGTTGGCTCAAGACAAACACATGTTCAGTGATGGTGTGTTAATAAGGAGGCAATACAAAACCTGCCTTTTCTCCTTTTCGGGATCTGAAAAAGAGTTGTTGAATTATGCCCTGTCCAAGCAAAGCTGGTTCCACACACAAGGAGAATAAATGTTACGAGCAAATGACACTACAAGTTCATTAAAAAGACAAAATTAAACTTAACTGAGGGAGTGCAGCTACACACAAGCAATTTGAACCTTTGGTAAAAAGGGGCAGTGAGATGGGAAGTGGAATGTGGGAAGTGGAATGATACCAAGGTTAAAAGATGCAGCAATAAAAAGTGATGAAAACTAGAAAGTGAACAAAGGTAAGACAAAGTTATAAATCTAAACAGGATTCTGGAAAAAATGAACTTGGCTACGAATGACTGTATCAGGTTCCACTAAGCAAGTGATCAATTCCAACGAGCAGCAAAATGTTTAAGCTTGAACATAATCACTGACCTGATCACGTTGCCAGATCCGCTTATAAACATATTCTGCAAATGGTTTCCGTGGAATATACTTTCCATCACCAGCTGCAACATGTAGGACTCCACTTTCAAACACCACTTTTCCTCGTGAGATGGTGACCAAAGGGACCCCATGGCAAACCATGCCTTCAAAGATATTGAAATCCACAGCCTGATGGTGTGTTTTGGCTGAAATGGTCCTGTTTACACATAGGAAGACCAAATGAAAATCACAGCAATCTAATAAGGATATATTACGGCAGTCGAGTGATTAAATTGGCGATACTCATCAGGCCAGGCAGCATCTATAGACAGAAATAGACAATCATATATTTTTTAACTAAGTATGTAATACATCTAACAATGATGAACTGTGGCAAGTGGAAAAACGTAGCAACGGGGATGCATATTGGGGATGAAATGATTATTATTCAGAAAACGTAAGCAAATGCTGCCTGTACATCTACACCAACATTTCTTCCTGGGAGCATGAGTGTAGATATATATGCAGCATTAGCTCTTTTACCTTATCCCTAATAAACTCCTTTTGATGAGATACCAATAAAGTGATCAAAATAGCAATATTAGATATAAATGTGGACGTGCCAGAAAATGGGAGCAGCACATCAGAATTTCTAGCTTAATAACATTGGCAAAGGATATTGGTGGTGAGACATGTCTAGAGTTTTCCTATGGGCTGTTACCTTACCTAGAAGCATGTGGATCCCAAATGACAATATCAGCATCGGAGCCTTTGGCTATTTTTCCCTTCCTGGGATAAAGGTTAAATATCTTTGCTGCATTGGTGCTGGTCACAGCCACAAATCTATTCTCATCCATTTTACCGCAGTGCTGAAAGAAAAACAATGAAATTATTCAGCACTTCACCCAGAATTTCCTAATAATTTATTTTTATTAATAAGATCTACAGATCTTGTATTATATTGCAGCGTTTAAACAAATCACTTGCAAAACTCACATAAGGAAGGTCGTTATATGGCAGCTTTCAGACTTTCAGACATTCTCTTAGCTTTCCCAATTACTTATTCCGCCTGCTTACTTTTTGTTTGTAAATCAAGCAATTGGGACACCCAGATTCCTCTGCAATTATTCTCCATTGGGAATTTTTATTAAGCATTCACCAAACCTATCCCTTTGAATTTATTATGGGAACAAGGAAATGGCAGATGAGTACAATAGGTACTTTGGATCCGTCTTCACTAAGGAGCACACAAACAATCTTCCTGATGTGGCCAGAAGATCTTGGGTGACGGAGGAACTGAAGGAAATCCACATTAGGCAGGAAATGGTGTTGGTTAGACTGATGCGACTGAAGGCTGATAAATCCCCAGGGCCTGATGGTCTGTATCCCAGGGTACTTCAGGAAGTGGCTCTAGAAATCGTGGACGCATTGTTGATAATTTTCCAATGTTCTACAGATTCAGAATAAGTCCCTGTGGATTGGAGGTTAGCTAATGTTTTTCCACTTTTTAAAGAAAGGCGCGAGAGAGAAATATAGACCAGCTAGCCTGATATAGATGGTGGGGAAGATGCTGGAGTCAATCATAAAATAGCGGCACATTTGGATAGCAGTAACAGGTTCGGTCCGAGAGCATGGATTTACGAAGGGGAAATCAAGCTTGACTAATCTTCTGGAATTTTATGAGAATGTAACTAGGAAAATGGACAAGGGAGAGCCAGTGGATGTAGTGTACCTGTACTTTCAGAAAGCATATGATAAGGTCCCACATAGGAGATTAGGGGGTAAAATTAGGGAACATGGTATTGGGGGTAGAGTGCTGACTGATAGAAAATTGGTTGGCAGACAGGAAACAAACAGTAGGGATTAACGGGTCCCTTTCAGAATGGCAGGCAGTGATTAGTGGGGTACTGCAAGACTCGGTGCTGGGACCGCAGCTATTTACAATATGCATCAATGATTTAAATGAAGGGATTCAAAGTAACATTAGCAAATTTGCAGATGACACAAAGCTGGGTGGCCGTGTGAACTGTGAGGAAGACGCTATGAGAATGCAGGGTGACTTGGACAGGTTGGGTGAGTGGGCAGATGCATGGCAGATGCAGTTTAATGTAGATCAATGTGAGGTTATCCACTTTGGCAGCAAAAACAGGAAGGTAGATTATTATCTAAATGGCGTCGTTGGGAAAAAGGGAAGTACAACGGGATCTGGGGGTTCTTGTTCATCAGTCACCAAAGTAAGGATGCAGGTACAGCAGGCAGTGAAGCAAGCGAATGGCATGCTGGCCTTCATAACAAGAGGAGTTGAGTATTGGAGCAAAGAGGTCCTTCTGAGGTTGTACAGGGCCCTAGTTAGACCACACCTGGAGTATTGTGTGCAGTTTTGGTCTCCAAATTTGAGGAAGGACATTCTTGCTATTGAGGGAGTGCAGCGTAGGTTCACAAGGTTAGTTCACGGGATGGCGGGAGAGAATGGAGTGGCTGGGCTTGTATACTCTGGAATTTAGAAGGATGAGAGGGGATCTTATTGAAACATATAAGATTATTAAGTGTTTGGACATGCTGGAGGCAGCAAACATGTTCCCAATGTTGGGGAAGTCCAGAACCAGGGGCCAGTTTAAGAATAAGGTTAAGCCATTTAGAACGGAGATGTGGGAACAATTTTTTACACAGAGAGTTGTGAGTTTGCGGAATTCTCTTCCTCGGAGGGCGGTGGAGGCCGGTTCTCTGGATACTTTCAAGAGAGAGCTAGATAGAGTTCTTAAAGATAGTGGAGTCACGGGAGTTAGCACAAGAGGTCAGGACTAAACTTGGGTCGCTGGAACAGGGAGCCTCCAATTCTACAAACTGCACCACAAATCCTACTGCTGGTTTCCCTTTCTCATCTATTAGCTCCCAAGCTGAAATATTCAGATCTTTGCATTCCTCCAATTCCAGCTTCTTGCTTGTCAACAATTTTCATTACTAATCTATGAGAAACAACTATGTTCCTCAATACCAAATTGATTTGACAGTAAGAATATGTTTACCTGGATGAGATCTACAAAGAGAAAGAAATCAGGAGATGTATTAGGGTTAGGTATTACAAACTTTGATAACCACATTCACCTGGAATGAACTACAGTTTATTTTGGAGAAAGATAGAAGAACATAGGGAAAAACAACAAATGAAATGAGAGAATAAAAACACAAATGACAAATAAATTGCATTAATTACACGTATCAATTCAGTGACAGCTTTATTCACGATGTGTGTTCCGTGCTCACAAATATGAAAACTATGCTGAGATTCTGAATCAGTGAATCAGAATTATTGTTAATTAATCCGCATGTGCCACTTACCACTCCTTTCTCCCATATAACGGACATTCTGTCTTCTACACCATTCACCCCATTTGGAATCTTTGTAAAATCATCTTTTCCCATGGCCTTTTGGCAGCCATTAAAAGTGCAATTGTCAGTTCCAGTCACAGTCAGGTCATCACTATGAAAAAAGAAAAATGGCAAGATGGACAAGGATGCTTGCCAAGATACTTCTTCAACAAAAGCATCAGATGAAGGAGGAATCCATATCCATTCACCGTAGTTAGGGTTATACGGAGGATCCGAACAGTTGGAAAATACATCAGTCATCAATAGTAAAATAATATATCACAAGGTTATTAATTGGCATGGGGCACATCTATAATTACCAATCAATTTACCTGATCAGCCATCCTAATTACCTTAATTTGTTTCAGGTTAAAAGTGCTTGGTAATTGCAATAAATCAAACTATTATCTCCAATTTGATAGCGCAGAGTGTTTAAAATCTGTGATACCATACATCTGAGAAAATGCTTTATTGCAGTGCATTTGTTAAATCAGTTCTATGTGAAAGAAACATAAAGAAAAAAATATAACCATGTGTCAGACTTGGAAGCAAAAAGCAGAGGAAGCATAAAACTACACGGATGGTTTTAAACTGAATAAGGGGGGTGGGGTGTCAAATGGGATAGTCGAGGACGGAGTTAAAGGGAAACAGAGTAAAGGGATGGTTAATGACCCCAGAATTAACGGGAAAGAAAGCTCACAAAGGGATAGGAGAGTATGGCCAAGTGTAATAGGGATCGATGTGAAAGGGGCCACTTGACAACATAATTGTATAAGGAGTAAGAGTGTTGTAAAAACAAGCCTGAAGGCTTTGTGTCTCAATGCGAGGAGCATTCGTAATAAGGTGGATGAGTTGAAGGTGCAGATAGCGATTAATGACTATGCTATAGTTGGGATCACGGAGACATGGCTCCAGGGTGACCAAGGCTGGGAGCTGAACATCAGGGATATTCAATATTCAGGAGGGATATACGAAAAGGAAAAGGAGGCGGGGTAGCATTGCTGGTGAGAGAGGAGATTAATGCAATAGAAAGGAAGGACATTAGCGTGGAGGATGTGGAATCGATATGGGTAGAGCTGCGAAACTCTAAGGGGCAGAAAACGCTAGTGGGAGCTGTGTACAGGCCACCTAACAGTAGTATTGGAGTTGGGGATGACATCAACAGGAAATTAGAAATGCGTGCAACAAGGGTAACACGGTTATAATGGGTGACTTCAATCTGCATGTAGATTGGGTGAATCAAATTGGCAGGGGTGCTGAGGAAGAGGATTTCTTGGAATGTATGCGGGATAGTTTTCTCAACCAACATGTGGAGGAACCAACGAGAGAGCAGGCTATTCTAGACTGGGTATTGAGTAATGAGGAAGGGTTAGTTAGCAGTCTTGTGCGTGGCCCCTTGGGCAAGAGTGACCATAATATGGTTGAGTTCTTCATTAGGATGGAGAGTGACAAAATTAAGTCAGAAACAAGGGTTCTGAACTTGAACAAAGGTAACTTTGAAGATATGAGATGTGAATTGGCCAAGATAGACTGGCAGGTGATTCTTAAAGGGTTGACAGTGGATGTGCAATGGAAGGTATTTAAAGACTGCATGGATGAAGTACAAAAATTGTTCATACCAGTTTGGCAAAAGAATAAATCGGGGAAGGTGGTGCATCCATGGATAACAAGGGAAATCAGGGATAGTATAAAAACAAAAGATGAGGCATACAAATTTGCCAGAGAAAGCAGCCTACCGGAGGACTGGGAGAAATTCAGAATCCAGCAGAGGAGGACAAAGGGCTTAATTAGGAAAGGGAAAATAGATTATGAAAGGAAACTGGCAGGGAACATAAAAACTGACTGCAAAAGTTTTTATAGATATGTGAAGAGAAAGTGACTAGTTAAAACAAATGTTGGTCCCTTGCAGTCAGAAACAGGTGAATTGATCATGGGGAACAAGGACATGGCAGACCAATTGAATAACTACTTTGGTTCTGTCTTCACTAAGGAAGACATAAATAATCTGCTGGAAATAGCAGTGGAACGGGGGACAAATAAGATGGAGGAACTGAGTGAAATCCAGGTTAGCCGGGAGGTGGCGTTGGGTAAATTGAATGGATTGAAGGCCGATATATCCCCAGGGCCAGATAGTCTGCATCCCAGAGTACTCAAGGAGGTAGCCACAGAAATAGTGGATGCATTAGTGATAATTTTTCAAAATTCCTTAGATTCTGGAGTAGTTCCTGAGGATTGGAGGGTAGCTAATGTAATCCCACTTTTTAAAAAAGGAGGGAGAGAGAAAGCGGGGAATTACAGACCAGTTAGTCTAACATCGGTAGTGGGGAAACTGCTAGAGTCAGTTATTAAAGATGGGATAGCAGCGCATTTGGAAAGTGGTGAAATCATTGGACAAAGTCAGCATGGATTTACGAAAGATAAATCATGTCTGACAAATCTGATAGCATTTTTCGAGGATGTAACTAGTAGAGTGGATAAGGGAGAACCAGTGGATGTGTTATATCTAGACTTTCAGAAGGCTTTCGACAAGGTCCCGCATAAGAGATTAGCATACAAACTTAAAGCACACGGTATTGGGGGGTCAGTATTGATGTGGATAGAGAACTAGCTATCAGACAGGAGGCAAAGGGTAGGAGTAAACGGGTCCTTTTCAGAATGGCAGGCAGTGACTAGTGGGGTACCGCAAGGCTCAGTGCTGGGACCCCAGCTATTTACAATATATATTAATGATTTGGACAAGGGAATTCAATGCAACATCTCCAAATTTGCAGATGATACCAAGCTGGGGGGTATAGTTAGGTGTGAGGAGGATGCTTGGAGGCTGCAGGGTGATTTGGATAGGCTGGGTGAATGGGCAGATGCATGGCAAATGCAGTATAATGTGGATAAATGTGAGGTTCTCCACTTTGGTGGCAAAAACATGAGGGTAGACTATTATCTGAATGGTGGCAGATTAGGAAAAGGGGAGATGCAACGAGACCTGGGTGTCATGGTACACCAGTCATTGAAAGTAGGCATGCAGGTGCAGCAGGCAGTGAAGAAAGCAAATGGTATGTTAGCATTCATAGCGAAAGGATTTGAGTATAGGAGCAGGGAGGTTCTACTGCAGTTGTACAGGGTTTTGGTGAGGCCACACCTGGAGTATTGCATACAGTTTTGGTCTCCAAATCTGAGGAAAGACATCCTTGCCATAGAGGGGGTACAGAGAAGATTCACCAGACTGATTCCTGGGATGTCAGGACTTTCATATGAGGAAAGATTGGATAGACTCGGCTTGTACTCGCTGGAATTTAGAAGATTGAGAGGGGATCTTATAGAAACTTACAAAATTCTTAAGGGGTTGGACAAGCTAGTTGCTGGAAGATTGTTCCCAATGTTGGGGGAGTCCAGAACAAGGGGTCACAGTCTAAGGATAAGGGGGAATTCCTTTAGGACCGAGATGAGGAAAACATTCTTTACGCAGAGAGTGGCGAGTGTCTGGAATTCTCTGCCACAGAAGGTAGTTGAGGCCAGTTCATTGGCTATATTTAAGAGGGCGTTAGATGTGGCACTTGTGGCTAAAGGGATCAGGGGGTATGCAGAGAAGGCAGGTACGGGATACTGAGTTGGATGATCAGCCATGATCACATTGAATGGCGGTGCAGGCTCGAAGGGCCGAATGGCCTACTCCTGCACCTATTTTTCTATGTTTCTATGTTCTATGTTTCTAGGTAATGATTTCAAGGTTATTCCCCGAATCAGGTGCAAATTGGCCCAGGGTCAAATAAAGCCAAGACTTAAAAACATGGTCTGGAGACTGGTGGTATCAATTAATTGGTTACTTGTACCAATATTGGGAGAAAACAATGGGATGAGTTTCAGTTGAACTGAACTGGAATCAGTGTCCAAAAGGAGGTGATTATAGTGAGGAGAAAGTTAATGAGGAAAGATAGTGATAGTATTGATAAATGACTGATGATAAATAGCATCTATCAGGAAGGAATAAAGCATACATGGTTATATCTTCAATTACAATCAGAATATGGAATAATGATAAATTGGCAAAACTAAAGACTTTTCATCTGATTATATATAACATTTATATCAAGACAAGTGAATTAATGGCACAAATAGAAATAAATGGTTATGATCTAATATATATTAGAGCGACACGGTGACACAGTGGTAGAGTTGCTGCCTTACAACGTGCCAGAGACCCGGGTTCAATCCCAACTACAGGTGCTGACTGTATAGAATTTGTATGACCGAGTGGGCTTTCTCAGAGATCTTCGGTTTCCCCCCACACTCCAAAGACGTACAGGTTTGAAGGTGAATTGGTTTGATATAAATGTAAATTGTCCGCAGTGTGTGTAGGATAGTGTTAATGTGTGGGGGTCGCTGGTCGGTGCAAATTCGGTGGGTCGAAGGGCTTGTTTCTGCACTGTATCTCTAAACTAAACTAAAAAAATACATGGTTGCAAAGTGAACAAGATTTAGAATTAGATATGTCAGACTACTTAACTTCTAGAAGGAAAAAGGTAATTAGCAAAAGCAGGATGGGTTGTAGTAGCCATTTGGCTAGTTTTGTGTGTCATTAATGATGGCATGTGTCTTTAAATTTTAGACTGTCCGTTATATCGTGGGTGGGATTTATGACCTATTTTATGGCGTGTTTGGAGCTAAGATTCTTGCGCAGAAGTTAAGTTTTAGTTTAGTTTTGGACCAGCCTGAGGACGGTATATCCTTTGACCATGTAAAGTGTAACGGAGACACGAGGAGTTTTCTACCCTTTAAAGCGATAAGCTGGAGTTCGATTAAGACTAAAGTGTACGAGTTGGAAGGAGGTCGGATGTATACCTTCTTGTTTTTCATAAACAATAAAGAATCTATTAATCAAAAGACTGTGTTATGTTTATCTGTGAAAAAGCTTTGAATGTCTCTGACGGAAAGCTCACATGCGTTTAACGACATTCTCCTTAATGATAAAACTCGATATGGGAACACGTTAACGAGTCAATAGACAATAGAAAACAGGTACAGGATTAGGCCTTTCGGCCCTTCGAGCCAGCACCGCCATTCAATGTGATCATGGCTGATCATCCCCAATCAGTACCCCGTTCCTGCCTTCTCCCTATATCCCCTGACACTGCTATTTTTAAGAGTCCTATCTAACTCTTTCTTGAAAGCATCCAGAGAACCTGCCTCCACCACCCTGTGAGTCAGAGAATTCCACAGACTCACTACTCCCTGTGAGAAAAAGTGTTTCCTCGTCTCCGTTCTAAATGGCTTAATCCTTATTCTTAAACTGTGGCCCCTGGTTCTGGACTCCCACAACATAGAAACATAGAAAATAGGTGCAGGAGTAGGCCATTCGGCCATTCAATACAATCATGGCTGATCATCCAACTCAGTATCCCCTACCTGCCTTCTCTCCATACCCCCTGATCCCTCAAGCCACAAGGGCCACATCTAACTCCCTCTTAAATATAGCCAATGAACTGGCCTCAACTACCTTCTGTGGCAGAGAATTCCAGAGACTCACCAAATGTTTTTTTCATCTCGGTCCTAAAAGATTTCCCCCCTTATCCTTAATCTGTGACCCCTTGTTCTGGACTTCCCCAACATCGGGAATAATCTTCCTACATCTAGCCTGTCCAACCCCTTAAGAATTTTGTAAGTTTCTACAAGATCCCCCCTCAATCTTCTAAATTCTAGCAAGTACAAGCCGAGTCTATCCAGTCTTTCTTCATATGAAAGTCCTGACATCCCAGGAATCAGTCTGGTGAACCTTCTCTGTACTCCCTCTATGGCAAGAATGTCTTTCCTATTGTACGCAATACTCCAGGTGCGGTCTCACCAAGACTCTGTACAACTGCAGTAGAACCTCCCTGCTCCTATACTCAAATCCTTTTGCTATGAATGCTAACATATCATTCGCTTTCTTCACTGCCTGCTGCACCTGCATGCCTACTTTCAATGACTGGTGCACCATGACACCTAGGTCTCGTTGCATCATCCCTTTTCCTAATTGTCCACCATTCAGATAATAGTCTACTTTCCTGTTTTTGCCACCAGTGGATAACCTCACATTTATCCACATTATACTGCATCTGCCATGCATTTGCCCACGCACCCAGCCTATCCAAGTCACCTTGCAGCCTCCTAGCATCCTCCTCACAGATAACACTGCCCCCTAGCTTTGTGGCATCCGTAAACTTGGAAATGTTGCATTCAATTCCCTCGTCCAAATCATTAATATATATTGTAAATAGCTGGGGTCCCAGTACTGAGCCTTGCGGTATCCCACTAGTCACTGCCTGCCATTCTGAAAAGGACCCTTTTCCTCCTACTCTTTGCTTCCTGTCTGCCAGCCAGTTCTCTATCCACATCAATACTGAACCCCCAATACTGTGTGCTTTAAGTTTGTATAATCTCTTATGTGGGACCTTGTCGAAAGCCTTCTGAAAGTCCAGATATAACACATCCACAGGTTCTCCCTTATCCACTCTACTAGTTACATCCTCAAAAAATTCTATAAGATTCATCAGATATGATTTACCTTTCGTAAATCCATGCTGACTTTGTCCAATGATTTCACCACTTTCCAAATGTGCTGCTATCCTATCTTTAATAACTGACTCCAGCAGTTTCCCCAGGACCGATGTTAGACTAACTGGTCTGTAATTCCCCGTTTTCTCTCTCCCACCCTTCTTAAAAAGTGGGGTTACATTAGCTACCCTCCAATCCTCAGGAACTACTCCAGAATCTAAAGAGTTTTGAAAAATTATCACTAATGCATCTACTATTTCTGGGGCTACTTCCTTAAGTACTCTGGGATGCAGCCTATCTGGCCCTGGGGATTTATCGGCTTTTAATCCATTCAATTTACCTAACACCACTTCCCGGCTAACCGGATTTCACTCATTTGACCCCCGGTCCCCTGCAATTTCCAGCAGATTATTTATGTCTACCTTAGTGAAGACAGAACCAAAGTAGTTATTCAATTGTTCTGCCATGTCCTTGTCCCCCATATTCACCATATGGTATGTTAGCATTCATAGCATTCATAGCACCATATTCTGACTGCAAGGGGCCTACATTTGTTTTAACTAATCTTTTTCTCTTCACATATCTATAAAAACTTTTGCAATCAGTTTTTATGTTCCCTGCCAGTTTTCTTTCATAATCTATTTTCCCATTCCTAATTAAGCCCTCTGTTGGACTCTGAATTTCTCCCAGTCCTCTAGTAGGCTGCTTTTTCTGGCTAATTTTTAGTTTTGATACTATCCCTGATTTCTCTTGTTATCCACGGATTACCTTCCCCGATTTATTCTTTTGCCAAACTGGGATGAACGATTGTTGTAGTTCATCCATGCAGTCTTTAAATGCCTTCCATTGCACATCCACCATCAACCCTTTAAGAATCAATTGCCAGTCTATCTTGGCCAATTCACGTCTAATACCCTCAAAGTTACCTTTCTTTAAGTTCAGAACCCTTGTTTCTGAATTGTGTCATTCTCCATCCTAATGAAGAACTCAACCATATTATAGTCTCTCTTGCCCAAGGGACCACGCACAACAAGACTGCTAACTAACCCTTCCTCATTACTCAATACCCAGTCTAGAATAGCCTGCTCTCTCATTGGTTCCTCTATATGTTGGTTTAGAAAACTATCCTGCATACATTCCAAGAAATCCTCTTCCTCAGCACCCCTGCCAATTTGATTCACCCAATCTATATGTGGATTGAAGTCACCCATTATAACTGTTTTACCTTTGTTGCACGTATTTCTAATTTCCTGTTTTATGCCATCCCCAACTCCTCTACTACTGTTAGGTGGCCTGTACACAACTCCCACTAGCGTTTTCTGCCCCTTAGTGTTTCGCAGCTCTACCCATATCGATTCCACATCCTCCAAGCTAATGTCCTTCCTTTCTATTGCGTTAATCTCCTCTCTAACGAGCAACCCTACCCCACCTCCTTTTCCTTTCTGTCTATCCCTCCTGAATATTGCATATCCCTGGATGTTCAGCTCCCAGCCTTGGTCACCCTGGAGCCATGTCTCCGTGATCCCAACTATATCATAGTCATTAATAGCTATCTGCACATTCAACTCATCCAACAACATTGGGAACATGTTTCCTGCCTCTAGTGTGTCCAAACCCTTAACAATCTTATGTTTCAATGAGATCCCCTCTCATCCTTCTAAACTCCAGAGTGTACAAGCCCAGATGCTCCATTCTCTCAGCATATGACAGTCCGTTCATCCCGGGAATTAACCTTGCAAATCTGAGTCAATTGAAAGCCACAGAGAACTCGTGTATCGAGAAGAAACATATAATACACCAGCTGCCTACCTGAAATAAAATTATGGAAACAGGTTACCAGATTAATTGTGAAACAGACGAAATTGATAGAATCAGTACAGAATTCAATCAAAGTGAAATCTAATATGAGCCAACTATGGAATGAGGTTGGAAAGAAACAAAATGTGCTGCTGCACATGTGCTGCACCTATGTGCTGCACCTATGCTCCTGCACAATGTGCTGCACCTATGTGCGAATGCTGTTCGTGGATTTCAGTTCAGCATTCAACACCATTATCCCCCAGCACCTGATAAGCAAACTGGTTCCATTGGGCCTCGGCACCCCCATGTGTAACTGGCTACTGGACTTCCTCACTGACAGACCCCAGTCTGTGAGGGTTGGAAATAACACCTCCAACACCATCTCTCTGAGCACCGGCTCCCCTCAGGGCTGTGTCCTGAGTCCACTGCTGTTCACCCTGATGACTCACGACTGTTGTGCCAGGTTTAGTACATAAACCACATAATGAAGTACGCAGATGACACAACAGTGGTGGGCCTCATCAGGGACGACAATGAGCTGGCTTACAGGGAGGAGGTGAAACAACTGGTGGACTGGTGCAAATCGAACAACCTGATCCTGAATGTCGAAAAAACAAAGGAGGTTATCGTCGACTTCAGGAAAACCCGGCACAGTCCCACACCACTTCACATCAATGACAGCGATGTGGAGGTGGTCAGTAGCACAAAGTTCCTGGGGGTGCAGATCACTAACAGTCTGACCTGGTCGAATAACATCTCATCAACAGTTAAGAGAGCGCAGCAGCGGTTGCACTTTCTGCGCCGGATGAGAGGAGCTCATCTCCCCCATCCCATCCTCACTACTTTCTACAGGGGCACCATAGAGAGTATTCTGACCAGCTGTATCTCTGTCTGGTTTGGGGACTGTAGAGCCTCCAACTGGAAGTCTGTGCAGAGAGTGGCGAGGACAGCGGAAAAAATCATCGGGACCTCTCTCCCCTCAATCGGGGATATTGCGACCAAACGTTGCGTGTCTAAGGCCAGCAGTATTATAAAGGACCCCACACATCTCCATCACGGACTGTTCACTCTGCTGCCCTCGGGAAAAAGATATCGCAGCATAAGGAGCAGAACATCAAGGTTCTGCAACAGCTTCTTCCCACGAGCCATCAGACTCCTGAATGCCATGTAATGGGCTGCCACCGTTGTCTATTTATCCTTTTATCCTTTTCATCCATGCCTATCCTTCTGTTAATTTATTGTGTTGCACAGGGAGCCAAATGCAACGTAATTTCGTTTGGAACTGCATATATCAATGTATTTCTAAATGACAATAAAGTTTGTTTGACTGTTGTTTTGACTGTTCACAGCCGTCTTGGGAAGAACGGGAAAGACACACCCAGTAGTTTCATGGATGAGGCGGAGGAGTGGTTATCTGAAATTATACCACAACTTACGCGCTCAACAGCTGCAAGTGCGATGCAACAAAGTAACAGAATGGAAGATGAGATTACACCACGAGATAATATCTCGAAAGTATCTACACGAAGTTCAGGACATAAATCTGGTTCTGCAGCCAGTTCGGTATCAAGGGTTTCTGCTCGATTGAGCGTTGAAGCTGATCTAGCCGCTCTCTCAATAGAAGCAGTTGCCTTCAAGAAGAAATATGAGATTGAGCAACAAAAGGAACAGATGAGGCAACAAGAAGAGACGAGACAAGTAATAAAATGGTTAAAGGAGCTGAGACGACGAAAGGAACAACTGGAACTAGGCACAAAGATGGCGGTGGCCAAATCAAAGAAGAAGATATTGGAATGTGAGGGTTCAAGATGCAGCTCTAGATCATAGAAGACTATGAGCTCTGCACCATGAGAAAAAACTGCTCCAATAGTCAGCATTTGGATCAATTCCACAATCGAGGTTCACTAGATTTCATGGCGTTGAAAACCCATTGGAACAGAGTAAGATGGGTAAAACTTCATTTCAGCTAATGAGTGCTGGATCGAAAAACACTACTTATGGAGCATCTGTAGATGCTCGGGACAAACCAATAACGGACTAAATAATAGCAAACATTTCAGAATTCAGCAAAGAACCAAAACACTGAAAGGGAAAGTTAGAATAGAATAAGAAGACAATCCATCATAGAAACATAGAAAATAGGTGCAGGAGTAGGCCATTCGGCCCTTCGAGCCTGCACCGCCATTCAATGTGATCATGGCTGATCATCCAACTCAGTATCCCGTAACTGCCTTCTCTCCATACCCCCTGATCCCTTTAGCCACAAGTGCCACATCTAACGCCCTCTTAAATATAGCCAATGAACTGGCCTCAACTACCTTCTGTGGCAGAGAATTCCAGAGACTCACCACTCTCTGTGTAAAGAATGTTTTCCTCATTTCGGTCCTAAAGGAATTCCCCCTTATCCTTAGACTGTGACCCCTTGTTCTGGACTCCCCCAACATCGGGAACAATCTTCCAGCATCTAGCTTGTCCAACCCCTTAAGAATTTTGTAAGTTTCTATAAGATCCCCCCTCAATCTTCTAAATTCTAGCGAGTACAAGCCGAGTCTATCCAATCTTTCCTCATATGAAAGTCCTGACATCCCAGGAATCAGTCTGGTGAATCTTCTCTGTACCCCCTCTATGGCAAGGATGTCTTTCCTCAGATTTGGAGACCAAAACTGTACGCAATACTCCAGGTGTGGCCTCACCAAAACCCTGTACAACTGCAGTAGAACCTCCCTGCTCCTATACTCAAATCCTTTCGCTATGAATGCTAACTTCGAATCAAGAATATGAATCAAGAACTTCGGTGGTTATGAAAAGAGCACTGTGATCTAATTTCTGGATATATTTGTGCTTGCTAAATAGGGACATCAAAATAGCATTGCACTGCTAGTGAGCTCCCCTTCTTTGAGCAAGCAAACTTCAAATTTGTTTTAAGTGTATTTTCACAATACTCACTTTGCCAGCAGGTCCATAAGGTATCCTGGTGTAGCAGGGTCAGGTCGTAGTGGTGGTCCCATGACATAGCCTGCAGCAGTGCGCCAGTCTTTGTCCCAATATGAAGTCCCATCAATCCCTAGACTGGCTGCAATAGGTTCACCAAAGACAACCTTCCCTAGGGATAAATAAAGTGCTGTTGGTAGCACTTCTAATTAAATCACAAAATAATAAAACTTCTTGATAAAGGTATTGTTCTTATTGTATATTAGTGTGCACACAAATTGGGCTGAAGGACTCACAACCATATACAACAAGATGTACCAAATAAGTGATCCAAATTAGCTTCCTCCCGAGATAGCCATTATTACAGACAAATTCAATTCACTTAAAGTGACATCAGGTAATGGCTGACAGCATTGGATAGGCTATAAGATGCAACAATACCCCAGCCGTAGCACTGAAGACCTGTGTTCCAAAGTACAACTTGTCTTCAGCTACCCTGTTTGATACACCCACAATGCGGGCACCTACTTGAGAGATGGCAAGTAACATTTCCATCCTGTGAAAACGGTTATGACAGCCTACTCTATCTATTCCTATTGGTTGGGCCATCACTAAGCGCCAGTGCGCATGCAGCAACGCGTACATGAGCCATCAACGTTCGGGCATCTTATCCCCTTTGTCAAGATTCTTGCAATCTCCTCACTTGCCTCTCTCAATAACCTAGGACAGATCCCATGCGAACCAGAGTATTTATCTATTTTACTGCTCTTCAAGAACCCCAACACTCCCTCCTAGTATATTATTCCCTGCACTAATCTCACTGTTCTCCATGTCCTTAGGATGTTTGCCATGTCCCCTACAACTTTCACCAACTTCTACAGATGCACCAGAGAAAGTATTTTATCAGGATGCATCAGAGCTTGGTTTGGGAACCACCATACGAAATTGCAACAAATTGTGGGGGCAGCCCAGGCTTTCACACAACCACCCTCCATTCTATTGAAGGTAGACAAAAATGCTGAAGAAACTCAGCGGGTGAGGCGGCATCTATGGAGCGAAGGAAATAGGCAACGTTTCAGGTTGAAACCCTTCTTCTCCCTTCTATATTATACCTCACGCCATCTCGGGAAGGCCAGCAGCATAATCAAGGACAAGTCGCACCCTCCCTCTTCTCCCTTCTCCCATCAGGCTAAAGGTACAGAATGTGAAAACGCATGCCACCAGATTCAGGGACAGTTTCTTCCCAGCTGTTAACAGGCAAATGAATCATCCTACTACAACTAGAGAGCAGTGCTGAACTACTATCTACCTCTTTGATGTCTCTCAGACTATGCTTGACCGGACTTTTCTGGCTTTACCTTGCACTAAACATTATTCCCTTATCGTGTATATATACACTATGGATGGTTCAATGGTAATCATGTATTGTCTTTCTGCTGACTGGTTAGCACGCAACAAAAAGCTTTTCACAGTCACATGTGACAATAAACTAAACTGAGCTGTACTTCTCCTTGGTGAATACAGATACAAAGTACTCATTTTCTACCTTGTCTACATCCTCTGCTCAAAGCATAAATTCCCTCCTTCAGCCTTGATTCTAGCATGCACAGACAAGATCTTCATATGAAAGGTATTGGAAACAAAAATGTTAAAGTCAATCCATGACCAATGATACAAGCTCTACATGACCAGATTATCACTTCACAGAGTTGCTTATTAATCTTTTAGCCTGGCTTTACTGGTTATGATTCCAATTTAAACATATGCCCTTGACTGTCAAATATGGTATCTGGCACCCTCATGAGGTCATAAATGGCATTTGATATTACTATGTCAAGCGTGGAATGGTAAACAATATTCTGAAACTGCTGCGATTTACATTTTGCAAGTTTTTTTTAGTTTAATTCTGAATGAGCATTCATCTTTGCACATACTCACTTACTGTGTATTTACATATTAACTAGTCCATTATATTTTTATTGTAGAAAAAAGGAATTGCAGATGCTGGCTCACAAAAAAAGACACAAACTGGTAGAGTAACACAGCCAGTCAAGCAGCATCTCTGCAGAATATGTATGGGTGTTTTCAAGAGATGCTGACTAGCCCACTGAGTTACTCCAGCACTTTCTCATTTTTCATAATTTTTTATTATTTGACCACACATTCCACATAATTTTTAGACATTGGCAATATATTTTAACAATGTCGCAAAAGACATTTAATAAAGGTGAAAATGGAATTCTGATAGTTCTCAAGTACAGTAGCTGTGCATAGTGACCACAAATAATCAGTAACGCATCATGAGTGCAGCACATTTGTTCTGAATTTTGTCCAAATTGTACATTCATTCTTGGTGTGCAGAAAGGAACTGCAGATACTAGTTTACACTACAGAGAGACACAATGGTTGAGATACTTCAGCATTTTGTGACTACATTCAGTATTTATTCTTTCGACTCCATTCTTAAAGCCATGCCATTTAATTCCTCTCAAATATTCACAATTCAATTTTAGAAGCAACTTCTTCCTCCTGTTCCCACCGCCCTATCACAAAGTGTATTCAGGATTACAAATAAAAAGCTCTTTGTTGCCTTTGGTTTGTTTGACTATCACCTCAAATCTGTATTGTCGGGTTACACTGTTTTTTACACTGACGTGATTGGTGGAGCTAACAAGCGGCTGTAGATGATGGAATCTGATGGGAAAGGAAGGCGGAGCATGGGGTCAAATAAGGGTGGTGAGGTGGGCAGATAGGAACAGTGGAGGGAGGGCACGTGATGGGAATGTGCATATGATTGTTGAAAGAAGGATTTGAGTGCGAGGCTTTGGGGGGGATAGAGGAACCACAGGGTAGCAGGTCACATGGAATTAGAGAAGTCAATGTTCAAGCTGTCGAGTTGTAGACTACCAAGGCATAATATTATGTGTTGTCCCTTTCCATTTGGCCTCAACCTGGCAGAGGAGGAAGCTGAGAACAGACAGGTTGATGTGGGAATGGAGAGGGGAATTGAAATGGCTAGCAACCGGGAGCTCTAAGTGGCCATGGAGTACAAAACAAAAGTGAACAACAAAGTAGTTATCTAATCTGCACTTGGTCCTAATGCTGTAGAGGAGGCCACTTTAAGAGCATCCTATACAAGAGGTGAAGTTAGAAGAAGTGCATGTGAATTGCTGCCTCACCTGAAGGGCTCTTTGGGCCATGGGATGGTCGCGAGGATAGTGGTGTGGCGTCAGGTGTTGCACCTCCAACAGTTGCAGGATAATGTACCTGGGGAAGTGGAGGAATGGATGGCTCTGGATGAGTGAAACAAGCAGTCACAAAGGGATTGGTCAATGTGTAAAGCAATAATGGGTAAGGAGAGGAAGATGTGATAAATAGTGGGGTCAAATTAGAGCTGGCGTAACAACCATGCACTGGATGTGAAGTCTGGTGGTGTGAAACGTAAAGACCATGGGCACTCTATACCTATTCTGTCTTGTAGTGGTGGGGTGTGGGCAGATGTGTGGAATTTGTTAGAGATGCAGTTGAAGGTACCTTCAATCATCATGGGGGAGGATGACTCGTTTCCTGAAAAAGGATTGCATCCTTGAGTGGAATGCCTCATTTTGAGAATATATGCAGCAGAGTCCGCTCCTCAATGGTCTGTGATATTGATATTGAGCTCTTTTTCAGTTGCTTCTGACCCAGTGCCTATTTATATGGCAAGGAGTCCTCACTCCCCCACTGGTGACACTTAGTCCTCTTCACACATGACACATGCCACTTCCTCTTGGATATCCCTTTCCGGCCTTTTACCTTCTCTCTAACTTTTATTTTCCAAATACGCCATCACCAGTCTTGACTTTTCCATTCCTCTCACCCACTCCAACTTCACCCCCACTGAACACGCAGCACTCCACTTACTCCATACCAATCCCAACCTTGTCATCACATTTGCAGATGATGATGCTATTGTAGTCGGTGAGACTGATCTAGCAGGCTGGGAGACAACCTTTGGACTCCTCCTCACACCTATTTGACTATTCCACCTCACTGACTATGAACCCACCAACAAACATCAGGTCACCGTCTCCCATGCCATCAGAGATCTCACCATTTCAGGAGATCTCTCCTCCATAGCCTTTAACCTGATAGTTCAATAACCCTCTTCTGCCAGGGCGACGTCAAAAGCAAACTAAAAGAACAGCACCTTATATTGCACCTCGGTAGTCATGAAATCAACAGCATGAATCGAATTCTCCAAATTCAAGTAATCTGCTCCACCATGGTCCTCTATCCACCCAGATCCTCATACACATACTCTTAATTTTCCACAACACATCAACAACACTCACCCAGCTCTCGCCCCACCCACTCCATCTGCCAATCACCCACACAATCCTCCCTTTGGGTCCCCTCCCCTAGTTTTTACATCTGCCCACCTCACCTCCCTTATTCCATCATCTGCAGCTTCCGGTTACCTCAACCAATCATGTCCCAGCCCTTGTTGTCTTCTCCTGTCCTCTATCCCCCACCTGGATCCACATGCTAGCTCTTATCCCACCCATCACCTCTTTATGCAGGCTAACTCTCTCCCATTCATTCAGATCAGAGGAAGGTTCTCGACCTGCTTAGTTCCTTCAGCAGTGAATTTTGCTCCAGATTCCAACATCTGCTGTCTTTTTTGTCTCCACATGATGAACTTACAGGAAATGAATAAAAATGTATCTCAGTATTAATCTAGGATGGCAAGTTGGTATTCGTGGCTTTAGTAGAAACTAGACCAAGTGGGACCCGTTGGGCTCCCTTCTCCCAAAGCAATAATACACCACTCACCCGTTCCCCCAACGCAACCTCTTTCCACCACTCACCCGTTCCCCCAACGTAACCCGGTCCCTCAACGCAAGATTCCACCACTCACCCGTCCCCCAACGCAACCCGTTCCCCCAATGTAATATTCCAACATCCACCCATGGCCCCCAACTGTGCAGGTCGGCTCATTTTTTCACACTCCCTTAATTTAAACGTAAAGTAAAATGTAATTGCACTAAGATTTAATGTGATATAGGTGCCACCGACAAGGGCGTCTTATGTTATCCAAAACTAATCATTAAACTTTGCTGTGCTGGGTTAGGCTGGCAGATTCTTTCCCTGAAGGACATTTGCTGTGAAGGACTGGGTTTGCAACATTGTAGCCGGTAGGGCATGTGACTTCATAGCTGGTAACTGCCTAACTGCCAGTGCAGATTTGAAAAAATCCTTCTCAAATGGGGTTTTGTAAACTTTTAAATGGCACTTTAAAACTTTTAAATCTCCCCCACTACGTCCCTCTCCTTACAACAATGTAAGAAAACTCTCATAGCTTGTTGATTGGCAGCTGTGATCCCACTGTGATGTCATTGTGGGCTGGCGGAATGTTCACGGCAACACATGTAAATGAGATCGCATTGTGATTGGAGGACTGTGAGATGCCATTGTGACATCATCACTGGAGGCTGCCAGAAACCTCACGCAGCACAGTAACAGTTATTCTTCCCAAAGTGTTTTTTTTTGTTTAGATATCAATAATTTGTGAAATATAACATAAAATCTGAAGGAAACTTAACAGGAATGACCACGGACCGTAGGATGGTACAACATTTTTAGCGCTACCGTGTACCGTTTAGAATGGGTAGCACTTGCATATGTAAGTAGTTTGGATATGATTGCAAAAGTACTATTTTAAAACATTAAAAGTCATAATGAAGGGAAATGGAATCAGAGGTCAACGAAAGCAACATCTAAAAAAAAGTTAATTTATTTAATGTTGGTGATAGGAATTATAACAGGATCCTTATTTAAAGATGTAACACAAAAACAGTGTGTAAAATAATACAAAAAAATTGTAGTAGTGATTTCTAGAAAGAAACGTAACACTTGACTAACATTGAAATGTTTAATATTATGGAAAGACTAGACAAGAATAATGCAGTATATATCTGAACTTTTATGACTTTTGAGGGATTACATGACAGAACATGAAAAATTAGAAGGCAATTAATAGAACAGATGACAAATCCCTTACCAAAAGTGTTTGATTTGTTTTAGCTTTTAGTTAAAAAATGGCCAATAGGCGGTACACCTTAGCACAAGGACTCAATAACATGGATGTGGATGCATTTCAGGAAAAAAAAAAGGACTGCCATGAATTAAAGCATTTTTACCCAAGGCCTGGATATTAATCCATATCACAAAGACCTACAATCATGATCAGGAGACATTCTGCTTTACATCCTTTAGGTTTGAAACTATATCACCAATGTCTCTGATTCCATCAACCAATAAGTTAATGATGTGGCAAACATTTCTTCAAAGTGCAATTATATAACAAATTTTCATCCAAAAACGTAAACACAAATAGCAGAACGCTGGAAGAACTCACTGGGTGCAATCATTACTCACGCACAATTTCCCTTGAATAAATATATGCCGTGTTCAAGTTATTCACATAATATTTTTCAACATCTAGGTAGTTTTTATTCCAGGAATATTTGTCTGAATATCTGCCCATTAGAATGGTGCAGGCAGGGGGACAAATTACAGTTTTGGCTGTTGATTCAGTGTATAAAACTCCATTTGTGCTCAAGGCTCTAGGCTTTGGGCTGTGAAGATCTGATATTGCATTCTTATCAGCTGACATTGCATGCTTATTTGCTTATCAGCAAAAA